>CM031238.1:744936208-745536208 GCA_018340775.1 Taxus wallichiana var. yunnanensis
TCACAATTGTCCCCAAAAAGATTGGGGCCAAAATGTGCCATTTGGGCACCACGTCACTCCCACTCAGCGGGGTTCGTGCGAATCGGGGTTCGTGAACCACATTCGCGTGAATATGGTTCGTGCGAACCCTAGTTCACGCGAACCCCTCTCGCGCCACCAAAGCGCCGCCAAAACGTCTCCTCCTAGCTTTAATGATTCGCATAATTGCGTCTCCCCTTCTAAATTTAATATTTTACAAGTTACTTACTTAATATTGTTCGCTTTTTATGTTTTAAATTTAATTTTTTACATATTTTTTTTGTTTTAAAGTAAGTGTGTTTTTTTAAAATTGTTTTTAACCAAAAATATGTAATATTAAATTAGAAAAGTTGTTTTACATATTAAATATAAATTCTATTAAATTTAGAAAAGTTGTTTTAAAGTTATAGAAAACTAAAATTAAAAATAACATAATTTCTACTGAGATTTGTATATAAATAGAGTTGCATGCATGCATGCACATATAGTTTTGTATCAAGTTTACTCTTACACATTCAGATTTGTATCAAGTGTGCAGGTGAAATTTTTTGAAGTGGATGAATCATGGGAAATGCAAAGAATGAGAAACGAAAATATACCGAGGAAGAGAATGCAGAGAAGAATGCTAGAAGATCTGTTCGTAGGAGGGCACAAAGAGAGAGAGAGAGAAGACACAACAAGTGAAAGACAACGCTGCAAAAATTGGTACATATGTATAGAAACCCTTGATAGATCCTAATATTTTTTTAGTTCTAAGGTTTAAATATGATAATTTATGTTTTTTAGATTGCATAAAGGCAAGGGTTTTGATAGGATCCCATGTGTATGTTTATGGACACAGATCATGATGCGCAACATTATGCTGAAGTGATATCAAAAGTTATGGAATTACTTCCCAAAAAGAATGTGAAACACTTGGTGAAGATGGATTTACAAAAATTAAAAGAATTTTCCGAACAAGAACCACTATCACGAAAGAAAACAGCAAAAAGTGTAGAGATAATATATGGTGAATTTGTTAATTTGACTACAGTTGCTAGAGCACATTTGTTGGTTACATTATTGAATCATGTTGATATGAAGGAAACATTAGAATTGTTAGGTGTTGATTTTGGATGAAAAATTCAAAACGTGTAGAAGAAGAATTTGTTGGGAATGTTTTTAAAGGAATAAGTTCTTTGGGTACAAAAACTAGGTCTGCTGATAAGAGTATTTCTCGTAGAGCAATATTAACTTCAGTTGTAAGTGAAGATACAACAAAGAATCGTCATGTTACCGCATTTGCCAAGGCATTGGGTTTATCTAGAAAGACGGTTAGCAGGTATGCAAAAAGGAGGAAGACATTGGATGACTCTACTATGGAAGGAAATTGGGCACTAATGTGTAGAAATCCACGTTCTGATAAAATAGAGGATAATATTGTGAAGATAGTTTCTGATTTTTGGACTGAAAGGACTCGTCCTTCTCCGAATGTGAGGGATGTTTTAAAACATAGGGTAACTCACAATAACTATGACGAACATATAAAACATTGGCTTGAAATAACTCAACACGAGATGTACATAAAGTTTACAGAAGAAAATCCAGATGTTAAGATTGGACAACGAATGTTTGAAAATTTGAAGCCTTGGTATGTGCGAGCTGATAAAGTCCTTGACACATGTTGTTGTCGCTATCACGTTGAGTTTGATTATCACTATCAGGTACATAAAAATTTATAGATTCAATGTATATATATTTTGAGGCGTGCTTTCATTTATATCTATATATTTAAAATTTGTTTAAATATCATTTTTTGAGACATGTGATTTAAAATTAATGTATTTCAAAATCTATGTTTTTTTCAGGTGTATAGAAAGTTACGAGAAGAAATTGCCCCACCTACACATGTCAGTGAATTCATAACTTCAATTATTTGCAACGTATCTGATGATCATGTTGATGATCGTATGACTTGCATCAAAGGTGTCTGTGACAAGTGTGGGGACTTGAAATTATTGCCAAAAACAAATGAAGATTTGGACACGCTTAACCCGGTTGCTTCGTAAGAGAGGTGATATATATAAATTTATGTTTTTAAATTTGGATGTTAGATTTTATTTTGATTTTTATTTTATCGCAAATGAATACATGACAATTTGTCCATGTTATGAATTGATTTTCAGAGGTTAAAATACATAAAATATTCAACAAGGCTTGGAAAAGATGCAACCAAAGTTGGATTTGGTAGAAGAGGAAATCCCCATTGCTACATTCATGCAAAGTTTCAGAAGTTTAATTAGTCCGTACATCAAACATTCTCACTATTCAAAGTGGCAAAGCTACACAATTCAAGACTACTAGGACACATTCCCTATTGGTTCCATATTCTCCGTGGTTGATTTTGCTGAGAATTACTCATTTTCTCATCAAAAAGAAATTCAAACACAGTATTATCATACTGACCAGGTTACTATCATGGTTCAAGTATTTTATAGGCATGCACAATTGGATTTGGATGGGGTTGAAAGTACATATGTGAAGCGAATGATCAAGAAGGAGTATCACTTCTATATAAGTGATGACAAAGAACATGACACCCACTTTGTGCAACATTGTTTTGGTTTGTTCTTTCAATATCTTCATCAGCGAGGAATACAGATAGATCACCATTTTGTTTGGTCAGATGGTTGCGCATCACAATTCAAATCCTCTCGCCCTTTCTTTGCACTCAGTTGTTATCATCGTCATCACAAAATTCCTCATTTATGGAGTTTTTTTGAGAGTGGTCATGGGAAGGGAGAACACGATAGTGCGGGTGCATGCATCAAACGTGCTCTAAAGAAACAAAGCTTTGATTATGAGGGAGATCGATTAATTGATGCCCACACCGTTGTTGAATGGTGTAAGAAACATTTTGCAGTTCAGGTTTTAACCTCACAGGCTTCAACCTCACAGGGTTCAACCTCACAGGCTTCAACATCACACACTTCAACCCCACACAGAGTATTTTGGGAGATAACAGGTACATGCACATTTAAAACATAGATATGTAAATCTTGATGTGATTTATTAAGTGAACTACAAGTTACTAACTTTAAATTTTTTATTCTGATTTTTGTTGTTTGTTTTAAACTTTATTGATCTTTTGAGCATGATTAAATGAAGGTATTGATCGGAGGACAAAGTATGGATGTGAAAGGATTCCCAATTCTAGGTCTTTGCACTCTTTGATGACTATGGATAGTAATAATTGGACAATCTGTACAAGAGATTATTCTTGTTTTTGTTATGAATGCATGAACAAATCATATTCAGAGTGCAATAGTCAAAAACATGGGTATGTAGGTGAGTGGAAGCAAGTTCCTTTAGTTGTGGATGACACATATGGCTCAGATCATGATGATAGTTTTGAAGATGTGCCATTAATTTCAACTGATTATGACCACATATATGGGCTAGTTAAACAAGGTATGTTTTATTTGAAAGGATCAAGTATAATTTGATAATTAAATATATATGTATATAATTTATACTATACATCCGATCATTGAATGTTTCTTTGCATTTTTGTAGGAGATGTATTTGCAGTCATTCTTTGAAGAAGCCAATATTGAGAAAGTGGAGTACTACTTGTTGCGTTGCTGAGAGGAGAGAACAAAGCTAACATGTGAAATAACAAGTGAAGTGACAACATTTTTTGGCTCGGTTACCAGTAGTGCAAGGAACATACTTACAACAAGTGAAAGCCCTCCAAAGTGGGATTCACTTTGTTGATTACAAACCAGACAAAAAGGTGTATCATTACACCCATCACATAATTGCTACAGGGTTACAATTGCAGCAGTGAAGACTACAAATAGTAAACGAAAAAAAGGAGACTAGATGTAGAAGACCATGAAAACTTTTACAAGTCATGAACAACGAAAGCAGAGCCACTTGGTATTATATAGAAGGACTTGGAATAAATTACTAAACCTTGTTGGTAATAAACTATTAAGCTAGATAGCATTGTATTTTCTACTTGAAGGGACTATGGAGACCACTATACAATAAAGTTGTTTAATACTTGTGATTCTTACTTGTTGTGAGATGGTTTATGGTTTACAAGTATTGTGATATGGTTGTTTGAGTGTCAAAGTAAATATGAAAATTGTTAAATTCAAAGTAGCACGAACAGAAGTAGATAACATTTTAAGTAAAATAGCTATGGACGAATGAGATTTCCAATTATCATGTCCAATCAATACATGATTTCCAATTTTAGATATTTTAGAAGGATGAAAGTTATGACTTTCTGTTGAAAGATTGATTAGACTCTGACTTTTGCAGGTAACATGTTGAATCTCTATTTGAATAAACATATGCATAGTTGTTACTCAAAAACCCTGATGACTTTTCTCCTTTTGAAGACTTATCTGACGAGTCACAATTGTATAAGGAAAAATCTTTGGTGTCAGTAAATTCAGAACACCGAGCATTTATTTCATGCATCTTCTCATCTAAAGGTACTTGGAAATTCTTATGAGCTTCGGAGGACAACGAACTTCCATCATCAAAAGCTGAAGATGAGTCCTCTTTTGACGTTCCAAGAGATAGGGGTCCAGAGTCAAGCCTCCTGTTCAGGTCCACATTTGCAGAATCACTTTCTGATGTAGGAATCATCGTGTTTGATGTTGATTCTGCATTTGAAGAAACATCTGTAGGCTTGCTGTAGAAAAATCCTAATAAAGTTTCTGCTTTTGAAGATTCATCTGATGAGTCACAATTGTAGAAGGCAATAGCTTCAGCCTTAGTGAATTCAGAACACTGAGCATGCCTCTCATGTAATTTTCTGCCTGTTACCTTTTGTTCTGAATTGATGTCAGAATCAACCTCCTGTTTGGTTACGCTCTCGAACTGCATCTCCATTTCGGATTCCATGGTAGTAAGAGCATCCATATAATTTTCCACTTCACTAGCTACATCATCTTCAATTACAATAATTTCTTGTTTTCTTACATCATGAACCAAAATATCTTTTTGCTCTGCATTAATTAAGGTTTGAGGTATTCTTTCAGTGTCCACTTCTACAATGATCCTTGATGACTGAGATTCTGTAGAGGAGACTATAGTAAGATTGTCACCCATCTGTACCCTGTGAACAACTCTAACTGCAGGTTTTTCCTCCCACTCACGAGAAGATGATTCATGGGCATCCTCGATAGATAAAGATTTCTTGTAAGGACTTTCCATGTATTGTCTGCCTATCATTTGATCCTGAACAGGAGCTCCATTCAAATGCTCTGAGTTCAATTTTTTTTCATACCTACCTAAAAAAATTTCGTGCATGCTCTCATCTTCCTGAGGTGAAGAAATATTCAATGGACCCCTCCCATGATCTCTTTCATTTCGCTGTTTCAGGAGAGGAGATCTATAAATCTCTTTAGACTTCAACTTTTGATTTGATGTATTCACTAAACTGTTGGGCACACACTTTGGATGATCAAGATCTAGAGATGAATATCTAACCCTGCAATTGTTAATAGCCAAAATCAACATTATTTCTAACATGTGGTCAACAAAAAGAACAAAGTGCCCTACTACCTTCAATTATTATAAAATATACTCAACAATCAGAATAAATGCGCTCTATACCCAGTCTAATGAATATTTTCATATAAATCACTTTGAACTCCCTGCTAGATCTTATGCAAAAATAAAAGCAAAATGCATACCTTCCATTAATAGGGGTAATATCTGCAGTATCACCATTCTTTCGTCTACGTCCTTTCTTCTGTAATCAAAAAGAAAGGAGCAAGGCAACAACGAATAAGAAAAACTATTTGGGGAGGAGAGAACTAATAATTTAAATACCACCGACCCACATCATCAAAAGAAATAAGGTTTCAACTTTGAATGGATTAACTTCAACCTTACAAAGAGCAATCAGTGGTCACAAAATACATTACAAATACAATTATTATTGAGAATAAAATCTACCAAATTTCAAAGGTGCAGAGGTTCCGATTCAGGTGCATGTGTGTAGCAACATCTATTTGCGTAAAGGAAAGAAGAAAGATGATGATGAATTATTAGCTAAGATATTGATTCTCCTAGGTATGCAACAACACACCGCCCGGTATGTCCCGGGTATGGGGTACACGTTTGGTTCCGCTGCATTCACCTTCAAAGCACCTTGATTTCCCTGGGACCTTCTACACGAGGGCGAATCCAGGTAGAATTCATGTTTATGTGCGAGTGAAAGTAACTCTAGCTTTTGGTGGTTTCCCAAAGATGAATACAAATACCGATATTCAAAGTGTTTTGATTCTCGGTTCCAATGATAGGCTGGAATTTGGCACAATATCTCGTATTTGGGGATTGCAATGCTTGCCACCATCTCTATTAAACTTGAGAAGGAAATGACCGGTATTAGAACCTCGACATCCACAACGCCGCAGCTTTTTTAAATTAGTTTTCAATTGCAATTTACTGTCATACTTCTTTGTAGTGCATGTCATCATTATTTTTCTGATATAGTTATGCCATCATTGTGGTATATCAACATGGGACCAGCGTTTTAAGTGCTCAGATTGGATAATGATAATCATCCAAAATCCTGCCCCTTTGCTATTTTTTATGTATTTTTGTTAGTGGTATGATTAGGTCATTAGTTTTAGGCCATTTAATAACCAAATGTGGGATCTGTTATTCAGAAAGGTTTATTGCGATTGTTGAACTTAATCCAGATTCCAAACAAAGACCGCTGACTTTGTCTTTTTCTCTTAATGTTAAGCAATGTAAGATTTGACTACTCTTAGATTTTGGAAGACTAAAATTTTTCTCTATTGTGCCCCAAAAAGTAGGTAAAGGCGGTGTGAATGTTCGATGAGTAATTTATATGGAGCAAAGATGTTGATTATGATTGACGTGCCCAAGTAGCATTAGATTGTGATCATATAAATATAATTTCTCTCAGTATTTCATTATGCAAATTTATGATTTGGGGATTGATTTATGTTTTCAGGGCTATCTAAAATTGTTCGAGAAACCTTAAGACATTTTTGTTTTCCATGAGACAATTTATTACCGTATAATAGCCCTTTATATTTACGGTGAAGTATAGAGAGTTCAAGGAGGTAGGAAAGCTGATGGAAATTGATAGTGTGTGCTTGTCCTTTCTCACCTAAATCATAAAAATACTAAGATACCTAAATACAATCAATCACAAAATAATTAAAAGCAAAAAAAAAAAGAGGTAGAGGTATAAATATTCATGATATGAAGGAAGATCTTGTTGTCGAAACAAACTCTAAAAGCATAAGATAAAGCTTTCGTTTATGATAACTATGATAAAAACTTTGGTCACGAATAATACTTCAAGATCTATCTTAAACATGGTATTGCTTGTGACATAGATATGTGTATTTCTTCTTCAAGATAAATCCCGATAGAAAGTTACAAGAAGATGTCATAACCAATTTAAGAATTTTACTATAAGACTCTTGTAAATGATCCCGCTTGTTCCTGTACCCATGTGACTCCCTTTGCCTAGCTCCTCTATAAAAGAGTTTGTAAAGAAAGCCTAAGTTTGAAATTCTACAGAATTTCCACAAGATGCACCCCCTAATATAAACATCGTGGAAACAACAGAAAATGTGTGCTATTGTAATTGCAATGACATTCTTCAATTCCCTAAATTGGAGAAGGTTGAGCTGGACCCTCAAAGCATTTTATTTGTAGGATTTTTCATGGTCATTGAGCTACTCCCATCGCATAGCGACCAAGCCCCTCAAATCGTAACGTCTTTCCCGATCTTATAAAAACCCCGAAGCCAAACATAATTTGTTTGGTTTGGTTAGAGATAAGGGTTGGGGCACGAAAATCTTGTAAAAGCTGCTAGCGTCACGTTTTGAAAAGACAATCCACAAATCCATTCCGTATATACTTGGCTAGATAGGTATTTCAAAAACATTTATAATCTAAAAAAGCAGTTTATTTGAAGTATAATAAATGTAATCATTATCCCGCTAAGCCATACTGCTCAAATGCCTAAGTGGAGATACGAGATAAATGAAGTCAATGATTTCCAACATGAGCTAGTCCTTCAAGGTCAAGGAATATAGCACTCGATAAATCCTTCATAACATATTGTGTCATCTAGGAGTTGGGTGTTTGTAAGTTTTTTGTGGGGGACCAGGAGCTAATCCTTTACCTACAATAGGGAAGAGTGTAATTTTATGCTTAGACTCAAATGGGACCGTAGATAAGGGAAAACATTGCATTTGAACTACAAACGAGAAGAATATCATTCGAAAATGTCACTAATCTTCATCCAAATCTGGCGATTCTAGAACCAGAGCTTACTGCAGCAGGTTCGAGTCCCAAATTCTTGTTGGATTGCGCTTATAGTCACTATTAGACCATGTTACAAGGAAATGTTACTCCTTGGTTGTCAAGCTATAAGGAAATGTTACCAAATTTACTCCTTGGTTGTCAAGCTACAAGGAAATGTTACCCGTGTGTGGCATTTAGCAAAGCCTATAGCCGATATATCTTCATAGTCAAAGGTTCAAAAAGAGACCCACAGTTCCACAGATGCCCCTGCAGAATGAAGGTAGCCTAAGCCTATTCCCTACAGAACAGGTTGTAATATTTGGACCTTGCAGTCAAGGACAAGGATTGAGTGATCCCAAATTACTCATATTGGTGAACAACTCTTTCAAACATCTTCAATACCCATGTTATCTATTGCTTTGTTTTCAATCCCACATGGTCCACAAGCACATTTCAATGTAGTGGCTTCGACATACATTATCAAAATCAAATCCAAGGTTTGCGTGTTCCAGAACTGGTGTAATATTATAAGTATTTTCTATATTGTATATATTTTCTTGAGATTATATATGATGCCATGATCCACAGATGCTGCAGTTGTTTATGTTAACTGTACCATTGCTGGAAAGACTAATGGCTTGAAAACTTGCTATCTTGTCATCAGTTAGATTTCGATTCTGTCAGTACATTGGTAGTTGTAACTCACAATGTTTATTTAGTTTCTTTAAACAAACAAATGAAAAATATTATTTGTTTCAGATATTCTGTTTCCATAGTTCAGATTCATATTTTACTTTCTTGGAACTTCCAATGGTGACAGAAATTTTTAGTTGGGTTCATAACAGCAGTGTCTGAATACATTCTTCATGTAGTGAGAGAAGCCCTAGCCATGACAGATTTTTTAATAGAATTAAAGAGTTTATTAACCCACATAAATCAATAACCAGGCTTATGAAAAAACATATAATTAAGAGTCTCCTTCGTATCTATCTTTTTCAGAATATTTTGAGCTTTAATGAAATATACCAAAAGTCATGGATCTTGGAGCTTGAAGGTTCTATAAAGGATGGGATTGGGTCAATCAAATTAAGATGGTAAGATACTTGCCTTACTGGAATGAACATGAAGATGATAATGAAGTTGTTTTTAAAATCTTGCTCAATAATTGCTGTCAGTCTTCTAGAAAGAATTCAGGCAAATTACAAACATATAACACTGACACCCTTGTTACGATACCACATTTGGAGGAACATGAGGAAATAATGAAGCTATTATATCTAGCTATTCTGAATTTAACCTAGAAATCCTGGTTCCGCCACATTTTTGTTTAGCTTGTTTATTTTTATTCTATTGATGTACCGAAGGCATTTCACACTTGTACCTTGCAATGTGTAATCTTTTTTGCTAAGGTTTTTTTCTCTCAACAGTACCATCCATGCTTACTGTAGATTACTGCTACTTTAAGAATCAAGGCCTTGCTGACACCTATTCAAGTCATATAAGAGGTTGACACTTAAACCTGCGAAGGAAAGATTCAATCTTGAGGACGAAAAAAGAAATTTTCTGTGATAAACGTGCCCAGAGTTACCATAAGTGATAAAGATGTCATTTTTTTATAGTTTTAGTTACCCATGTGTTTCAAAGTCAATAATAACTAGCAATCGCATGTGTACAATGCAATGTGAACGCCGAACGGTATATGTTATTTGATTTAGAGGGATAGTCATTACTTTTGTAGTCGATCTTGATAAAGGGTGTGCCCAATCCAGACGCATCATCTGTGTTGAGGGTCAAAACTGCATATTCTTCCCTTGAGTCTTTAGAAAGAATTGTATGTTTTTACGCAAGGAACATATTAGACCAAATTTTGGGGATTTTCACTCAAGTGAAAATTTGGGTATTATAAAGTATAGAGCGAAATCAAATATAGGGAATCTCTGAGCAAATTTACATACCAAACCGCACAATTGCACATAAAGGTAATTGCACAACAAGATGGCTGCAGGTGTTCTTCCAGACTCAGAAAAACAGACAACACCGACCAACTTGGAAAACTGTAAAAATACATCATTAAAAGAGATCCACAATCCTGGAGAAAAAATAAAGATTATAGTTGATATATCAGATTCCGATGGTGAGGCCAATATCCCAAATATGAATGCCCAAGAGAACACTGATGCTATTTCTACTGCTGAGATGATATCCCCAGCTTATAAAAGTGGTGTAGATTCTTCGCTAAACTTTGCCAAACAGGGCTTCTCCACTCCAAATCTATTAAGAAACGACAAAGAGACTTCATCCTTGTCTTCTTGCCAGACCAATATCACAGGTGATGATTTTGAAGTTGCTTCGTTTCATAAGCTGGCAAGTGAAGCTGAGAGTTTAGAAAAAGGTGGTGGTGAGCTTTCAAGGAATCGTACCGGAGAGGAAAAGAACCACATACTGGAGCAATTCCATGGGGAGAGTGAACCTAGTGAGCAAAATAACATCTATAATTCACCTGTTGCCTCCTTTCAGAATATGACCAAAGACTATCACTTTAATGAGGTCAATCAGGTTGAAGAAATGGAAGATACCAGACAGTATGAGAAAGAATTGAAGAGCTTTTCACATTTCCTGAAACAAAAAGAAAATGGTAGAGTTGGCCAAAATTACAATACTGCAGGAATTGATTCTGACCAGTTACCTTGCACTGTGGTTTCTTTGGAGAGTGGTAGAGGAAGACCAAAAAAGTTGGAAAATAATGACCTACTAGAAGGAACTTGCAATATCGCAGGTGGCTTTGAGATGGGAAATACTGGACAAAATAAGAAAGAAGTAGAGGATAAATTTTATTATTCTAGTTCATACTCTCAAAAAGGAAAAGAAAATGGCAGCAAAGTTGGTCAGAATTACATAATTGCAGACAACGATTTCAATCAAACAGTTTGCACTGAGACACCTATGAGTAGTGGCAGAGGAAGACCATTAAAGTTGGAAAATAATGTCCACTCAGAAGGAACTTGCAAACATGATACATCTGCTATTCATAAACCCTCAAAAGAGAATATACTTTTGAGTCACGTACCCACAAGCTCTGTGAAGCTACTTTCAACAGGTCTGCTGGAAGGATATTCTATTCAATACTTGTACCGCAATGTAAGTATATCTTTAGGTTCTCTAATCCTTTTCAAACAAAGTGCCAATTCTTTTTGTATCTTTCGAGAACTTTGTTGGTTTAACTCTTTCAGCTTGATGTGTATTCAAGAAACACTATGGGGGACAATTGTTGGGGAAGGAATCTTGTGTCAATGCAGAAAATGCAAAGGAGAACAAGTAGGTTATAAGGAATTTGCTGAATATGGTGTAAAGATGTACTAAAATTTCCTGATTCTGATATTTAATCAATTGTGTGCTTGCTTTTTAAGGTTGTGAACCTTACCAGCTTTGAGAAACATGCTGGTAGTGCAGCAAAACGCCCCAGTGACTACATACGGTTTGAAAATAAAACATCTTTCACTCAGCTCGTGAGGGCTGTCAGTAATACTCCATTGGACAGTGATATATATGACACTTGACCTAAAAAGTGATCTTCAAACTCAATTTGCTGGGAAAGCTTAAAACATTAGATCGTTAAAACATTTAATCAGCAGTCTTTACCATCTACCATAATTATGATAGCTCAATTACACATTTATTGGCAATGTATACTACAAACCAGATGGAGTGAGATCAGTTATCAATTACGCAAACTATGTATCTAGTAAATAAGAATGGAGCTGCTTGAACGTACTATCTTGAATTGCAAATTGCAACAAAATGATATATTTCCATAATAAATTGTTGAACACTGAGCAATATATTTATTTGTCACACATAAGGGGGTGTCTTATATTCACATCCATAATTGTAAATACACGTGTCTAAGACATATATCAAAATATAATAATAATGTCTAGAATGAGTATGAATATATATACATGTCTAAAATCTCCGTAGTATGTCTAAAATGTTTGAAATCTATAAAATATCATGAAGTCTCCTCCATGCACTAGGCGAGTGCCGGACCCTCACTACGCTCTGCTGCACCCGCATGTTAAAAAAAAGGAATATACATGTCATAAACTATATATAGCATGTACCATATATTAAAATATATAAGCGAAATCTACAACAATTTCTTAAATAATTCAATACATTATATAACCGATATGTACAATTGATTACCTCAAGATCGTCCCTGCGCGGATGTTGGGAGTATCT
This sequence comes from Taxus wallichiana var. yunnanensis, assembly GCA_018340775.1. Taxonomy (NCBI): domain Eukaryota; kingdom Viridiplantae; phylum Streptophyta; class Pinopsida; order Cupressales; family Taxaceae; genus Taxus; species Taxus wallichiana. The sequence goes on from CM031238.1 coordinate 744,948,767, forward strand.
ACGCTACCCATAGATCTCTCATCCGTAGATCCTGTGAAACAAAATAAATAAAATGTAAGAAGTTGATAAATAAGTTTTTTGAATAAAGTTCATTAATTTCTAACATTTCAATTTAGATTAAATATTAATTATATTAAAACACATGTATTTATACCTCTGCGGAATGCGTCTCCAAATGTATGGGATTGTCATCCACGACCTCAACACCAGCAAATATCTCGCCAACTAAGCCAAGTTGACTCACCGGAACATCAAGATCCATGTTGTGCTCAGTCAAGAGTTGTGTGTATGTGACACGGGTAGATGGTGTGGGCTGTGAAGCTCCACACACTGGAGCAGAAGCCTAAACACAAAAGTACATGTTTAATTTTAATATTAATAAATTGTAAAGTAATGATCAATTAAAATAAATTTTAATTATATTAAAGGTTTAATTTTCACACACCGGAACAGAAATGTGCTGAACATCAGGTGTGACAATCCCAACTACAGGAAGTCTATCTGTAGCAGCGGCAGTAGTACCCTGACTAGAAGATACACTCCCACTCTGCTCTATAAAATCTAAAACCCCCGATAGTGGAATGCTGCAATGCCGAGCAATCACCTCATATGCACGCAACAAGTCAGCAGCCATGATGCGTCCTAGCCGACGTGCCTGAGCGGGATCTGTAACTAGCTCAAAGTCATCTGGGGAAATCAAAGATGCACGAGCGTATACCTCGCTGCGTGCATCACTGGTGCTACTAGCACCTCCACTGCTAGTATCGCGTCTCTGAAGGTACTGACCCACACGGTCAGAAGAGATCAATTGGGTCTCGCGAGCAATGCCAGCAAGACCCTCGATAGCACCCTCATGTGCAGTCATAACGACAGGTGCTGCGACATCCTGAAAGCCTGATAAGAATGGTTGTGGCCTTGGTACAAGCTGCCGCGCATCAACAACTGCAGGAGCTCCCTCCTTTCTATATGCCTGCCTGTGGCTAATACGGCCACGCCCCTGCCCCAAATAACTAGGGATGTCTAAATAGTTCACCTTTAGGTTTAAGTGAACCTCAGCATGTAGCATCATTATGAAGTATAACGGTAATTGGTCATTATTTGGAAATTGGCCTTGAGAGGCCACAAATCTAGGATAAATCAAAGGGGCACATAAAGGACATGAACATTTGTTTACATAATATGCCCTTATTTTCCGTTTGTCTGCATAAAAACTCCAACAAGACCTCTTAACGACTTCCTTATCGGAAAGTCGTGATGTAATCTCATTATAACCTACATCTCCTAAGACACTTGATTTTAGTGAATCCATAAATTTTGTTATTGATTCAAAATCAAATGGATTATATGTTTTCAAACTTGTCTCTATTCTACGAAGATCAACCAATATTCTTTCACAATGGGCTTTATACTGCCCAACTGTAGTTGGATTTTCGAGAATAGATTGCAATTTTTCAATCTCTACATCAGTCCTCTCAAACAAATTAGGAGTTCCAAAAGAAGCCATGACTGTAAAAAAAAATGAAAGTAAAATTCTAATCAATAGTACTTTTTATTAAAAAAAATTCCTAAGATATTCTCCTATATTAATGAAAACAAATATGAACTTTTCAAGCTTCAATAAATTACATAAATTACAAATCATTTGATAACAAAATATACCAAGTGATGTTGCAGAGTTCGAAATGAAAAGTTTTGAATACATTTAGATGATCTTAAAGTCAAAGCAATGTTTGTAGAAGAGAATGTAAGTTTACCTAGGCACAAACCATTATCAAAGCAGAACAATTGAGTGGGATTCACCTTTCCTGAAACACATTTTTGTGCATATGATACGAGAATTAGCGCAATCAAATAGAACACCAATTCAAATTTAAACAACAAAACACATCAGTAAAAGACATGTCTAATGCATATATTTAAACAACAAAAGACATCGGTAAAACATTGAAATAGAGACACAAGGTTCAATAATTCTTTTTGGGCATAAAAATCAATCTCATGGCAGTAGTATTAAGGTTTGTGAAAATGGAATATCTCCATGATATGCATTATTCTGGCAGTGCACTCTGCAATCTCAGCTCCAATCAACAATTATGCCACTATTGGGATCTTAGTATGGCATAGGCAGCTGTGAGCTACACAATATACTCATTTTTCTAGAAACTAAAAAGATCCTTCATGTTACAATTTGCAGCACATAAAAGAAGCCCTTCAAAAAAATACATTGAACAATGGGGGCAACCAAGAGGACCTTGGAAAAATGTACAGGTAACAGCCATATGAATTCTTCCTTAGTTGTGGATCAAAGCTAATAGAAATAAAGCTAGATAAAATTAGCTTGAAACTACAGTATAATCGTCCATTGTAAAAAACAAGTTTCTCTGAACCTGGTAAAAGAATACTTTTTATTGTCTGATTGGACGTACATAATGGAAGGGTATAAATATTGCCTATTGCCCTCAGAGTTTCTCAAAGAGACCATTTACAAGTAACAAGGATGTAGTATATAAAACCGCCAACAGGTATTTTCAGAGTTGACCTTCACATTCAATTAATTTCTAGGAGAAAAAAATGCTGAGCAATATGAATCGTTTCATTCTGCACCGTAATAAACCTTCATCTCCTGATTCAGGGAAATTTTATGAAGCTTTGAATAGCGTGACTCCAATCCATCGTATTACGGCCTGTGAATATTTGTTTCCTGCAATCAATCAATATGGCATTGCAAACTTCTCATTTAGGTGACAAAGGAATGATTATTTTACTCGTGAACATCATTCAGAAATCTTGAATCGAAAAATACCCCGTTGCCTCCATCTCGTGGGTAATTGTTAGTGCGATCTATCTCCTCCACAAAAAGTATGAATCATTCTATGGTCTTCATACATAGAATTAAACCAAATTCAAATCATAGGATGGTCTTCATCCATAGGCTTAAACCAACATCTATAGGGATTGACCTTGCCACCATGATTACACTTAACTCTCGTCAATAATCGTTAAGTTTGTTGTAGTGTAATCAGAATTGTTTTTAGCTTTTCAGCTCAACTACTTTATATTCAAGCTTAACCCAACATTTTTGAAAAGAATGGTTTTACCACAATGCTCACGGTTCTTCCTTATTATATAACACTTGTAGTAAGAATGTTTTGGCTTTGCCATAATAAGCACAATCATACCTTCCAAACGATGAGAAAATACCATTACCAATAAAGACCTAATGCCACCATGATGATGACCTAGGTTCATGCCCATAACATGTTGATAGACACCCTTAAGAGTGATTCTTGGCCAAAGTGCCCCTCAAGTATTTTGGCGTGCATTCTGCAATTTCGGCTCCAATCAACAATTATGCCACTATTGGGATCTTAGTATGGCATGGGTAGCTGTGAGCTACACAATATACTCATTTTTCCAGAAACTAAAAAGATCCAAAAATGTTACAATTTGCAACACATAAAAGAAACCCTTCAAAAAAATACATTGAACAACTGGGGCAACTAAGAGGACCTTGGAAAAATGTACAGGTAACAACCATATGAATTCTTCCTTAGTCGTGGATCAAAGCTAATACTAAGATAAAATTAGCTTGAAACTACAAGATAATCGTCCATTGCAAAAACAAGTTTCTCGAACACGTAAAAGAATACTTCTTATTGTCGATTGGATGTACATAATGGAAGGGTATAAATATTTCCTATTGCTCTCAAGTTTCTCAAAGAGACCATTTACAAGTAACAAGGATGTAGCATACAAACGGCCAACCAGGATTTTGAGTAGACCTTCACATTCAATTCATTTCTACGAGAAAAATGGGGTTTTACCAAAAAAACTTTGCTGTGGTTTTGCAAAAATGGTATTTTAGTGGCTACATACCTGGGGCTCGTTGTTGCTCGCCTTCGTCGCTGTGGGCTCTCAGCTGGTGTGGTGGGCTCTTTGGTCGGTTGTCAGACAGACTTCAGCGCGAAGGAGGCGGGCGGAGGAAAATGATTTTCTCCGCAGCGCCTCAATATGTGAGCAGGGGGCTTCACGCGAACATGTTGTTCGCGTGAACACTTTCAATTTCACCACGCGGCAAATAACGGCTTACGTGTCTCTTCGCGTGAAACAGGTTCGCGCGAATGGAGTGTTCGCGCGAACCCTCATTGGAAACCGCGCACCTCTCATTTTGCATCGCATTTTGGGATAACATGTGGGACACAACACCATGCATTGACCCCCATACATGCTAATTTTACCCCTTTATCATGAATAAATAAAGGAATAAAAATAGACATACTCATACAATGAGCCATTAATAGCCTTGGTTACAAATAATAAGTTTCAGTCCAAGTGCAGTTGACTGATCTATTTTTTGATAAAGTTGGATGAGTAATTTGGTTAATAATAGCCCTTGCTTGCTATGTAAGTCTTCTCCCATGTACACGAAAACTATTTGATGTACACCTCCAACTTGATCCACTTGCAAACATAAATTTAGCACTCTTTAATTCTTCCCCCTTGGATGAACATGTAAAAAATAACCTCTTGTATGAGAAAAACAAATTATTTTGCTTGGAATACTTTGTAAAAAGAATTCACCCATGTATTTCATATTGATGGGGACCACCGTTGGTTCCGATCCCGACATCTCGTGCACATACTCCATTTTCCATGTTCATAACAACATCTTTATCTTTTATGACTACATCCAATGCTATCTCCTACAAGAATAATTTATTCAATCTCTCGAACTCTCCCTTTCGCGGGGACCACCTTGACCATGGTGTAAAAGCATTTTTGTTTGTATTAATAATTGTTAATTGTTTTTCCTTATGTAATTCAAGGATATTAAGGTAATTTGGTTTGTTTTAAGGAATATTAATTCCTTTGACTTGGCATAGGCATGCATGTTATTTCACCTTTTCGGTGTCATCATGGTTAAAAGGTGACCACTTGATTAATTTGGTTTGGACTATAATAACATGGTCTTATTTGGCATGATTGGCATATATTGTATACACCTTAGTCTAAGGTCTTCTTTTGAATAATCATGAGCTTTTTGGCCTTTCTAGCTAATCATGTATAACAACATTTAAAAGAGGTAATGATTTACCTTTTTGCTAATGATGGTTTTCGGCATTAGTATGTTTTAGACCTTAATTTAGGTCACTGGAGATGATTTTTGGATAATAATGAGGTTGGCCCCCTCTCCATGGTGACTCGACCCATTGTAAATTTTTCAGTGGTATTTAACTCACCTTGGTTTGCATTGAACGGGGATAATATCCGAACGTTGATCTTTTAAATCAGCTAATAGCCACTGTTGATGCTAACTAGATCCAGTATTAGGGTAGGTGAACTATGGATTTTCTATGAATTATCGATCTTGGTACTTATTTATTCTAGAACGTTGATCTCTTAACCATGGTAAGCGAGTTAGGTGGTAGTGGTTGGAATATTGGTTGTTTGATCATTACATGATTTGATTTCGACCATTGATCTTTAATTGTGCTTGAGTTTGGTTATCATGGGTTGGTTAGAGAGCATGTTTATTTCGTAACCTAAATCTGTATCATTTCATTTAAATTCCCATTTTGGAGGGTGAATCCCTAGAAAATTTGTTCCAGAATGCAATTGTTGCACCTCAAAGCTCTCTACATTTCATTTCTCTTCATTGCACCATGAGGTATATTAGTCATGGACGCCATTTTAGTAGCCTTTGAGCTCATTTTGAGTAACTCGTATTTTTATTGATGAGGACCATTTGTACATGAAGCTTGGATTCTTGGTTATTTTGATGGCTCGATACTTTTATCTAGCTATTTTTGTCAATATAAGCTTTTGGGGTCAGCATTATCACTATTATCTACTTGTTTATTCTAGATTTTGTGGCTCATTGTTTCGGGGTAAGAAATTTTGTGTCGATTACTTGTAATATTTTTTACCTCCGTTATGTTCTTTTCATCATTCTAGCATTGGAAACCTTGAAATTATCATGCTTTAAATGTGTTTGTGCACATTCCGAGCACAAATGGGTTCTGGTTGGTAGCATATTTTCTCCTCATTATGTCCGATTTGAGGGTTTCAATCACTATCATTATGAATATTGTGAATTTTTTTCTCCATTTCGTGAATCCTTTTCAGTTGTGGCCATAGAAGTATTATTTCCTAAGTGTGTGAATTTAAAATTCTTATTTTGGATAACCCAAAATTGGTATTGCTCGTTTGTTGCATTGGAAATTTCATTTATCCTTGCCTATGCTTGGGCTCTAACTTTATTTTTGTCATCTCTTGAGTTGTACATTTTCTAATGTGGTTTTTTCTAAAAATGAGCTTCTCTATAAAAATTAAGCTTTACCCAAGTTGATCTATGGCATAGCCGTCATCGTACAGAATTTGAAAAACTTGGTTTTCTTACCACTGGGAGATTTTCCTTGGTGTTTGGGTGTTCTTCGCTCTTTTAATTTTAAAACCTCGAGATCTAGTACCATCGTGAAAAATTACTCCTGATGCTTTGTGTTTGAGATGTCCTTTTGCTTAATATTTGGTTTTGGATAAAACCTGACTCTCAGCTTCCTTTGTGCCCTTGGTTTTAATACCATGAGTCACATTGTGTTTCTCCATTACTGTTGCTATGATCATAACCTTTAAAGGCATTCGAGTTAGGCTATATTCACAACCGTTGTTTGTCTTTTTCCATGGACTGCAAACTCGAAATAATATGAAAACATACTTTATGAAGCATATATTTATTTTAAAAGGATGTTTCTTGTAACTAGTATACTCAATAAACCTAAAAATAATGATTCCTTTGAGTTCATTCTTCATGATGTGATTTTTCTCAACTGTAGCCTTTCTCAGAATAAAAATCCATTTTTGCACATTCTGTGAAAGTATCTTGTAACCTCTCCATGCTCTAAGGCCTACTCTTTACTTACTATTGTATGCTTAGAACATAAATGAATTGTTTTTCTTATTGAAACATGTATGAATGTTAGGTTCTCTTATGAATTTTGTAAACTAAAAATGAATAATGGTGACTGTATGTTGTCTCTCTCCTTAAACTAGAGCATGACATCTTAATTTTATTACATTCTAGTAAAATGTTTGCTTAAATGTAGGACTTCCCTCATTTTGTAAGCAAAGAGACTTGCATCTTGCAATTTGTATTGGGCCTGTGACTAACTTTAACTTTAAATTTTTATTTCTTGTAACTTAAACACTACATCTTGAATGGAGATATGTAGCATTTTATTCATGCATTAAGTGATTGATTTAGATAAAAAAATAATGCTTGTTGGCCATCTTATGAGATATTTGAGCTCCTCCATTTCTATGAGCATTTGCAATCTAGTGAATTTTGTTTAGTTGTATCATCATCTCATATTTTGTAACCAATGAATCCATTCATGACTCAACTGTATTTGATCATTTGTTTGACTTTTTAAGTTTGTCGTAGCTTAGAATTTTGTATATTGAGGAGTAACATACTTTTTGAAGAAATATAGGCTTTAATTGGATTTTGATCAATACGACTCAGCTTGGTCCTTCTCCATAAATCTTTTTGTTCCTATTTTCTTGTTGATTCTACAAAATGACAATTCTTACAATGCTGGACACCTTAGATTCTATAAATTTTCTAAGGGCTATTGTAGATGTCATTAATGAGTCCAAAACTAGATGTGGAATTGTGTAAAAGTATTTCATTTTCATGACTCCAATGATCTCCATTGATAAGCATGTACCACTTCTCTTCTCTTCTCTGAGTTGGATATTTGTTTTGATACAAGTTGATTCTTCCCTCAGCTAAAGTCCTATGCTAATCACATTTGAGGAAAATTTATAATTTAATATTGCTATTTTCTTTCTAATCTGCAACCTTGATGCATTTGTTATCTTTTGAATCACTTTGATAAACTTTTGATATTCTCTAATGATGTATCATCTTGATTTTACATGAATGCCTTCCTAGTTGATTTTGATTGACAATCTTGAAATTGTAAAGGAGGAAATATCTTCTTCTATAAGCTTCAGGATTTTATGTCCCATTCAATCATGATACTTGATTCACTTTTAAGAGAATTTTTAACTTCGATGAAAACACTTTTTTCTCCGATAATGCATTCATGTTTGTACTAAAACTAGAAGAACTTGCTTGAGTATAATTATTGAAGGCTTGTAGCCTAAAATGATCAATAGGATACTCTTATCTTTATCGTTTGTTTAATTCCAAGTCATGAAGCTTTTTGATATGATAACACTTGACTTCTTTTGACGAGTGCATACTTCTTGATTTACTTTTGGTGAATTTCCACTTGTAACTTTTTTAAGAACATACATTCCTTGTTTGATTGAATTGTGGAATAGGCCTTTCAAGGCTTATCTATAGCTATAATTTGGTCATTTAGCTTTGACTTTAAGTTGGAAATGGAAAATTTTCCATTGTAGTAGCTTCTTCATGAAATTGTACTTGACTGATATATCATATTTCTTTCTTCTCATACTTGATCTCTTCTTAATTTTTTTAAAAACTTGTGCTTTTCATCACAAACCTTGGAGTTTTCTCATTTTTGTATCTTATGTAACTATCCTCTTCATGGGTTTGTATAGATAATTGTTAATGAAATATGGAAACTTTGTTCTAAACAAACCGTTAGTTGTATCCTACTTCCTCAATTCTGATTCAAAGTCCCAATGCCTTTCTTTTATACATTTACTATTTGCATTTTCTTTTCGTTAAAAAGTTCACGAATTGTACATCTAGATTATCTTAAGTAAGTCTTCATTTTTTTATAGTAATCATTTATGCAAAAGATTTCTATTTTTCATCTTCTACTTGTACCTGCACACTTAAGAAAAGAGTTAGAAACTATTTAGGAATTTCTTCCTTTCTTATGTTCCATAGTTTTCTTTTCAAAATGATTTTGGGAATCATATGGGTTGATGTAGAATAATGCTCGAATTTGATTCCTTTCCTTTTCATTTTTTAGGTACATTGTGACTACTAGGAGAACTAGATAAAAGATGGATATGGAGTTGAAGAAGACTAGAAGAGAACCCAAGGCAATGATGGGTTTCTTCTATACTCTTTTACTTTTAACTTCATGCATATGTATTTCTTTCTTCAGTAGTTATGAGTTACATCCCACGACTTGTGTGGGAAATTTTGTACTTCTTCATGAATAAATAAAATTTAATTTATGTACTTGAGTTATATACTTCTTCATTCTTTCAGCTTTATGTCATGTATATTGATTGTATAACGAAATAAATAACTCAAACACATAATTAAATGTATTTACATGAAGAAATGATGAGTTTCAAAATACCTGTAACTTTAATAGAAAACTCTCTTTCTTGCATACTTCAAATTTGTTTATCATTCCCAAATTTAACATTTCACCGAAAATGTGATTCCCACCTACATCAAGGCAATGCATTAGTCCTTTGGGGATATTTATTTTCCTTGCTGAAGATGAACATGGAATGGAAGTCTAAGTGAGGTGTTGCATTTTGTAACAAGACACATAATTGTAGATTCCATGTAGCTAATCAATTTTGCAGCTGAAAAACATAATAAACCGTATTGTATTCCCCTAGTTAGGTCCACTTCATCAATGTCATCCATCATAACAAAGTTTCCAGTTTCCCATTTTTGCATAAATGCAAAAATTATTGACAGTTGCATTATTGTAAGAATGAAAGGAAAACTTGGAAGTTGTAAATCATTGAGAATGTATTCTTAGTAAATCTTAAATGTATAATAGTTTTTGTGCTTTCCTTGAGTAAATGGTTGTAGTTGAAATGGAAGGATGCACTAAATTATAATGAGTTACTTTGTTGAAAAATTACATTCTTGTTGTGGAAAGGAAAACAATGATACTTAGAAATAGATTAAGTTTCATTTCTTCATTTGAGTTTGAAAACAATTTTGTTGGAAAAATATTCTTGTAGTTGTTTTCTTGTTACTATTGAAATATAAAATATTTAAATTTAGTAATTTAAGGCATGGAATGAATAAATGGTTTAAAATTTCAAATAGAGACTTTAGGCACATAAATTCAAGTTAAGGATAAACTGTAAATCACTCTAGTAAATTTTGGTTTTGGAAAAATTGATGAAATGGAGGTTCTATTTTCGAAGAACAAGACCACTTCCCTGTGCAAAGTGGTGGTCTCGAACTTTGGCCTAAATAGAGCGGTCATCTATGAACCCCCACCCATTCCAGGAGGAGGTTTACGAATCGTCACCCGAGGTAAGGTGGTGGTTTCATCTTTGTCAAGAAAAATAAAAATTTGCAATCTGTGCAAATTTAAACTTGATTAAACTAAAATATGAGCCTATAAAATGTAAAAAGAAAACTACCAGCATACCATATGGGAATAAAATCTTTGTTTACGTATTTAAATATTTTACTAAGCATTTAAATGTATTAAATATCATAGAATAAAATCGAAATAGGATTTTGCACAAACAAAGAACTCAAGAATGGAAATAAAAAAATAACAACTTCATATTTAGAATGGAAACCTCTACAATATTCAAATAGAATACATTACAATAAAAAATCCATAAATAAACTAAGCTAGGTTTGATCCTAATGAATCCCTCCATGGCTTTCCTCCTTGCTCCCATGGCTTCCACTCCAACTGCAAATTAAAGAAAAGAAAAGAGACAAAATCAAAAGGCTAGGGAAAAGAAAAAGGTTTAATAAAATTTCATAAGGATAGTTAGGGTTAGTATGGAAACCTAGGATCTAGTGGCCACAATTGATTTAATCCAAGGGTTAGGAATCAATCCTACAATTTTTAGGTGAGAATATATATCATGGGATTTTAAATAATTTAAATGTATGTGAAATGGGTGAATGGGGCCACTTAGTTCCCTAGTGTATTAAGTTTAAAAAGTAATTATTTTAGTATGTTTTTAGTAAATGATTCAATGAAAGAATAAAAGTAATTAATTTAAGGGAACTAAGGTAACTAAGGTTAAGGGTTTGATTTATTGTGGGTTTGAATGTTAATTTGAGAGGGGAAACTATTTAACCTAGTAAAATAATTAATGGACACTTTTCTAGTGGATTGTAATTAAATTGACATTAGAAATGGATTAAGAATATTTAATTATTAATCTAGACTTGATCCATCCATTGTAATGTAGCAAATTGTTGGTAGGAATTAATTAAATGTATTATAGGGTTTGACACCCTTGCAATCTTAAACAAAAAAATGTCCACAACTTTCTAGATGATTATTTAAGGTTTAATGTGGTTTTCGAACGTCAAAAATTGTGGGTGTTACAACATTCGTGAGTATTTGATCGCATAACTAATTCATACATGAAGCTTTCCTATAAACATAAATCCCCATCTTGATTTCTTCTCGTGAGCATTATATCTAATCAAGTTTGAAGATTTACTACTTTGCTTTTGGTGATTTGTTGTGGCACATAAGTCTCATCGATGAGAAGACATTCTGTAGAGATTTTATGTACCTCTCCCTGTACATTCCTTAAAAACAACAATTGGTCCGATCCTTTGCAAGCTATGTCTCTCCATAGTGGGCTGATCTAGAATCTTTGAGATTGTAATGTCTCATTTAACATGTGACATTGGAATAATTTTTAATCGAGATCACTCCTCCCGATGATGGCAGTTCACCTCTCCTCACAAAAGATAGACACATTATCCAACTCGACTTAAGGAGATCCACAAGCACCTAGGTCGGCCCTTACGTTGGTGACTAATTAGTTTTTTCTTCACAACTATCATGACTTATAGAACATTAATTAGGTGTATTGAGATGTTTGATCCTCCAACCCAGCTCGTCTCGAGTAATATCTTTGCCCTAGAAGAGTAAGTTTCTGGAATCGCTACTCTATTGAATTTATCAAGTTTTAACAATTCTGCGAGAAGAAGATTTGGAGAATTCGATGTGTTTTGAGCCGGAGTATTGAACCCACGTCACAACGAATTGTTTTCTTGTTCTTTATAGGAGCAGTGAACATATTAACACATTGAATCCTCTACTCAATCTCGTATCTTAAAACCTTGATTCTTTCTCGATGCATCCCTTAATGATGGTGGTGGAGCAAATTCCATCTCAGCTCACTATTAAGACATGTCAACACCCCCTCATCCTTGCAATATTATAGCTTGATTGGATAATAGATCCTACGCATCCCAATTTCCATCATAAGTGGTGGAAATTTTCATTGATAACTATTTTCACTCACTATCATGGCATTCTAAAAACAAGCTTCTAGAAGGGGAGTGTGTATATACTTTTATTAACATTGAAAAATATTTAGTGAGGGGTGATTATACGAGGATGTAATTTTTTGAGAACGAGAGATATAGGAAATATTTTTTCCAAAGAGGTAAAATTTTTGTAAGGGGGAAATATTTTCTTAGAAAGAAATATTTTCAAAAATTTATAAAGAGCCATTATTTTTGTACTTGGATGTATTATCGATGGAAATCGACATCCAAATGGTTTTTGATTAAGGGGGGAAAATACAAAGTGAAGAGATTCATCAACGCAAAAGAACAAGCTACGAGGCCAATGCGCATGCTCGTGCTCCTACATGCAACATTCTTTCCCATGTGCACACTAAGAGGGGGAATGTTAGGAATAATTAGTGTGCACATTATTATGTGCTAGTTAATGCTTAAATTAGTATTATTATTATGTAAGTGAGTTGAGAAAACAACTCACGTAGGATTTAGGAGAATGATTTTAGGGAAGGTTGCGTGAATGTAGGGTGTGGTTGTTTAGGGAATAAAGGTGGTTGAACCACCCACCTAGATTAAGTGGGAGAGGTTAGTGGAGTTTTTAGATATCCTCTCCTATATATATGATATGTATTATTGTATTTTAATGTTGATTGAATTTATTTGAGCGTATGCTCTTTCTTTAGATATGGGGTAAAACCCCACAAAAACATACTAGGACCAAAATTATATCAAAGCTATTAACCCCTTTCGAGTGACTCTGCAAATCTAAATTCTCATTTGTACATTCTCTTATATGTATATTTATGAAAAATAATGAAGCAATGAATATATGATGTAGTTAAATTTCCTTCTCCCCTATCAAAACCTAGCTTGGCTACACTTGAAGATGAAAAACCTTTAATAGGGGTTAGTGTTTTGGGTTTGAAAACCTTGTAACACATGCTAAAATAACCACTTGAGACTCAAGAACAACCTAGGTTTAGATAGAAAAATTATGGAATAATTTTTATTTTATTTTTAAAAAGCGTTTTCACTACCGGGCTTTAAGCAATGAAAGTTGTTAACAAAGATTCAAAGTCAATTATAATTAATAAATAAAATTTTCCCATTATAATAAATATTAAATGCACATCACAAAATTAATGAGTGTAATTAATCAAATATAGTTAAATTTCTCTTAGGTGTTAATTTAATAAATAATTAAATTAACACTATATTTAAATGTTCCTTAGTTAATTTTAGAGGGTCAAAGGGCCAAAGTAAATAAATGCCCAAGGTATTTAATTTTACTAAGTCTAAACAATAACCAAGGTCCTATTTACATGGGTTAGAAAATAAATTCTCTTATCTTCTAGCACGACCCTTCAAAAAGGTGAACCCATGCTCTAGAGTTACTCATGTAATTTAAAAAGGGACAATTTCCCACTTACCCACAATCAGACTCATATTTTCACTTCAACCTGATTTTTCACATATTTAATGCACTTAATGTTTCTAGAAAATATTTCCATTAGATAGTAAATTTCTTCCCCTTTCTAATGATATAAAGAAGTCTTCCTAAGTCTTCATATTTCTTAAGTTACTGAGCCAACGGACTTGGGAGGAAATTTTTCCCAAAGGCGGGCTTGCAAGCCTGGGGAAGAAAATTTTCTCAATGGTGGGCTGGTGGGGAGACTAGAGATTTTTCACCCTTTTTCAAAAAGGTAGAGTTTGAAAGTGTGGGCCCGAGAACCTGCGGAAGTATACTTTTTTTTCAAAAGAGAAGGATGTAGGGTTGTGGGGCCGCGGAGGAACTTGTGACTTTTTGTATTCTTGCAAAAAGTACCCTAAGTAATTTTCAGACTGCGGATCTGAATTGCAAAAATTTCCTCTTTTTTTTCGACAGTTAGTTTTTTCTTTTAAACCAATCGAAGTAAAAAACTTCAAAAGGCCATAACTTTTGATTGGAAGCTCAAATTTGGGAAAATGAGGACTTTTTGGAAAGGGTTAGAACTCCACTTTGCATTGGAAACTTTAAAATTCATTTTCATAAAACTTAGATGGGTGGATTTTAAGAAAATTTCTTTCCTGCCATAACAATATGAACTGAACTCTTTCAACTACCAGAATTGGTCTAATTCGCTATTATTTCTCCTTCAACACCCCAAACAGGTGTGGAGAAACGTAATTGAAATATTTCTAATGGATTTCAAGGATTAATTTATTACTGTTGAGATTTCAATACGAATTTATTTTCTTTTTTGTGAAATGGCATTATTATGCCTCTTGCCTGATTACTGGAGTTCTCAATAAATTACTAGGAAAATGCATTTATTTTATGATGTGCTTTATTGATCCTTAGTTCATTCCAAGGTTTCATTTTGTCTTTCAAGTTGCAGAGTACTCTATATATTTTCTAATATTTATTTACGAGGCTTTACAAAGAATCCAAATGGGAAAACATACTTAAGCCCAAATTGATCTACTTTTTGCTATCATATTTTAGTTATTTAAGTTCATTCCATTCCAATTTTATAATGATTAACTTTTCTTCAATACATGCGTGTAAACAAAAATATAGTTCTAATTTCAAAATGTTCATGCATTTTGAATGAAACTGAGATTTCACAATATATTTCAAACAAGATTTCAAATGAAACCCATACCATTTGTGGTAATTAAAACAACTTCTATTCAACTCCAATAATTCTTTTGCAACTTCCTTTTTCATTCATCAAGTATGTAGTGCCCACTTCCCTTCGACACTTTTGATATTGATCTTGATACTCTTGACTATATTGTGGACATTATTATAGTTTTGATTTAGTATGGTGTTAGATGTTAGATCATGGATTATTGTTGACTCTGATTCATATATGATGCATGATGATTATTAGATACATTTTATATAGATGTTAACATGTTCTTGGACATGGTTATATATATATATATATATTAATGTATGTTGTTAGGACATGTGATATTTTGATATATTGAGTAGACCGAGAAAATTGAATTTAAAATTGATGATTATATAGTCTTTGTTGAAATTATAAGTGTTATTGTTGATTAACTAGATGTTGTTGTGATTCATATATATATTCATGATTTTGAAATTATATTATATTCATTTGGATGTTCGATATGGCCATGAGGTGAAGGAGGTATTTATGTTTTGCTTGAGTTAAAATTTCACAACACACATCGGGGATTGGACACCAACCACTTTGGAATTCTAGATGAATTCAACAAGGTCGCCATGGTAACTTTATTTGTTTGTGTGTGTTTGATAGTTGTTAGGGATTCCCATGGGGGATCACCTTCTAATGTGACCAAGGGTTTTACGTTTCTTTTATTTATTTTCATTGGTTTAATGTTGCATGTGTTTATTTTGTGGTGTTTTGACCCCTTTCCTTATTTATTAAATGGTGTGTTAATTAATGTGAGTAATCATATTGTTAAAAATTAATTAATGAATTTGGGTCATAAGAAAGTAATTATTAGAGTTGTTGGCCTAAAATTAAAGTGTTTTAAGAAATGTGTAAGCGATGTGTAAGAGATGCGCAAGTTGATTTTGCAGTATGAATCACTCCATCCTTCTTTGAAATTCGAAATTGTCCTTGGAGGCTGATTTTGGAGACTTGTGGGACAAGTTAAACTTGTCCCATTCTTTTAATTTCAGTCATTTGCGGTGTGAGCTTGTTTTGGAGTGTAAGTAAGCTGTCATTTATAGACTCGCTTATTTATTATGCCTTGGAGATTGAAGTTGACTTATATGTTGGAGTTGAGGATGTGTGATGTGGCATCCCACATGGATCCACCTCATCCTCTTCTCTTTCCTCTTCTATATATTCAAATTCCTTGGCTTGTTTTGGGGGTTACTTCACCTTGCATTGCTTCATTTTGGGTGACTTATTTTTGTTTTGGGAGCTCTTGCAATTTTTGGAGAAAGTTGGAGATGGTTGAATGCTTATGGATTATTGATCTTGGACTGTTTTACATTAGAAAGCTTGTTGTTTAGAACTTTGGAACAAACTCCATCATGGAGACGTAGGAGCTGGGCTCTTTAAAATGCTCTTCTCTTATTTATGCATATTTAAATATTGTGGATGTTTTGATATTGCTTGTTGGCTGGTTGGGTAGATGGCCTAGGTATGGTGTAGGAGAAGACTATGGGGATTCTTGTGGGGAGGGATAAGTGCTTTGGGGAGGTATAAATGTGGATAGAGTTTGGATTTGGGTTCCACCTTACAAAGAAATAGCTTTCATTTCTTTACTCGTTATGGGGTGCTATAAGAGGTTGGGGAGGCATAAGGAAATGTGAGGAATAAGGGGTACTAAGGGGAGGCATAAGGGCATGTCGGGGATTTGAAATGATATATACTTTGGCAGTTTGCTTTCAAGTGGTGATACCCATTTCCCCTTTGGGAAGCATAAGTAGCTTCCTCCATAGTTCTTGCTCCTTTGGCTTGAATGATGAAGCCCAAGTTTTTTTTGTTATTTTCATGTGGTTGAAAATTGCATTATGTTTTGATTGTGTGTTGAATGTGAAAGATTGCATTTGTGTTGTGGAAGCCTATTATTTCCATGAGTTGAAAAATATTTCTTATTATAATGTGGTTGGGGCTCGGGGCCAATGAACAAGGATGGATTCTCCATTTTCAATGGATGTCTTGAATGGGTGGAGAGCATCACCTTTCCCTTGTTTGTTGTGACCAAAAATGAGAATGATGGAAATTCCTATTGTTGTTCGGAACTAAGAAAGAAGACAATATGACAGTCCTTGTTGAGATCATTTCTTAATGTAACATTTTCCCACTTGAAGTGGATGATCTTGTATATTATTTTTGATGGAAAGATGGTTTGTATGGGTTATGAAAGTTGTAAATTTAATTGTGAAAGATATATACTCTGTTCTCTATTTTTGAATAAATGTGGAAGAAATTGTATTATGTATATTGTAATTGAGGAGAAGATAAAGTTCTGATAGTCCCTTGCAAAACTACTTTTGTAAACCATTTCCCCACTTGATGTAGATGACAATTTAATATACATTTTGTGTTCAAGAGTAACTATGGTTTGGAAAAGAAATACCCTTTGAATGTGAAAGAAATATACTCTATATTACTGTTGTAAAAAGGAATGTAATGAGAAAGAGGTGTGCTTGTAAAGTTGTATTTGATCTATATAAATATAATTTCTTACTTTATTCATATGATATTGCTTTCATTGGAATTATGATTTTGAATGTAATTTGAAATCTCTGTTGGAAAGATGAAAAAAAGAATATGTATGAAGAAATGTCATAATGCAATCGCTTTTTTTAGAAATGAAAGTTTTGAAAATTAGAATTGTAATTTGGCATTTGAATACATTGATTTGAATCAACTTAATGAGTTATATTGGATCTGGAATGATTTCTAATACTTAGAAGATGATAAATGGAAAATATATTCTTTTGAATTAGATCTCATTAGATGTTTCAAAACTAGACAATGTTTTATCAAATGCATAGAACGACCCATGCAGACTAGGAATGACATTTGAAACATTAATAAAAGATAAGAAATATCAAAATGATTCCAAACAAACTATAATACTTAAGAAATTTTCATAGAACCTTTCAAAATCGGGCTCAAGTGATTTCTCAATCATTTTTCTTTGTTAAATTAGGAAAATTTGAATTGATCTTCAATTAAATGATTTAACCCTTGAAAACTATCCTAAATTATTCCAAGTCAAATCCTCGATGTCTGCATTTGACATGTGGAGAAATAATTAATGGCATATTTGGACAATTATTTGCAAGTTAGAATACGAGTTCACTTTCCAAGTGCAGAACCACGTTTTCTCCAATATGACACTTTAAAATTTATCAAGATTAAATTCCTAAGATCTTTGTACAAAGAGGACGTCAAGATCTTTGCGAGAAAGTCCTCGTTTTCCAAAAAATAAGTTCCCAATCAAAAGTTATGGCCTTCGGAAGTTTTTATTTCATTTGGATTCAAAATATTATAATGACAAATTTAATTATTAAAATATTCTTGGGTGGACCCACAAAGGCTAAAACTTTCCTTTTTGCTTTTTGTCCAAAAGGCGCAAAGTTATGAAGTTTCCCTCCACTCCACTAATCCACAAGCCTTCATTTTTCAAAAATGATCTAACTCCAAAAGGTTAATTTAGCAATTTTTCCTCATTGTAGCCCCGCCGCCACTGTGCAAGCCTAATCATTGAACGACACATGGCATCGTTGGGAATTGGTGGGGGATCGGATCAATTTTAACCTTAAGTGCTTTCACAAATAAATTTGGAAAAATTTTGAGTTTTCCCTGTAGCCCCACCAGCCTGGTAATCAGGTGTTGCCACATGGCTTCACGAGGCATCGGTGAAGGAGTAGATATTTTTAAGCCTTAACGCTTTAGAAAACTTTTGGGAAAAATTTCCAAATTATCCCAGCTGGCCCGCCAAACCAAAGCTAACGGTTTGCTTGACACAAGGCATCTTATTGTGTTCACGAGAGGCATGGGTTCCTTTTGACTTTTTTCCCTTCCTTTTGAATAGTCAAATTTTCCTAATGTTCCCCTCTTGACCCCATGACCAATAAGGAGCTGCCATGTGGTCTCCTTGGGTGTTGGCGGAGGTGCGGGTATAAAATTTTCTTTGTCCCAAAATAGAAAAAATCCTAAATGCGTTCCCACTCTGCCAATCCACTTTTCTCCTCTAGGATAATTTTCTCTCTACGAAGTCCATGAGAGCCCAAGTTGGTGAAAATTTTCCTTCCCAGTGCCCGCTCTTGGGAAAATGTTCACCCCAAGTTCCACCAGCCCATAACTTGAGAAATATGAGGAGTTAGGAGGACTTTTTTATATCACCGGAAAGGTGAGGAAATTATCTATCTAATGGAAATATTTTCATGAAGTTTTAATTGCATTAATTATGAGAAAAAATCAAATTAATTCTTTAACTGAGTTATGGGAGTGGGTAAGTAAGAATTTACTCTGATGATTTTAATATGTATTCTTTTCCCCCACTATAATTAAATCTTGCTCTTATCTTAGATATTTGGAATTAAATACCTTGGTTATTTAATTGTTTTGGTCTCTTAACCCTAAAATTTTAAGCGGGGAATATTTAGGTAAAATGTCAATGTAATAAGTGATTAAATTAATCCCTAAGGATATTTTAGCTAGGTAAGGACTTATTACACTTAATGCTTTATAATGTGGAATCATTAATTATTATAATGGGAAAAGTTATCGGTTGAATTTAATTTTCCTTGTAGTGCCCACTTCCCTTCAACACTTTTGATATTTATCATGATAGAAGCTGTCTCTATTATCAACATTATAATATTTTTGATTTAGTATGGTGTTAGATGTTAGATCATGGACTATTATTAACTCGATTCCCATATGATGCTTGATGATTGTTAGAGACATTTTATGTATATTTTGACATGTTGTTGGACATGGTTATATATATATTTATGGATGTTGTTAGGACATGTGATATTTGGATATATTGAGTAGAGCGAGAAAAGCGAATTTAAAGCGATGATTATATAGTTGTTGATGAAATTGTAAGTGATTGTTGATTGTCTGGATGTTGTTGTGATTCATATATATATTGATAATTTTAAAACAATATTTATATTTATTTGGATGTTACGATATGACCGGGAGGTGAAGGAGGTATTTTAGTGGTCGAATCTTGTATTAAATGTTATAAGATATGTGTAAGCAATGTGTAAATGATGTGTAAGTGATGTGTAAAAGATATGTAAGTAAAATTTGGAGTATAAAACACTTCGTCGTCTTTGGAATTCAAATTTTTCCTTGGAGGCTGAGTTTGGAGGCTTGTGGGACAAGTTAAAATTGTCCCGACCTCTTAAATTTGCATGTCAACCTTACCTATGGTTGGAGGGTTTAAATCTAGCCTTCATTATGTATTTTTGTAAGTCAAGTTGTATTCTTTAATTGCACTTTTCTTACATGGTTTAATTTCAGTCCTTTGGGGTGTGGGCTTGTTTTGGAGTGTGTAAGTAATTTGTCATATTATTCACCTACTTATTTATTGTGCTTTGGAGATTGAAGTTGACTTATGAGTTGGAGTTGAGGATGTGTGATGGGGCATTCCACTTGGATCCACCTCATCCTCTTCTCTTCCCTCTCTATATATTTGAATTCATTTTATTGTTTGGGGGTTACACTCTTTTGGTTGCTTCACTTTTGGATACTTCTTTTGGGGTGAATTCTTTTGTTGTTTAGAGCCCTTGCTTTTGGAGAGAGTTTGTAGGCTTTTGAAAACCTGCGTTTTGTTGATCTTGGGCTATTTTGCATTAGAAAGCTTGTTGGCTGGAACTTGAAACAAACTCCATCATGGAGAGGTAAGAGCTTAGCTCTTGAAAATACTCTCCTTTTATTTGTATGTGTGTGCATGATTTGTTTAAACTAATGCTAATGCAAATAAAGACTAACACCTAGTAGCCTTAATTAGCAAAATTAAACAAAATACAAAGCACCATCAAGATGAGAATTAAGCAAGGTTAGACACTAAATAAAACTTTGACAATTAACATGCTAAGTGTCTAAATCCTCTATTCTATTTAATTAACAAAAATAAATGAACCTATGTAAGCTCCATGATAATCAAATAGGTTTCTCTTGATATTCCAAGAACCTAGGAATGGGGGCTTATCAAAGTTAGGCTACAAGACCCTTTTGACACCTCCCATATGACCTAAGCACTTTAGGCTAGAAAAGAGGCTTAACTCTCTAAGTGGTGAACTCTCGAGAAAACAAAGGAAAGCTTTTAGTCTATTTTGCCATATGCTTTGCATTTGTCTTCTCAAGAAGTTTAGGTGTAGGTATAAAGGTAGAGGAGGGCTCTTATATAGCCCAATGGATAAAGGAAACACTTCATCCCTTTCCATGTGGGATAAAAGGTGAAACAAGATTAGGAATTGATAAGGTTGCTTTATAAAAGGTAAACTTACTTTAGAAGGGTTTAATTTATGCTTAGAAAGTCGTGGGAGTTTGGGGTGTTTTAATTAATCAAAGGTGATTAATTAATAGGTAGATGTAAGCTTATAGAAGCTAATTAGGGAATATTAGTACAATTTAGGCTATTAGAAGGGGATTAAATCAATTAAATATTGATTTATTGGTAAAATGAAGGGGAAAGCTAATTAATTAATAATATTTAATTATTCTAGATAGAAGGGGTGATTTATTAATAGAAGGTCATTAATTAGGGTATTTGTTGGATAAGAGACTTAATTAATTAGTGTAGTGTAATTAATTAAAGGCGATATGAGGAAAATTATTGTTATTGATGATTTGTCACCAATTTGTAAGAAGGGGGATAATTAGTGTAATTTAAGTATTTATATTTCTCGGGCGTAATTATAGGTGTCTACATTTGCCCCTCTTTGGGGTGGCGTAAGTGACGCCACTTCAAAGATAGTAGACGGATGAAATTTTGCAAGGATAGAAGAAAAATTAGTAGGAGGAGAGATGCCCCCTTGAGTGTCGATAGGGTGATGAAGGAAGATGATCGACGATCAAAAGAGGTGAGAAATAGATAGAAGAATGGGAAGGGACAAGATGCCCCGGTGAGATGGAAGATTAAGGGTGAGAGAAAAGTGATGCGAGAAGAGATATGGAGTGGAGAGAATATCTTAGCCTCTAGCCACTATTTAATGGAACAATTTTGATGTCATCATATTACCACAAGAGTTACATCATTGGTCCTTATGAAAAATATAAGCATACAACAAAAGTAGAATGACATAAAAAGCCATACTATGAACAATTGTCCATTGCTAAAAACACCAACTCCACGCAACATACAAAATGCAATGCAATACGAGAAAGTGAAATATGCCTAACTCCCTACAACATACAAACTGCAATGCAATACGAGAAAGTAAACAAGATAAACTAATAGAGAAACATAATGTAATGTTTTTATTATCGAGCTTAAGTTATGACCTGTAAAAATTAACAACAAGGGTTGATGATGGTGCCTAAGCAAGGATACATGTAAGGGTAAAAATGGAGGACACTTGCCTCAATGGAAAAGTAATGTGCGCTATGAAATAGTACTAAATAACTCGTTGTGCCCTAGAGTAAAAGCGAAGTAAATGACCTAGCTTTTTCAATGGAGGTAGATCAAGATGATCTGCAAGTCACACATATAAACAAGTGAGAACCAAAGAGTGACATTTTGTAGGATGATTTTCAATTTTTAGAAGTTTTCTGAAACATATTTGAATTTTTGGTTGATTTTGAAAGTTTTGAAACTATGTACAGGAAGACGAGGAAGCATGGATGCCCCAAGCAATAGATGGGATATACAAGGCCATAAGGCCACGTGCATATGAGAAAGGTGAAGATGTAAAAATACCCCAGCAATTAGGTGGGAGTATTCAAAGGCAAACTCTTCAAACTAGAAGCGGGACCCAAGGCCATTATAGATAGGTTCAACATGATGGTGAACGTAAACCAATGAAGTGTTGGGAAGAAGAAAGGATTCCCCAATGTAAGTTGGCCTAGAAGCACATGATAGAAAGGAAGGAGAAGATTGTTTTTGTGAAAGGTGACAAACGTGTCCACAAACATGGAAAATAATTAACCTTATACACATGGATGTTCTGAATGAAGTAGAAGACCTATTTGAATGATATGAATGTAGCTTAGAAGTGTCGCGATGAAGAAGTGATTAGCCAAAGGCACAAATTATGAGACAAAATATAGACTAGAGTAAGAGTCTGAACAAGGTCCAAAAAAGACACTTGGTAACATATTAATCATGTTTACTCATAGAGATTTAGTGTGTGTATGTGTAATTTATTACCTCTTGAAGGGAATATCTAATAGACAACAAGTGAAGACACCCCAGCCAATGTGTAGGAATGATTTATTTTGATAGGTGATAGGTGATTTGGTCAATGAAGGGTTGAAGCATAGCCGTACATTGCTCCGCTACCAGCCACACATCCATAGCCTCGACGAAGATGTATTTGATTCTAATCGCAATATTTCTCTACTTCGATCAGGACATCCACACCTTGATAGAGTTTATTGGAAATACCCCAAGAGAGAGTAATATATCAATTTGCTTTTGCTTTGTAGCTTTTAGCTTTTGATTTGATTGATTTTGTTTCTTTTGATTTCTGAAAACTTATTTGATCTCTCTTGTTTGACAAGGGGTTAAGAACCACAGATGACTTGACGGAAGGAGGTGGAAGTGATTGTGATGATGACATTGGCTAGTGTCCACAAATATGTCTAAAGGTTCTTGACAACAATTTTATTAGATTCTCGATTGTGATAGGATCTCTAAGAGGTCAATCGTTCTTTAATTTACCAAGGTGATAAAAGTCCAGGGTCAAAAGGATACTTGTAGAGATAAATGTCACAAAATGTGTGAGAATAAGCAAACCAAAACATCATCGAAGGGATGAAAATGGTAGGAGACTTGCGAGAAGAATAACAAGGATGGGAAGAATGAAACATCCATGTGTACACAATACCTCGATTGCAATGTTTGATCTTTGTACCTTTGATTTTTCTTTTGTTTTCTCATTTATTATTATTATTATTATTATTTGCATTTTTTTGATTTTTATTTTTTTATAGTTTTGGAAAGGTGGGACCAACAAAGTCACTCCATGTGATAGGATCCAACAATGATGTTTTCAATTTCCTTGATAAGGGAGACTAAGTGTGTTTGTTTATCGAGAGTGATATTATCCCCGATCTCAATGATCAAGGTGACTTCATGTACTCACTAAATGAATGTGATTTGTTACTGAAACATGGATTTCGTATGTTGGAGATTTAATTCCCCATCCACGAGGGTTACACATTTTGCGCCATACTTGATGGTTACATTGGTGTGCGTTCTTGAATCCCTCTAGATTTAGAATTTTGAGATTGTTTGTTTTGTTGGGAGCTATAGAGCTCTATATAGTTTTGATCTGGAGCTTGATTAAGAAATTTTTGGGTTTCTTATAAGCTAACATGTGACTTGTTTGATCTTGAGAAGGAGAAGAAAGTGAACATGGATGTTTAGAACTGATGTGAGAAATTACCATGGGCTTTCCACCATCTTTGGTAGAAGAATAATGTGATGGATGAAAAGGATATGGTCCAAGGATTGAAGAATATGGGATACTGGGGGTGATCCATAGATAGAAGATGAAGGGCTATTAGGATGTGGCCCAAGAATAGAAGAAGAAGGGATACTAGGACTTGACCCATAGATAGAAGACGAAGGTCTACTAGGATGTGACCCAAGAATAGAAGAAGAAGGTCTACTAGAATGCGACCCATAGATAGAAGATGAAGGGCTACTAGGATGTAGCCCAATAATAGAAGATGGACTACCCAAGGATAATCCATACCTAGAAAACAAAGGGCTAGTTGGGCATGGTCGAAGAATAGAAGATAGTGTACTACTCAAAAATGTCCCACAAATAGCAGAGGGAGGGATACTAGAAGGTGACCCACACCTAGATTAAGATAAAGGGCTACTTGGCGTTAACCCCATAAGAGATTGTGATTGAGGAATTATGATTGACAAAGAGTTATTAGGTGATGAGAAGATAGGCCATGGATCAATGCAAGAGAAAAAAAAGTTTCATCACATAATAAAGAATGAGAAGATG
The DNA here is from genome assembly GCA_018340775.1 of Taxus wallichiana var. yunnanensis. Lineage (NCBI taxonomy): Eukaryota > Viridiplantae > Streptophyta > Pinopsida > Cupressales > Taxaceae > Taxus > Taxus wallichiana. The sequence continues at coordinate 744,973,636 of CM031238.1, forward strand.
GAAGATTAAAGGAATTAACCTTTAATTCCTCCGTTTCTTGATAAAAGGAATTAACCTTTTCCTCACAACATGTAGAGACGTATCAAAGTCTAAAGAGAATCCCTTTTTCGTATTCTGCTAAAGGAATTGTTGGTGGTGAATCATAGCACCCTTGAATGTCGCAAGCTTGATGGGTTGAGACTCTCGAGTGATTGCATAACATGGAACTTTTCCCAAGTGTGGGACCTTGTGAATCGGAAAGCTCTCCGGATGAAGGCGGTTCCTATTCCTCTATTCAGATGCACACATAAAAATGCACAGGGTTTACTCAAAAACCTAATCTAACTTTCCAAGGACATAGGGTAAGAAGATGCATAAAAATAAACCTAAACTAACAGAGGTGATGCAGGAATGAAGAACACTGTCTTGCCAATAAACACAAACCATTAAAATGCAATGCAAGATCATGCCAGATAACCAAATTTGGTGAAAGATCGGGAGGATGCAAATGAACATAGAGAGGGTTGAGAATCATCCATAGACATGCATTATTTTCTCCAAAGATTAATACAATACACTACAAAATGCCAAGAGGCAAAGTTTCATTACATTTTTAGATGGGAGGTTTGAACTCCATAAATTCACCTACAAAGAGAATAAGGAGGGCAAAACAAGAATTTCCAACCTTTAGAAAGAAGCCCCTCCTTACGGTTTATAGGAAGAATGAGAGAGGGAAGAGGGAGGAATTAAAAATCTACCCCAACCACATCTAGATTGTATTTAATTCATTTCATTATAGTGGTAGGTGAGAACCCTATCAAACCCAAAAAATGGTGAACTATATTTTACATTTTTGAAGAAATGTAGTTGGGTAGAGGACCTTGTAAGATTTCCGAAAAGTCCAACCTTGCATGAATCCGAGCTCCCTGTGAAAATTTATGGCCATTTGAATATCTGGGTCAAGGTTTACTTTCTGTTGGGTTCGGGGTGTCAACACTCAAAATGTTGCGCCTCCTGAAGATGCGCCTTGGCACATCCATCCTCATGTCAACATACTCTTAAGTGCACCATAGGTGCTGAAAATGTGGTGTTGATGCCTTGCAACCTACACCAGGGCACAACCTTTTTCATGTCGACATTTTCTTACATGCACCTTCCAACCTACGCCAGGGCGCAACCTTTTTCATGTTGACATTTTCTTACCTACACCTTCAAACTGCATGAGCACAACCTTTTTAGGTCGAAATTTTATTACACCTGCACCTTCCAACCTATGCCAGGGCACAACCTTTTTTATGTCGACGTTTTCTTATCTACGCCTTCTGACCTGTGTCAGGGTGCAACCTTTTTCATGTCGACATTTTCTTACCTGCGCCTTCCAACCTGACCCAGGGCGCAACCTTTTTTATGTTGAAATTTTCTTACCTATGCCAAATTGTAACATTTTTCATGTCGACATTTTCTTACCTATGCCAGGTGGCGTAAATAAATGTCGGGTTTTGAGTTTCTTTGATTTCCATATTCTTTTGTTTGTCTATATTTACCCAGGGGGGGAGATATATACAACGGGAATATCTTCATATGCCCCTATAAATGCCCTGATTGTTTCTTCATTATGAAAGAGATGAATCGGTATGAGTTGTTAATCGACCACTAGGGGTTGATTAGAAGAAAGAGGTTCACTTGGTGTGGAAGACTTAGAAGATGTTTGATGATGATTGATGGAAGAAGATGATGGGGGACGAAGAAGATGTGTAGCTAGATGTCTTAGGAGTAGAAGAATGTGGTGTGGACCTACCTATACGATGGTATATCATATGTAAACTAGTAGGATTAATTCTAAAGTCTATAGATTATAACGCATGGATCAATTCAAGCGGTTGATTCGAAGGACTTTGAGTCACATGAATCTTCATAGGAGGAATAATTATTGGGGATAATTGATGAGGAAGGTCCTGTGAAGAAGGGGAGGACTGTGATTCAAGAATATCATCGGTGAATAATAAAAGCGTCATGCAAAGAAAGAGAGGACCGCAATTCAAAAATTGTATTAGATTTTTGATTGGAGGGATTTGGAGTCACACGTATCTTCAAAGGAAGAAGACGTCATCGAGGTGGTGATAAAATGGGTCTTGCGAAGAAAGGGAGGACCGTGACGTAGGAGTCATATTAAATGTATGATGAAGAGGTTCCTGCGAAGATAGGGAGGACCATGACATAGGAGTCGCATTAGATGACTTAGGATTCAAATTAGATGAATCTGAATAGTAGTTTGGATCTGAATAATAGTTTGTATCTAAATCATTAGAAGATTTAGAGGAAATATTTGGATTGGAATCCTCAGAAGAAGAGGAAATGTTTGGATTAGAATTAGAAGAAGAGTGGGGGACCTCGAATAATAATTTGGATCAGAAGTGTCCAAATCATACCACCGACTATGAGATGAAGTTGGGGAACGAGTTACCCGTATGGGCTCTCTAGCAAAAAAAACCAAACGAGGTTTAGTTGTAATGGGAATATTTTGATTTGAATTGCTAAACCTAGGCTCAATTTTTTTGTAAGTATGGGGAACCATGTAATAGTTAGTCATTTTTGGCATTTTTTAAGCACAAATGTCTAGATCTAGATAGTGTGATGGAACTCCTTCAAACGGAAGGAAATGACATGTCGATTTTGGTAGCATAAGGGAAACTAGCTAGGTTTTTTTAAGTATTGATATGCGTGTGTGATTTTTGAAGAAGGTATAAGGAAAATAGACATCGTGATGACATAATATCAATGAGATAAAAAGGGATTGTCCTAGAAAATAAGTTTTTTGAATGAATAATCACAAGGAAAAATCCTTGAAGTTTGAAACACAAAGCCAATCAACAAAGAAATAAACCCTATGCCAGTGCGTGTGCAAAGTGATAGTCTGATGCAAAGGTGATCAACACAATGTCAATATTTATGTCAAGCACGAAATGAACAAGACATAAATATTAACAAATGGTAGATGTGACTCCCAATCAAAGGATACCATGACAAGTTCAACAACCATAAAGACCTAAATGTTAAAGGGTGAGGTTTACAAATGTAAGCCACGTAACCACACCAATTGGACACGTCTATCAAGATTTGTGGAGAAGTGAGATATTAGTGTCAAATTTGTATTGAAACGATGCAAACAAAGTAAGTGACACCCTTCAATATTTGGGACAATGTTTGAAATCAAACTAAGTCAAATTATATCAATGATGTGCTAAAATGTGGGCAGCGCAATGCCACAATACTGAGACACTTAGATCATGTTTACGAGAAATGTGACATCAGTATCATAATTATGTCGAAACAATGCAAACGCGGTAACATGTCAAAGGGAGATAATATGATGAATTAGTCCTAACTATGATGGCGATCCTGGCGTGGGTATTAAGATCACAAAGGCTACCAATCATATAAATATGTCTCCACACACATTAGACATTTAACTAACCCAACCGTAAACATGGATGGGCGTAAACAGACAAAAATGTGGTAGAAATAGTTGATTGGTAACACAAAGGTAGTCACCCTTCTTTTGATCAACAAAGTGTCAAAAGAATGTGAAGTAAGTAGATCAAAATGGGGACGAAAAATGCTGGCTTCACTTTGGCATAGTTTCACCTCGCCTTAAGGCAAGTGAAAAACTAAGCGAAATTAACGCGTCACACATTCGTGATGAAAATATGGTTCAAAACTCAACACTATTTTAGAATGGTCAAAGTGGGCTCCTAGCCAAAGAATATCTTCCTAGGTGGTTCTCTCATTCTAAGTGTTACAAAGCTATCCACGAGTGAAGAAATTTACCCAAATAGTCCTGACTATCTTGGGAGTATCTCGGCTTTGCCCCCTTTAAGCACAATGGGCAGAAAATGCATCCATCATGTACTTTTAATAGGGTCACGATAGGGACAACTTGTAATGCTATCTCACAAAGGAATCACTAGTCAAATAGGTAGTGTGGAGCACTTCCCGTTTCATCCTCAAGGATCCCTCTTGCATGGACTACTTTGGGGTTCCTGGAACCACCCCCATTGTTGTAGCTTAAGGTGTTATACCAAAGGGGTTATGTTCCAATTGAGCGGAGAGAGACGTATCCTTTTTTGAAATCTGCAATACAATGTTTTGAATATGTTGTTCTTTTTATCTTGTTTAATTAGGTGTGGTTTTCTTGAACACCTTTTGGCAACCTGTATAACAACTGTATTAGTAGTTTTTGACTTCATTTTGATTTCTCCTTTCTTTGAAAAGTGGGGTGTTTTGGTCCTGTATGATGATATTTAGTATTTTTCCATCAAAAGATTAAACATCATTTTTGATTCTCAGATCATCCAAGGATGCAAGAGAAGAGCATATGTGATGTTTCCAAAATCCAAAAATATATCAAATGGAAAAACACTTTAATTCAACTACACCAAGTTAACCAATTCCAACTCAAATATTCCTAACAACCTCAAAGCATCAAAAGGACCTAAGAATCGTTTTGATTCCAAAGATCACCCCAAGGGACACGAGGGAAGAGCATACATGATCTTATTCCTATAAGTAAACATGCAAAGTTTATCTAATCAAGTAAAAGCATGTAAAAACACCCGTAAAGATGAGTATTTAATTAGATAAAACCTGCAAGAATGTTAGCACCTCAACACATTAGCTTCAAGAAAACAAAAAGAAACCTACACCCCTATTTTGGAATCTACATGTGGGTTAGGGTGGATATGCCACTCTGTGTTTTTCCAATTTACAATTGCACTGTGCCACGAGAGGTGCGTGCACCACCAAAAGAACGTATGCACCACTGTGTGTTTTTGGCTTACCATGTACCTATGCCACCCGAGAGTTGTGTGCACCACCAGAAGAACATATGCGCTACCTTTGATAAAAATAGGCTTAAATTTGTACAGAATGCTTGCGCTACTAGAAAATTGTGTGCGCCACCGGAAAAGTGTGTGTCACCACTTTGCAAAATAGTCTCGATTCTAGCAGGCACGCTTGTGCCACAAGAAATGTGTCTGCACCACTAAAACAACATGTGCACTCGGGTTAGGGTGTACGCACCGATCTGATAGGTTTTGAATTGTAGTGAAGGTACAATACGAAATAACATCTACGCCCAGGTTAGTGTGTCTGTGCGTTGGTTAGGGTATGTGTGTCGGGATTAGTGCGTATGCGCCAGGGTCGATAAATAAAGAATTAGGTTTTGACAGTGTGCTGCGCCACCCAACAGTACCTATGCCACAAAAAAATATTCCTGTACTCCCAGTGAGTGTGCTTACACCACCAATACAACCAAAATATGGCAAAAACACAAGAAAGCTCACAATACTTCAAATTTTAGCAAGTTAGTTTGAAAATGGCAAAAACCCATCAAAATGATGGCTATGAACAAGAAATTAACATATAAAATTAGCAAAATTTCTAAGAAAATGGACATTAATTACTACATGTGCATATCAAAAGTTAGCCAAAACAATGAAATTTAAACTAAAATGCTAAGGGACTAGGTCCCACCAGGCGTGCCAAATGTGTGCATGATTTGTTTAAACTAATGCTAATGCAAATAAAGACTAACACCTAGTAGCCTTAATTAGCAAAATTAAACAAAATACAAAGCACCATCAAGATGAGAATTAAGCAAGGTTAGACACTAAATAAAACTTTGACAATTAACATGCTAAGTGTCTAAATCCTCTATTCTCTTTAATTAACAACAAATAAATGAACCTATGTAAGCTCCATGATAATCAAATAGGTTGCTCTTGATATTCCAAGAACCTAGGAATGGGGGCTTATCAAAGTTTGGCTACAAGAACCTTTTGACACTTCCCATATGACCTAAGCACTTGAGGCTAGAAAAGAGGTGTAGTGCCCAGTTCCTTCGACACCCTTTTGATTATTGTTTTGTGATATTGTAAATGCACTTATGGATATATTATAGTTTTTATATAGCATGTTAGTAGATATCAGAGATATTGAACTATTATTGATTTGATTCTTATATGATGTATATGGACTACTGGAGACATTTGATGTCGATATTGATATACTTTTGACATGGTTATTTATCTATAATTCTGACATGTGATATATTTAGTCATATTGAGTAGATCTTGATAATTAGATTAATTTGATGATCATTTTGACATAAATGAAATATGGAATATAAATGTGCTAGAAATTGTAAGTGATATCGCAATTGCATAGATGATATCAATTCATATATAGTCGATTTTAGAGTTATATCACATATTTTGACATGAATGTTTTAATGCGGCCATGAGGCCAAAGGAGGTATTCTCTATTTTGCAGGTATATTATATTCACAACAATATCAGGGGATTGGAGACCAACCACATCGAAATTTGAGAAGAATGCAACTAGGGTCACCATGGCAACGTGTAATTGTGTGTGTGTTAGAATTATTTGGTTAGGAGAAAATTGTGACCTAGGGGTCATGTGTTGTTTTGTCTTAATTTTTCCTTTTTATAAGATTGGTATGTGTTTCCTTTAGTAATGAAATTTACATGTTTTATTATTTAGATTTTTGGATTTGTGTTTACCCCTTTGTTAGTCATGGGTTGAAGTGTCTTAATTAAGTTAATTTAAATTTTTCCTAAACTAATTAAAGATGTGACAAAAAGGAGTTCATTTATTAGGCTTGATTTACTTTTGGTTTTTGTGTTGAGTGAAGTGTATTTGAGTTTTGAGTGTAGCACACTCTACCCTTCATGGGAAACTCGAATTTGGCCTTAGAGGCCAAATTTGGAAGCTTGTGGGACAAGTCAAACTTGTCCCACACCTCTTAAATTCCCATGCCAACCCTACCTATGGGTTGGGGGGTCAATTTTAGGATCTTTTAGGTGTTTTAGGAAGTTAAAAGGTGAAATGTTAATTGCACTTTCTTTCAAATATTTAATTTTGTCCTTTGGGGGAGTGGGCTTAGAGTGTGTAAGGTTCGTTTCATTCCTCCAACCACTTAGTAATTGTGCATTGGAATAAGAGGTTGACCAAGTGATGTGGAGTGGAGAGGAAATGAGGTGGCATCCTACTTGGATCCACATCATCACTCCCTCTCTTTTCTCCATTTATTGAATTCTTGTTACTTGTTTTGGGGTTGGATAGTCATTTTTAGTCTCTTTAGTTTTTGGAGAGTGGGGATTTTGAGAGAGTTGTAGATTTTTGGAGCTTGGTGGATGCTTACTTGATCTTTGAAAGGCTTGGAACTTCATACTTGGAACAAGCTCTACCATGGAGAGGTAGGAGCTTGACCTTAGTTTAAAATATGTTGTTTGTTTTATTGTATGTGTGTATATATGTTGTGTTGCATGTTGTTGTTTCTTTGGAATGTTTGTTGGGTATGGGTAGAATGCCTAAGTTGGGAGTGGGAGGAGACTATGGGGATTTTTTCTTATAGGGAGGCATAAGAGATCACTTTTTTTTATGGAGGGAGTTTGGGTTGGGTGCCCCATCTAGTATGAGGAATGCTTGCATTTCTTCTTGTTCTTATTATGAGGGAGCCATAAGAGTTTTTGAGGGAGGCATAAGAGTGTATGGAGGTATAAGGGGTACTTGAGGGAGGCATAAGAGTTGATAGGGGAAATTTTGTTTTGCATTGGAGGCTTTTAGGTGGGCACCCATTCCCATTGGGAGGCATAAGTGGCCTCCCCATAGGTCTTACTCTTTTGGCTTTCTTGGTAAGCCTTGTGATATTGTTTCCTTTGAGTCACTGTTGTGTTTTATATGTAAATGGAATGAATGTGAAATTCTATGTTAAGTATTGTGGAAGCTAGTAGTTTTCGTGAGTTGAGATCTTCTCCTATTGTGATGTGGTTGGGGCTCGGGGGCCAATGGAGAGGATGGCTTCTCCTCTCCATTGGATATCTTGGTTGGGTGGAGAGTGTTGCCTCTCCCCCTATTTTGTTGTGAATCAAGAAAATTCTTGGAGGAGATACCTTGTTGGTGTTTGGAGTTTGGAGTCTTATTCGTGATCATGTGAAACTACCTTGTATTTTACCCACTTAGAGTGGAGAAATCGTAATAATGCATTCCTTCTTGTATTTACATCCTTGTATGGTTTCCCACTCCAAGTGGAGAACATTGTAATGAATTTGTAAAGGAAAGTTATATTCAAATAGTTGTTATTGTTATTGTATTGCATGTGGAAGGAAACAAATGAGAAAAGAAAGAAGAAAGAATGTCATAGTAAAGTTAGTTGTGCAAATAGAAAGGAAAGCATTTTCTCCTTGTTGAATCTTGGATGTATTATGAGAAAAGTAATGCTTGTGTTAAAAGATTTAAGTTTTAAAAATGAAAAAGGAAGTTCATTTCATTATAAAGTTGTTTTATTGCAAATACGTAATAAGAAAAAAAAATAGAAATAGTAAGAAGTTGAACTTGTCTACAAAATGACTTTGTATGGAAAAATAAAGTTATTTTCACCATTTGAATGTATGAACATTGTATTGAAATAAAGAGGAAAATAAATTAGATTATATTGCATTTAGTAATGTCAATTTTTATAGCAATAAAGTGACAATGTAAAGTAATAAATTTAAATACATTGCTCTTGAAATGGAAAGAACTTAAGTGTTAATGATCTCTTACTTACTAAATAAATTATCTCCTAAAACTCCATTTGCAATCGTCTTTTTACTTGGTTTCTTTTAAAGCCTCTTACCTAAATACTATCAAATTTTTACAAAGAAAATTTAAGTGTGAAGTTAAAATTAATTAACGTTAATAACCATAAAAATGTTATTACGCTAATACTAGTATTGAAATTAAAATAATATTAATATTAAAATACTATTTATACTAAGATATTAATAAGATTAAAATATTATTAATATTAAAGTATTAATAATGTTAAAGTATTAATATTATCAGTTTTAAATATATATATATATAAAGACCACATATTAAACTATATATATAAAAAAAAAAAGTAATAAGTAAATAAACTATTTTAAGGCCACGTACTTATATGTATTTCTTAACAAATATGTTTATAAAAGTAAAAAGAAAAAAAAAAACTTTAAGAAAAAGGTAAAGTACTTATATGTACTCCTTAACAAAGTTGTATTTTTTTTTTTTTTGTAAAAGTAAAAACCTAGGTCTAAGTTACAAGTTTGACCGAATGTTTTAAAAGGGACTATGCTGGAAAATGTGGCCAGCACTTTGTAATAAAATGGTGAGGGGTGGGGTCGACTACCCCACCCCATAGTTTTTTTTAAACTATTCTTTTAATCTTTCCCAAATGCTATAGTTCGGCCAGTTCAGGATTTCAAACCAGCGCACTTTTTTTGTTACATACATTGGGATATATATATATAGTTTTTTTAATGTCTGTTTTTTTATTCATTATAGATTTTTTTAATATATATTTATATACATTAAGTAAATACAAATGGTTATAAATGTATCTATATACATATAGGTTGTATATACACCCTACCAAAATGAAAATGCATACTAGATATAGCTTTACAAATAAAATGGGGCAAAACCCACAAGCCCATTTGGGAAAATCAAATAAAACTATGCTAAATGAAATATACAAATGTATTGAAACCCTAGAGAGAGGTGTAAGAAAATAAAAAAAATAAAAAATGAACAAGTAGGCCTCTCCAAAAGCTTGGGATGGCCTCTAATGGCTTCCCTTCCTTCTCCTCTAACCTGCAAAACAAAATAGAAACAATGAGACAAATGAAATGAGAAAGGAGACTTCTTAAGGATATTTTAGGGTTGGTTACCCTTTTTCCACATCAAGGGACCAAATTGAATCCATCCAAGGGATGGGATTCATCCCTACAAAAAGTAGGTGGGGAGTGGGTGAATAAAAATTGCCCTTTTAATTTAAATGTTTTTAATTCTAAATTATGGGTTGACTTTTAAGGGGTTACTTGTGGGGTAGGGGAGTGCTCATTATCCTAACCCAATATTTTAATATAGGACCTTGCTAATTGTTTCAACATGGTAGAAATTAAATAACCTTAGTATTTAATTTCATTGGCCACTTTTACCCTTGACACCCCATGGGGGAGTGTTCAACTTTAGTAGGAATTAGTTTATTATTTAAATAATCCTTAGGGAGATTTAACCTGCCTAATCAAATCAGTGTATTAAAGTTTAATGTAGATTTTAAATACTGTGTTATCATGGAATATCATTTTCATTTGGGTCATCGCCTTAGAGACCTGATTGTGGCAATTGTCACTTTCGAAAATTTTTTTGGGCATGCTTTTCAAAAAAAAAATTATTCCGTAATTTTTCTAACTAAACCTAGGTTGTTCTTGTCCATCTCGTGCAAAATTTTAGTCGAGCATTACAAGAGGGTTAACTCTCCAGTGGTGAACTCTCAAGAAAACAAAGGAAAGCTTTTAGTCTATTTTGCTATATGATTTGCATTTGTCTTCTAAAGAAGTTTAGGTGTAGGTATACGGGTGAAGGAGGGCTCCTTATATAGCCCAATGGATAAAGGAAACACTTCATCCCTTTGCATGTGGGATAAAAGGTGAAACAAGATTAGGAATTGATAAGGTAGCTTTATAAAAAGGCAACCCTATGGTTTAATTTATGCTTAGCAAGTCATGGGAGTTGGGGTGTTTTAATTAATCAAAGGTGATTAATTAATAGGTAGATGTAAGCTTATAGAAGCTAATTAGAGGAATATTAGTATGATTTAGGCTATTAGAAGGGGATTAAATCAATTAAATATTAATTTATTGGTTAAATGAAGGGGAAAGCTAATTAATTAATAATAATTAATTAGTCTAGATAGAAGGGGTGATTTATTAACGAAAGGTCGTTAATTAGGGTATTTTTTGGATAGGTGACTTAATTAATTAGCGTAGTATAATTAATTAATGATGATATGAGGGAAAATGAGCGTTATTGACGATATGTTGCCAATTTGCAAGAAGGGGGATAATTAGCGCAATTTAAGTATTTAAATTGCTCAGGCATAATTATGGGTGTCTACAATATGCATATGTGAATGGTTGAATGTTTGAATGTGTTGTTTTATTTGTTGGCTAGTTGGGTAGATGTCCTCGGGATGATGTAGGAGAAGACTATGTGGCATTTTTTGGGAGGCATAAGTGTTTTTGGGAGGTATAAGTATGGAGGAAGTTGGGATTTAGGTTCCACCTTACAAATAAATAGCTTGCATTTCTTTACTCGTTATGGGGTTCCATAAGATGTTGGGGAGGCATAAGGAAAGTTGAGGAATAAGGGGTGCTAAGGAGAGGCATAAGGGCATGTCGGGTATTTGAAATCATATATATTTTCGTGGTTTTTCTCTCAGTGTTGATACCCATTTCTCCTTTGGGAGGCATAAGAAACATCCCCCATAGTTTCTTGATCCTCTGGCTTGCATGATGAAGCCTGAGTGTTGTTTGTTGTTTTTTCTATGGTGGTAAACTACAATTTTGTTCGGGACTGTGTTTTGAATGAGAAATTTGTCTTTGTGTTGTCAAATCCTGTTGTTTCCATGTGTTGAAAAGCATTTCTAATTGCAATATGGTTGGGGCTCAGGGGCCAATGAAGAAAGATGGCTTCTCCTTTTTATTGGATGTCTTGGTTGGGTGGAGAGCATTTCCTTTCCCCCTATTCTGTTGTGATAAAATTGAAATAAAGAAAAATGGAGGATATTCATGTTGTTGTTTCGCAAAGAGAGGAAAAAAGATTTTTTTACAATCCTTGTTGAGATTATTACTTATTGTAACCCTTCCCACTTTGAATTGGATAAATTTGTACATTATCCGTGATGGAAAGATGGCTTGTATGGGATATGAAAGTTGTAAATTGAATTGTGATAGAGATATACTCGGTTCTCCATTTTTAATAAATGTGGAAGAAATTATTTTCTATTTATTGTAATTGTGGAAGAAGACAAATTTCGACAGCGATTGCCTTGCAAAACTACTTTTGTAAACCATTTCCCCACTTGATGTGGATGAAAATTAAAACACATTTTGTGCTGAAGAGTTATTATGTTTTGGAAATAAAATCCCTTTTGAATGTGAAAGAAATTTACTATGTATTCTATTTGTAAGAAGGAATTTAATGAGAAAGAGTTGTGAATGTAAAGTTTTATTTGATCTATATAAATAGAAGTGGTTACTTTATTCAAATGATATTGCTTTCATTGGATATCTTATTAATGAATGTAATTTGAAATCGTGGTTGGAAAGAAGAAAAAGTGAATACGTATGAAGAAATGTCATAATGCTCTGTTCTTTAGAAATTAAAGTTTTGAAAATCAGAATTGTAATTTGGCATTTGAATACATTGATTTGAATCAACTTAATGAGTTAGATTGGATCCGGAATGATTTCTAATACTTAGAAGATGATAAATGGAAAATAGATCCTTTCGAATTAGATCTTCATTATATGTATTCAAAAGTGGCTAATGTTTTATCAAAATGCACAGATCGACCTATGACATGAAAAAGACAAAATGAAATATCAAATTTTATTTGTAAGGTCAAAACGACCCCAAACATACCAAAATACTTATGAAAATTTTATAGAACCTTTCAAATCGGGGAAGGCAAAATTGCAGACTTCTTGCTATATAAAATTGATAAATTTCAAATGCAAATCAATCAAGTAAACTTAACCTTGCAATCTATCCTAAAATATTCCAAGTAAAATCCTCCATTCCTATTTGGCAAGTGGAAAAATAATTAACGACAAATTTGAAAAAAATCGATAAGTTAAAAATACCAGTTCACTTTCTAAGTAACAAAAATAATTTTCTCAAATTTTTACCCTTTAAAATTTATCAAAATCAAATTCCTAAGTTTTTGTGCAAAGAGGATGTCGAGAGATTTCCAGAAAGTCCTCGTTTGCCAAAAATGAGTTCCCAATCAAAATTTATGGCCTTCTGAAGTTTTTACTTCATTTTGGGCTCAAAATAATCTAACTATCAAATTTTAAATGAATAAAATTTTCTTGGCAGACCCACGGACCCAAATTTTCCCTTAGCACCCTTTTGGGAAAAAAATGCCAAAGGCACGAATTTCCCATTGCTCCACCGATCCACAAGCCTTTCTTTCGGAAAATATCACTTAAGTTAAAAAGAATTTTTTGGGAAATTTTTGCTAATTTTTCCCACCAACCCACCTACTACGCAGCCATGACGATCGGATGTTGTACGCATGGCCTCATGAGGCAACGACAGAGGTAGAGAACCTGTTTAAACCTTAGTGTTTACAAAATTAAAATTTAGAAAATGTAATAAGTTTTCTCCACAAAACCACCATCCCGTAACCAAACAGGGGCTGCCACATGGCATCACGAGGCGTCTCAGTGGAGGAGCGGATCCCTTAAAAACTTAGCGCTTCAAAAAATTTCTTTGGGAAAAATTTTCTAAGTTCTCCCACCGGCCACTGACCCATGACCAATGGATGACTGACACGTGGTGCCTTGGGTGTCGGTGGAGGCATGGATCGTTTTGATCCCTTAGCACTTTTTGGTAAAAGGAGAAAATTCTAAAAATTCTCCGGCAGCTTGACTTTCCACCAGAGTTGGGAAATGCCGACACGTGTCCTTTCGGGCTTGCAGGCGCCCAGTGGAAAATCACTCTTATATCCCAAAAGGGAAAAAGCACTAAAGTTCTCCCTACTCCAGTGGTCTACATTCCTCCTCCAAATGAAAATTCTCTCCAAAGTTCATAGACCCGAATTAGGGAAAATTTTCTCCCCAGCCCATGAGACCGCTCTTAGGAAGATTTTTCTCCTAAGGTCCATCGGCCCATAACTTGAGAAATATGAGGAGTCAGGAGGACTTCTTTATATCAATGGAAATGTGAGGAAATTTCCTATCTAATGGGAATGTTTTCAAGAAATTTTAATTGTTTTAATCATGGGAAAATATAAATTTAATATTTAACCGAGTTTTGGGAGTGGGTAAGTAAGAATTTACTTTGATGATTTTAAATATGTATTATTTTCCTCCACTATAATTAAACCTTGCTCTTGTCTTAGATCTTGTGGAATTAAATACCTTGGGTATTTAATTGTTTTGGTCCCTTAACCCTATAATTTTAATCAGGGAATATTTAGCTAAAATTTCAATATAATCAATGATTAAATTAATCCCTAAGGAGATTTGAGCTAGGTGTGGAATTATTACACTTATTAATTTATAATGTGGAATTAGTAATTATTATAATGGGAAAAGTTTACATTTGAATTTAATTATCCTTGAAACTTTGGTTGTTAACACTTTAAAAAAATTATTCCATAATTTTGTAACTAAACCTAGGTTGTTCATGGGTCTCAAGTGGGAGATTTTAGTGGGCGTTACACTTGGTATCAGAGCCATGGGTTCAAAGCTTGGACCCTTGGGAACACTAGAAAACTTGAGACATGAACTGTAAACCTAGCACACTTTTAAATCTAGAAAACAACCTTGTTTGAAAATTGAAAAAAAGAAACACGTATAAAAATATTACATTACTCTATTCATTTGAACTACCAGAATTAAAATAATAATAAAATAATAAGTTTCTTGAGTTGTTGTGCTTACTTAGTGGCATTTTTTTAAACCGGTAACTGAAAATGTTAAATTAAATTGATTTTTGTGAACTTCTAGTGTAGTGGAAACTTGGTTCTCCTTTGAAAATGTGTTGTTTTACAAGTCCTAAATCTTGATTTAATTGTATGATGTGTTGAGCCATTTTGAGACCCTTCCTTATTGGAGTTGTTGGAAGGATAAACTGTATGGTGTGATTCTTGTGGTTGGAAAATAGTGGTTGTGTTCGGGGGTCGGGAAGAGTTAATTAGAAGTTGTTTAGAGATTACTTCCTTTAGTGGTTAGGAAGGATGGTTGGGTTGTCATTTTTTCATTTCGTTACCCACATGGGAGAGTGTAAATTAAGTCTAGATGTCACTTATGACCCAATCCTACATATGTGTCCTTAAACTCGACCTTAGGACGAGTACCCCTATTGGTAGCCATGAAGGGCTATGAAGTGAATGTGGTGTTAACGTTTTGTATTTTACATTCGTAAACTTGTGTCATTTTATCAAGGACCAGCATCTTATTTTATGATTGGATTGAGAAGCTCTGAGGCTCTTCTAGTTATTTATATTTTTGCGAGAAATTTCAGACTTTGCACTATGGCTACATAGCCACTCTCCTTGATTTTTGTTATTTCTTGGACTTTATTTTGATTGAGAACTTAGAGCTCATTGATATTGTTGGCTACTTAGCTAAACGTTACGTGATTCCTTCTTACTTAATGATGAGCTGGTTCTACACTATATGTATTGTGACATTTTGTCATATGGGGGTACACCTTGGGTGTCTTGAATGTCTTCTTAGGTGTTCTAAGTTGTGCCTTGGTGTTGGATGCACAGAACCTTGAGTGTGTCATGATATTAGAGCGACTTTGCATTGCTCAACCTTGCTTTAGATAGAAAGTGCGTTGTATTGTATGTTCTAGTTAGTAGTCTATTAGCGGTGGTGGTGATTCTCTTAAAATTTGGTAAGAGCTTGATCTTTGTCAAAGTAGAAGTGTTTAATTATGGGATTTTGGATTGTGTTAGGATCAGATTGCTTTCTAACTATAGATGTTAGTGGAGAAGTGGTTGTTTGGTAGTGACCTTTCATCGATGGCATGCTAAGCTTTATCATGGTTTCCATGTTTCATTATAAAAAGTATTGAATTGTGGATTGTATGCATCTTGGTAATTATGATTAGATTTAAGCCCATTCGGGTAGTGTTTTTAATTAAGTGTGTTTGTTTTTCTCACGTTGACCTATCAATCTTGGGGTTACGTGGTGACACTTATGAATGCTTTGAGACTTTTGGATCATGTCACTGGTGATCTTAGTGTAATTAGACCTTGATGATTTAATCTCGGTGGTATTTTATAATGTGATTCTTCTTGCAAAGCTATAACTCTTGGTCATAAAGCCATGTTAAATAGATAGTTGATTGGATGCTTACATTTGATGCTTTCTAATGAGTATGTGGTGTTCTTATAGTTAAAATATTTCCTTGTCATTTTGATTGCTTGGTTGGTGGTATCCTGTGGTAATATGGGTGTAGATTTGAAAACTTTCCTTGTCTTATCATGTGAATAAGACATTTTTTTCGCTAAAACAACAAACATTGTCAAACCCTAGTAGATCGGTAAAAGTAATTATGTTCCCTTAATGGGCCTTCCTTGTAACTTATTTTGAGACTTGTAGAGACCCACTAGAAATATTTGATGATGCTTGTAATTATTTGGCAAACCCTTGAAATATTGTTGTGATCCATGTTGGTTGATAGATTCCTAGTTCTTACAAAATTAATAATGTGTTTGCTATGTTGAATGTCTCTTGTTTCCTTAAAATTAAAAAAATGTGATATGTTTACCCTTCCTTCTCATTAAAATTTTAATTGACAATTTGACTCACCCAAACATCATAACACTATAATTGAGGAGATTTGGCCTTGAAGCTTAACAAATAAACTCGAACATAGAAAGAGAAAATGGTTCTTGCTTTAACCTTGGTAGATTAATAGAAGAAAAAAACATGTAGAAGAACAGAAAAGAAAAACTTTGTTCATCTACCTCCCCTAGGAGTAAAATAAATATTTGTTCTCTTTTCTGCCTTTACAGAATGGCAAGATATCATGCCCCCTTAGTGGTCCTTAAAACACAAAGTTGTGATGTCATAATAGGAGGAAGTTTAATTAAGAAAACTTGTAAAGGAATGTCCTTAGTAAACGAAACTAAAACTTTTGAATTAATTAGTTGAGTTATAAAATAAGTAAGATTTATGTGTATTGGATGCAATGTATATTTCAACCTGTAGTTTTGTCGCCTACCTGAAATTGTGAAACACCCGGTGGATAGTAATGTGTTATAGTTGTTTAGTACCTTCTTGTTTACTAGATGTATGTGTCATTCATTATGGAAGTTTTGGGTCATCATACCCTTATCATCCCATAGCTCGATGAGTGTGAGTTGTGGTCTTTTGGATTGAGACTTATCTCTGTTTAAGAAGCAACCTCCTTGCATGTTGTCTCATCCTTGGAGACCTAATTTATTGTAATTTTAAGGCAACATATGTTAAGGATATAAAATAACTTTGGGAAGTCTTCTTTTCTTCATATTTTCTTGTGTCACCTTGTTATTGTTGCCCCTTTTCCATTAGGATGGAAAGTGCAAGATGATGATATTCACTTTTTCATGATGCACCTTGGATTATAGTTGGACCCCTTTGTTACTTGTTCTTCTCCCTAGCTATCTTGAGTGCTCCTTGGTGTTTCTTGTGCTCTCTTTATGGTTATTCGAGCTTGAGCAGGAAATAAGATAAATAAATCCCATTGTGTTATAGTGTATGGTGCTTCTTGCATTATTATGTTAGCTGCTAGTGGAGTTGTTTACTAAATGTTTGACGTCTCTAGATTTGGTTGGTGTGGTGTGTTCGATTCTTAAAACAAAAGTGTAAAACAAATCAGACTATAGGAAACCTTGTGGTCATAAATTTTCTTAGTATTACCATGAAAATTTAATTGTACCCTCTCTAGTTATGGAAGTGCTTCATTTGAATAGTTCCTTGATTGTAAATGTGTTGCTGATTTAGGTTTCCTTCCTTGTTGATTAACCTCATCTTGTGTGACCTCAAATTGTGGGACCTTGAGTAAACATGTCTTTCGTACAAAATTTTGGCCATGGTTGATTCTGCTAGCCTTGTCTAAACAACGAACTATGAAAGCATAATTTAACCTTAGTGGAAACCTTAATTTTGGTTACTGTAGTGTGTTGTATTCCTTTGGAAACTATGTGGTCTTTCTCAAACTCATGGAATTATCCTTATTATTCCTCTACTTGGTGGTTACTCTTAAGAATCTTTTGAACTCTACATGTTATATTGTTATGTGTTGTATCTTCGTTGATAGCGTAAATTTACTCTCTAGATTTAAATATTCGTAGCCTTGCATGCAGAAATTTTAGAACTCATCCCTTACAATCTCCCTTCTTCTTGCTAAATTGCATTAGACCAAACTTGGGTTCTGTGGACCCACAGTAGTTTGAAGCAAGTAATCCCATAATGGGAGTGATCATTTTTCTATTGCATTTGTTTCTATCTCTCTTCCAGTGACTTCCAGGGAGGAAGTTGAGTCTAGGGAAGTGGGATGTAGTGCCCACTTCCCTTCGACACATTCGATATTGATCATGATATGGATAACTATATTATGGACATTATTATATTTTTTATTTAGTATGGTGTTAGATGTTAGATCATGGACTATTATTGACTCTGATTCCCATATGATGCATGATGATTGTTAGAGACATTTTATATAGAATTTGACATGCTGTTGGACATGGTTATATATATTTATCGATGTTGTTAGGACATATGATATTTGGATATATTGAGTAGACCGAGAAAATTGAATTAAAATTGATGATGAAATAGTTGTTGATGAAATTGTAAGTGATATTGTTGATTTTCTGGATATTGTTGTGATTCATATATATATTGATAATTTTGAAACTATATTTATATTCATTTGGATGTTCTGATATGGCCATGAGGCTAAAGGAGGTATTGTGTTTTGCAGGTTAAAATATTACAACAAACATCGGGGATTAGAGACCAACCACATTGGAATTCTAGATGAATTCAACAAGGTCACCATGGCAACTTGTATTGTTCGTGTGTTTGTGTGTTTTATTGTTGTTAGGGATTCTGTGGGGGGATCACCTTTAAATGTGACCAAGGGTTATGTGTATTTATTTATTTGGTTCCTTTTTATTGGTGTTTGTATGTGTTTATTAAGTGATGTGTTCACCCCTTTTTATTTAAATAAATTGTGGTACATAATGTGAGTAATCATATTGTTAAAATAAATTAACCAACTTGGGTCATAAGAAAGTAATTATTGGAGTGGTTGACTCTTGTATTAAATGTTGTAAGATATGTGTAAGCAATGTGTAAGTGATGTGTAAGAGATATGTAAGTAAAATTTGGAGTATGAAACACTTCATCTTCTTTGGAATTCGAATTTGTCCTTGGAGGCTGATTTTGGAGGCTTGTGGGACAAGTTAAACTTGTCCCATACCTCTTAAATTTACATGCCAACCTTACCTATGGTTGGAGGGTTTAAATCTAGCCTTCATTATGCATTTTTGTAAGTCAAGTTGTATGCTTTAATTGCAATTTTCTTACATGGTTTAATTTCAGTCCTTTGGGGTGTGGGCTTGTTTTGGAGTGTGTAAGTAATCTGTCATATTATTCACCTACTTATTTATTGTGCTTTGGAGATTGAAGTTGACTTAGGAGTTGGAGTTGAGGATGTGTGATGGGGCATTCCACTTGAATCTACCTCATCCTCTTCTCTTCCCTCTCTATATATTCAAATTCATTTTATCATTTGGGGGTTACACTCTTTTGTTGCTTCACTTTTGGATACTTATTTTGGGTCGAAAAAAATTTTCTGTTTGGAGTCCTTGCTTTTGGAGAGATTTTGTAGGCTTTTACAGACCTACATTTTGTTGATCTTGGGCTATTTTACATTGGAAAGCTTGCTCTTTGGAACTTGAAACAACCTCCATCATGGAGAGGTAAGACCTTAGCTCTTGAAATTACTCTCCTTTAATTTGTATGCATATGTGAATGGTTGAATGTTTGAATGTGTTTTGTTTTATTTGTTGGCTAGTTGGGTAGATGGCCTATAGATGGTGTAGGAGAAGTCTATGAGACATTTTGTGTGAGTCATAAGGAAATGTGAGGAATAAGGGGTAGTTGGGGAGGCATAAGGGTATGTCAGGGATTTGAAATGATATATATTTTGGTGGTTTGTTCTCAGGTGGTGATACCCATTTCCCCTTTGGGAGGCATAAGCAACATCCCCCATAGTTTCTTTCTCATTTGGCTTGCATGATGAAGCCTGAGTGTTGTTTGTTGTTTTGTTCTATGGTGGCAAACTGTAGTTTTGTTTTGGATTGTGTTTTGAATGAGAAATATTTATTTTTGTTGTGGAAGTCTGTTGTTGCAATGTGTTGAAAAGCATTTCTAATTGCAATATGGTTGGGGTTCGGGGACCAATGAAGAAGCACGAATTATCCTTTTCATTAGATGTCTATTTTGGGTGGAGAGTTTTGCCTTTCTACTTGATCTATTGTGATAAAATTGAAATAAAGAAAAATGGAGGATATTCATGTTGTTGTTCAGGAGCAGAGGGAAAAAGAAAATTTTGACAGTCCTTATTGAGATTATTACTTATTGTAACCCTTCCCACTTTGAAGTGGATGAACTTGTACATTATCTGTGATGGAAAGATGGTCTGTATGGGCTATGAAACTTGTAACTTAAATTGTGAAAGATATATACTGTTCTCTATTTTTTAATAAATGTGGAAGAAATTGTTTTCGTATATTGTAACTAAGGAAGAAGATAAATTTTTGACAGTTCCTTGCAAAACTAATTTTGTAAAACATTTCCCCACTTGATGTGGATGACAATTAATACACATTTTGTGCTAAAGATTTACTATGTTTTGAAATAAAATCCCTTTTGAATGTGAAAGAAATTTACTTTGTATTTTTTCGTAAGAAAGAATGTAATGAGAAAGAGTTGTGAATGTAAAGTTGTATTTGATCTATATAAATAGAAGTGGTTACTTTATTCAAATGATATTGCTTTCATTGGAAATCTGATTGTTGAATGTAATTTGAAATCTTTGTTGGAAAGATGAAAAAGTGAATACGTATGAAGAAATGTCATAATGCTCTATTCTTTAGGAATTAAATTTTTGAAAATCAGAATTGTAATTTTGCATTTGAATATGTTGATTCAAATCAACTTAATTAGTTAGATTGGATCTGGAATAATTTCTAATACTTAGAAGATGATAAATGGAAAATAGATCCTTTCAAATTAGATCTTTGTTAGATGTTTTCAAAACTGGCAAATGTTTTATCAAAATGCATAGACCGACCCTGCAACATCAAAAAGACAAAATGAAATATCAAATTTTATTTTTAAGGTTGAAAACGACCCCAAACATACCAAAATACTTATGAAAATTTTATAGAACCTTTCAAATCGGGAAAAGGCAAAATTACAGACTTCTTGTTGTATAAAATTGATAAATTTTGAAAGCAAATCAATCAATTAAACTTAACCTTGCAACTTATCCTAAAATATTCCAAGTAAAATCCTCCATGTCTGTTTTGCAAGTGTAAAAGAATTAATGACAAATTTGAACAAAATTGATAAGTTAAAAATACCAGTTCACTTTCTAAGTGATAGAAAGATGTTTTCTCAAAATTTACCATTTAAAATTTATCAAAATCAAATTCCTAAGGTTGTTGTGAAAGGAGAACATCGAGAGCTTTCCATAAAGTCCTCGTTTGCCAAAAACCGAGTTCCCAATCAAAAGTTATGGTCTTATGAAGTTTTTACTTCATTTCGGGCTCAAAATAATCTAACTGTCAAATTTTAAATGAATGAAGTTTTTGTTGGCGGACCCGTGGGACTGAATTTTCTTTTAGCGCCCTTTTGGGCAAAAAACACCAAAGGCACGAATTTCCCTGCCACTTCGCTGACCTGCAAGCCTTTCTTTCAGAAAATTTTGCCTAAGTTAAAAAGAAAATTTTGAGAAAATTTTCCTAATTTTTCCCACCACCCTACCTACCCGCAACCAATCAGATGTTGCTACGTGGCCTCAAAAGGCAATGGCGGAGCCGCAGAACTTGTTTAAACCTTAGTGTTTTCAAAATTATAGTTTAGAAAATTTTATAAGTTTTCTCCATGGCCCCACCAGCCTGCAACCAATCAGGTGCTACCACATGACATCACGAGGTTTCGGAAGAGGATTAGATCCCTTAAAAACTTAGTGCTTGAAAATTTTCTTTGGGAATTTATTTCTAAGTTCTCCTACCGGCCCATCGACCCGCACTTGCGTATGCATGTCGATAGAGGCGTAGATCATTTTGATCCCTTAGCACTTTTTGGTAAAAATGAGAAAATTCTAAAAATTCTCCAGTTACGTGACTTTCTCGCCAGAGTTGGGAAATGCCGACATGTGTCCTTTCGAGCTCACAGGTGCTTGGGGCAAATCACTCTTTTGTCCCAAAAGGGAAAAAATCCCTAAAGTTCTCCCCACTCTGCCGGTCTGCATTCCTCCTCCGAGCAAAATTTCACTCCGAAGTCCTTAGACTGACTTGGGGAAAATTTTCTCCCCTAGCCTGCAGACCCACTCTTGGGAAGATTTTCCTCCCAAGTCCGTTGGCCCATAACTTGGGAAATATGAGGATTAGGAGGACTTCTTTATAGCACTCGAAATGTGAGGAAATTTCCTATCTAATGGGAATGTTTTCAGAATTTTTAATTGTGTTAATCATGAGAAGAATCAAATTGAATCTTTATCTAAGTTTTGGGAGTGGGTAAGTAAGAATTAACTCGATGATTTAAAATAACTATTCTTTTCCTCCATTGTAATTAAACCTTGCTCTTGTCTTAGATCTTGTTGAATTAAATACCTTGGTTATTTAATTGTTTTGGTCCTTTAACCCTAAAATTTTAATCACGGAATATTTAGTTAAAATGTCAATGTAATCAATGATTAAATTAATCCCTAAGGAGATTTGAGCTAGATGTGGACTTATTACATGTGCTGATTTATAATGTGGATGTTTTAATTATTATAATGGGAAAAGTTATTGGTTGAATTTAATTGTCCTTGAGACTTTGGTTGTTAACACTTTAAAAAAATTATTCCATAATTTTGTAACTAAACCTAGGTTGTTCATGGGTCTCAAGTGGGAGACTTTAGCAGTGTTACGAGTCCTTGAGACTTTGGTTGTTAACACTTTAAAAAAAAATTCCATAATTTTGTAACTAAACCTAGGTTGTTCATGTGTCTCAAGATGGAGATTTTAGCGGGCGTTACAAAATGTAACTTACAGAATATACATCTCTCACATTCAAATGTAGGTTCTATTTCCAAAATAGAGCAACTTTCCACCACAAATAATGTTACTGATGCCATCCACTTGAAGTGGAAAATTTTGTAATAAGGAACCCAAGAAGAAACTACAAAATTTGTCTTCATCCTCAGCTCCAGAATAGCAACAAGAAGATCCACCATATATATTTTGATCACAACAAAAAAGGAGGAGAGGCAACGCTTTCCACCCAACCAAGAATTCTAATGAAGAGGAGAAGTTGTCCTCCTCATTGGCCCCATGAGCCCCAACCATAAAGCAATAAGAAATATATTTCAACTCATGGCAACAAACTGGCTTCCACAACACAAAAATAGTTTGCACAAATAGAACATAGTCCAAATACATACTGCAGTTTACAACCACAAGAAGAACAACAACCAATACTCTGGCTTCATCATGCACAAGCCAAAGGAGAAATACCTATGGAGGAAGTTGCTTATACCTCCTAATGGGGAAATGGGTGTCCACCTTAAAATAAACCCACCAATATGTATGTATGTATGTATGTATGTCATTTCAAAACCCCTACTTACTCGTATGCCTCCCAAACTCTTATGGCACCTCATAACGAGTAAAGAAATGCAAGTTAGTTCTTTTACAAGGTGGAAGCTAGTCCCAAACTCCCTCCACGATAACACTTATACCTCCCCAAAACTCTTATGCCTCCCCACAAGAGATCCCCATAGTCTTCTCCTACACCATACCTAGGCAATCTACCCAACCAGCCAACAACATACCAAAATATTCAAGCATTCACATATGCATAAATAAAAGGAGAACATTATAAAGAGCCAAGCTCCTACCTCTCCATGGTAGAGTTTTCTCCAAAGGTTCAACAACAAGCTTTTTCCAATCCAAACAGTCCAAAAGCTCCAACAATCCACAAGCATTCAACAAAATCTCTAACTCTCTTCCAAATTACAAGAGCTCAAAACAAAAAAGTAAAAAAATGAAGTCACCAAATGAAGTAACCCCCTCCAGTCACCCCCAAAACAACAAAAGAATTCAAATAAATAGAAAAGGGAGGGAGGAGGATGAGGTGGCTCCATGTAGGATGCCACATCACTCATCCTCCACTCCACCTCACAAGTCAACTTCAAACTCCAAAGCACAATTAAAAAGGTGGGTGAATGAATGACATTTTACTTACACACACACAATCTAAGTCCACACCCTAAGGACCAAAATTAATTTCATGCAAGAAGGTGCAAAAGAAACTTACAACTTGTCTTCCCAAAATACGTAATAAAGCCTAGTTTTGAATCCCCAACTCATAGGCAAGGTTGTTGGATCAATTTAAAAGGTGTGGGACAAGTTTAAATATGTCCCACAAGCCTCCAAAATCAGCCCCTAAGGACAAATCCGAATTTCAAAAGAAGGTGGAGTGTTTCACACTCAAAATTACTTACACATTACTTACTGACACATAATCCAAGAGCCATCAACTCTAATAAATACATTCTTTTGACCCATTTTAATTTATTTAACAACATGATTATTCACTAATCTAGGCACAAATAAAATAAATAATAAAGGGGAAATTACATCACTAAAATCCACATACTAAATTTAAACAAAAGAACTAAATAAAAGAATAAACATAACCCCTTGGTCACATTTGAAGGTAATTCCCCCATGTGGACCCCTAACATAAATTCAAACACACACACATAACAAATACACATTTCCATGGTGACCCTTGTTTAATTCATTTAGGATTCCAATGTGGTTGGTTTCAATCCACGATATTTGTTGTGACATGTTTACTGTAAAACACAAATACCTCCTTTGGCCTTATGGCCACATCAAATCATCCAAAATAATTATACAAGGTCATATATATATATATATATATATATATATATATATATATATATATATCATTAAGCAAGAAACGACATCATTTACAATTTCCTTAATAACCATATGATCATAAAATTAGTTCAATTTTCTATGTTTACTCA
Source organism: Taxus wallichiana var. yunnanensis (assembly GCA_018340775.1). Classification (NCBI taxonomy): domain Eukaryota; kingdom Viridiplantae; phylum Streptophyta; class Pinopsida; order Cupressales; family Taxaceae; genus Taxus; species Taxus wallichiana. The sequence continues at coordinate 744,998,572 of CM031238.1, forward strand.
AGTATGACAACATATCACATGTATAAAAACACACACACACACACACACACACACACACACACACACAACCATGCCAAGAATTGTATCAACATCAATATAAAATGTCCGTAATAATCAACATACCACATATATGAATTAAATCAACCACGGTCCATGATCTCTAATGTGTCACATCATACCAACTCTCAAAGCTACGGTAATGTCCATAAGTATAGTCAATATTATCATAATAGTAACAAAAGGTGTTGAAGGGAAGTGGGCACTACAAACCCCAACCACACTTTGCAATGGTTGACCATTTCTTATGTAACACTACTTGGAAGAAGCCTCAAACCCTCATAATTCTCCCACAAGTGTACGATGATATGCAACAAGTAATATAGAATGAAATAAACTTATAATGATACCAACCATTGTTAACCCTTGACAACAATACCTTCATATTTCAACTCTTGGCTATTATCTAAGTGTACTCTTGGAAAATTTGTTTCTTTTTCATAGTTTCTCCATGTGACGAGGTGATGTATAGATAAATCCCCAAGGATTCCTACGGTTTGAATAACTTACAATACTTTTTCTTAAATTGAAGACCTTTTGTTAGTTTTTTCTCTAAACCAAAACAAAAATCCTACTAAGGTCAACAAAGAGAAGTTGCACATTTAAATTCATGACCATTAGGTAGGTGAATGATATGTTCCTCACATGTAGACAGTTTGGGACTAAACTTTATCCAATGTTTATAGAATTCAATAATGTAAGATGTGTGATTTTTTTAATGTAGAATGCAAGTTGACTTGTATATATAGATTGAAGTGATTTTGGTAATATAAAATTGAAGAAAAGGATCAAACTAATGAATTATAAGATTAAAAAAATCAAATATACATGAATAAGGTCAACTATATATTTTTGAAACAAATTATATCTAAAAAGGTGCAAAAATTATTATTGCAAATATCTTTTAACCTAGTGTAAAATTATACTTTTCTCAATAATAATGTTAATATTATCATCTTATCTCATCCCGAAAGGCATAAAAGACAATAGATGAAATTACATAGGTTAACCACCACTAGATTGTACAAAGAGCATAGGAATTTGCACGCTGGCTTCGGAAGCGTGTGCGTCAGAAAGTGATAAAACACGTAATGGGTACGCGTGGGAGGAGACGCTAGCATTCATCATTAGCAGAGTTGTGTTTAAGACCAAAACATTGAGGTATCGCGAAGGATTACAGAATTATTACAAAAACAACGATATTAGTTTTAGTATATAAATATCTAGGTAGCAATGTTTTTACAACACGTTTTAAACTGTGGATCTGAAATATTGAAAAGTTTAAAATATACGGAATAAAATTTATTTTTTTAATGATTTTGAGGTCTTTCCATGAACTGTTGCAACTGATTTAAACATCTGTAGAGCATTCTGTCAAATAATTTGCAGACACTCTTCTAGCCAGTGTATTCGAACATTTTTTTAAACAGAGCATTTTGTCAAATAGTTCGCAGACAATCTATGTAAAAGCAATCTCTCAGACATTTTGTGTTTTTCTACCCACAAGATACGTCGTCTGTAATTTGTTCTTTTTGCAAACGATGTTTAAACCTCTAAACACTACATGAAAAAGAAATGTTCAAAGCTTAAGATCTAGACATTTAATAGAAGAAATCCATATTAAATAATATAGATTTCTGAGAACCCTTTTAAGTTTCTCTAATTATTTTTTTCCCAATTCAATGTTTCAAGTTTCTACACGATTGAGATTAAAAAACAAAACAAAACGAAAACCTTAATCTTTTTTCCTTTTTTGGTAACCTTGACATATATGATCATTAAGGAATTAACTATTAGTAGAAATTATATAACAAAAAAAGATATATAAGAATTATTCTCTTAAAACTTTGTTTTACATATAAATATATTTAAAATTAAAAGGTTTTTGTGTTTTTTTCGAAACAACACTGAAGACGGATAGAAGCGCATCGTCCATATCCATGTCCTCCTATTATTCTCGTGTCCCTTTCATACTGAATATTATCTTTATTGTTTCATTTATTTCCCCTGTTTGTAATCCTATCACTTGAGATCAAAACCTTTACATGAAGAAATTAGTTATCTTATCATACCTGTTGCGAATTGCCATTCACCAAATTATATATTGCATCGTAAGTAAAACGCTCGAATTGCTCAAACCAAATGGAAAGTGACATTCTTACTGCTTCAAGATCCTCTACAGTTAAAACAAGAGGCAAAATAAAACGTAAACACAAGTAAAGCAGACCGGAATACTCTCAAATTAAAATCAATCAAAAAAATTGTTCATGTATTGTAAAAGAATTCCCCTCATATCCTTCTCTTGAGAGTGGTCAATAGGACAGGATGATCACACCTTGTCGAACAATATATAAGGTAGATGTACAGATCGATGAGGCCTGGCAGTCAAATTTTACATATTCTAATAGAAAATCTCATACATCAAATTGGGGTTTCTCTTTAACAGTAACCTCAAAATCTACCAGCTCCTTTTATGGCGAAGTAGAAACACTGACAGTGGGAATAGTATTGGTTATTGGAGAAGGCCCAGAGGGAGGTACAGGGCCTTTTGGCAACATAACAAAACTGGAGGAACCCTTCTGCACAACACTATCATCCAATTGAAGATCCATATAAAAAGCTCCCTTTTCAGTTTCATCTCTAATGGAGTCCTGTAAAGGACGTGCTAAACACACAGAGATACACAGAAGAATCACAGTCAGCCATGATAGCAAAAACACTGAAGCTTCCTGATTCCATCCCATAGCAGCCTATCGAATAAATGCGCCAAAATATCGTTTTATTTCCTTCGTTCCAACTCGAACCAATAGTAGAGATCAACAAAAATATAACCTTAGAAACTAAAATCGTTTCTTACTGGTTTAACTTAAACCCAAGATCTGAATATTATCAATTTTCTGAGCTGTTTAGTTTGCAGAATTGTTAAGCAAGCGTTTATCATATAGCTAGCCTGTCCACCATGTTTTACTGCGTGACTGGAAAATTCCGAACTACACACCGACACGCTGTGTTATGCACGCCACGTGGTTTTTAATGTTTCATTTTTGGACAAGACAAACGCAAAACATTCTCAGCAAAATCCTCGAAATATTCGTGTTCCCATTTTGAGATGCGAATTAAGTGGCTTCTGTGAATATGTAGGTTCCGTATTTTTAAAGATAAAGTCAAATGTGAAAGCGTGTAGCCGTAGAAATACAGTTGAGAGGAAGAAGAATATTACCATTAAATATAAACATCTCTGCATCTTCGTCAACACCGATAATGTTTACATATGAAGCATTTTCAAATTTTGTGATATGGAGAAAATAAATGAGTTGCTCAAGCGGTGGGCCTCAGAGTTGCTAATTACTGATTAGAGGTTTTCCTTATATGTCACCCAGGTAACACAATATTTTGTATATTTTTATTTTTTTGTTTTAGTATTTTGTTATTTAATTTTTCATAAATTTTTTTTGTCATCTCTTAATTGTTTTTCGAAGTGTGTTTTTCAAATGTATTATAGAATTCATGAGACTATTTAACAAACAAAAGTTTATAAATTTTCTTTTAAATATTTAGAGAGAAAAATTATATAGCCATCCACCATAAAACCGTAGATATGTTACTAAATATTCCCTCTTTAAATTTTTTTAAATATTATTAATGTTATTGTAAATATCTTTAATATATCTATTTGAAACATATATTTTAATCTCAAAAATGTCACTTTTAAATTTACAACTTAACTTTTTAATTAGTATTTCAATTACTTAACTTTGTTTTTTTCCCAATTAATAATAAATATATTAACTACTCTTCAACATTATTATGCACAAATCCCTCTCCCGAGTCTCAACTGATATTGGAAGAAAGCAATCTTCCTTTTAAAAAATTAAAAAAATCTTATACTTTCCACCTAAAATGTCTTCTACCGACATTAATTTTAGAATAAAATACGAGCTTGGTTAAAAAAGCTTTACAAATAGCACTCTATGAATGTAATAAATGTCCGAACGGAAAAACTTCGGCAGGAGATAAAATTGAGATAAACGTTTCCATATGATAAGGTGATTGTCACATGACATGTTACCTCATTAAGAACCTTTGACTGATTTTTTGTAGTTATTAATTTAGCTCATTCTTTCTTAATCAATTGTTGCCTTTGTATAAGGAAAATGATGGAATTTGACTTTGAATGTTTGACTTTTTATCATATAAAGTCAGTTTTGACATTTTAATTAGCAGATTTTTTAATGGACATCTCATATAATTTTGGCATTCCTAGGGCTCAAGCTTACAAGTTTTTAACAAGCATTATATGATATAGGGTTCAAACTAAATAATTCTAGTTGTAAATTATTTTATAGATAATTAGACATTTAAAAGGAATTCTTTTCTAATGATATATTATGTTATGAGTTTCACTAATATTTTTAATAGAGATGTAGCACCATATCAAATGTGTACAAATAAGAAATGAAGAGTAATTGTGGTATCTGTCTAAAAGTAAGTGTGATCTTTTTAAAAAGCTTTCTTAATTGTGCATGTATAACATATTTTTTATTATAAAAAAGTATCAAATATAATCAGTATCAAATTCACTACCATAGAAATCAATAGTTACACCTCATGTATAAGTCAAAATATTAAGAATTCTAGATTTTTGGGAAGGTGAATGTTATAGAGTATGTTAATGTGACAGAGATAGCGTAGTGGCGGATGAAGATGTGGCCGAAGGGTAGAACATTGAGCGGCCAAGAAGAGACAAACGTATGCATTTCGTTCAACTTTGGGGGGATCACTAGCAGGTACAAGAGTTATGTGGACATTGTACCTTGTAATTTCCTGTTATCCCAAATTCACCCCCGACAAATTTGGTCAAACACGACCCCACACATAAAGAAATTTCAAGGGGACTATTCAAGTCCGCGAGCTCACATTCCAGAACAACAAACGAGGGGACAGGCAAGCTTGACTCAAGGAGCGCAGGGTCAAAAGAAGCCACTAGCGTCAAAATAGTCTAGAGCGCATAGGAGAGAATTAGAGGAAGGATTTGAAGTTTCAAACTTTGAATATGATTTGGCTCGAGGCATAACAAACAGACTTGTGGAGGTGCCATGCGTTGTCTTGGTGCAATTCCAAAAGGCGCATCTAAGGGGCAATCCCTAAACGAGGGCAAAGCTTCCACATGTCCTAGGTCCACAAAGGAAATAGAGTCGGTCATTGAAAATCCCATGTTCGGGACAAAGCCAACGGAAGCCCCCAAGTGTCTCTTTGGTGCAAATCCTAAGATGGGTTCAAAGGGCGGTCCTCAAATGAGAATAAGTCTGCCACATAACCATGGGACAAAGTCGATAGTTGAAAAGTCAAAATGGGGCAGAGCCAGCGGAAGGTGCCACGTACATTTGACGCAACATCAAAGATTAACTCGAAGGTGGAACCCCAAACAAGCGCAGGCTCGCCGCGTGTCCCAGTGCCCGAGAAGGGGACAGAGCCGACCATTTGAAAAACTAAGTATAGAGAGCCAACGGACAACGCCACGTGTCTCATCAGCACAAATTCAAAGGTGTGACCCAAGACAGAGAATGAGATGAGAATGGGCCTTCCGCGTGTCCTAGGCCCGAAAGGGGGTAGACTCGAATTGACTAAGTACAAAATCTAAGTAGAAGAAGCCACGTGTCAGTGCAGCCTTCAAAAGTAAAATTTGGAGCGGGTTCCCAAATGCGTGCTAAGCCTCCACGTGTCTAGAGTTAATCATAGGGCCCCCAAACTCAAGGAGACTTGGCCAAAATGCAAAGGAAATAATAGCACCTGCGGATGATGCCACGTGTCCCGCTATCTTAATTTAAGGGGTAGACTACAAGGGTCCCACGCATAAAGGTAATATTCATCAGACCCGAATCGGCTAGGTATGAAGGGGCCGCGGAGGGTGCCACGTGCCTCATCGGAAGAAATTTCAAAGGCATGACTCAAAGGGAAATTTTCAAATATGCTTGAAGCCGCCACGTGTCCCAAGTCGACACGGTCCCTCCACTAGTGGGAAGGACTTAGGAAAAATACAAAGAAAATAGGGGAGCCCACGAACGACACCATGTGTCTCAAATAAGTGCAGGTTGCCACGTGGCCCCCGTGAACATACCCTTGCATACCGCAAGTCGCGTTAAGCACCCAACCCGATGAACTTCGGAAAACCATATCTTTCAACCTGGAACTTGTATTTGGGTGGGAGAAGACTTTTTAGAAAGGTATCAACATCCTCTACACCATGGAGGCCTGAAACTTTAATTTTGATAGGATCAGGTGGGTGAGAAGTAGGAAAATGTCTTACAAGATATTAATGAAGGATCGATTGCTTCAACCACCCGGATTTGATTTGATCCACCGTTCTTCCTTCTTCAATATAGAAGACAGACATGCGGAGCGACAGAATCGGCATATTATGGGTGGATTTGCAAGGGGCATTGCGGGATGGTGGTTGAGATTTTAGATCAAGATTCAATGCATCTGTAGGGGTGGTTGGAATAGAGTTTGACTTTCCCTCTCTCTTTCTCTCTCATTCTTCTATATATTGTAAAAGAGGGGCATATTCAAAGGGTTGGTCATTGTTTCTCCTCTTCCCCCTCTCTCTTTCTTCCTTAGGGTAGAATGTGGAGTCTAAGCCTCTTCTCATGGCTTTGTAATAAAATTTTCTTGCCTCTTGCCCACTAATGATGTATTGTGTGAACTCATGGAGCAATAAAATATGTTTTGTGATGCATTTTGTCCATCCTTCCTTATTTTATTATCTCTTCTTGCCTCTCATCATTACAGGGTATACTATGCATATTTCTGATGTCTATTACAAGTTCGGGAGTTGTGTTTAACGCGTTTGAAGTGGTGTTCTATGTGAACTCTATCTCCGGTCCGTGGTGTATCTTGTCCATCCTCTCTCTCGCTCACCTCTCTCCACTTTAGGCAGCCGGAACCGTGATCGGTCACTTCCTTTTCTAGTGTATCACCGCTTAGTGTAGGCTCTTTTTCCCTTTCTCTATCTACCTTCCCTTTGGAAATGTTAGATTAGTTCTACTGTATTTGGAGTAGCTAGTGGAAGGTAGATTAGGAAGTAAGAATCAGCTTTCTCGGAGCATCATCTCAAGTTTGAAAGTCCCGCATCTTGAGAGATTGTCCCATGTTGTGCAATCACACCGAATGCCACACTCGGATCTCGAGGCCATTTGAGGGTGTCTTTGTGATTCTACACTAACATTCCCTAAATGGACATTTTTGACCCAAATGGGATTTTAGGAAAATATAAACCCTAAATGAAAAATAATAAATGATTTAGCAAATAAAAACTCGCAAATTTGAATGAACCCAGAAAAATGCTACTATTGTTTTAAGAGGAATCCACACAAATAGGCAAATACATTCATACCCATTCACTCCAAACTAATTTCTATATTTTTAACATCTCATATGTGGATACAATCTCGATTTTTAGGGGGAAAATAAATTGAAATACTCGCTTTCGAAATATATGATATATTATGGCTTAAAATGACACTTATAATGCTTCAAAAATTCAAAAATTTGTTTGCTTTAATACATAAAAATCAGATATACAAGGAGAAATGCAAAATAGATATGAAACTCCTTCCAACAACTACAAACTAACCTCGAAGTGGGTCGCTTCAGCTAGGAATAAAAAAATATAATCAGTCCTACAATTTTATTTATTCAAACCTTTGTAGAAATCTCCAAAAATCACTTCAACTACTCTGCTGGAAATAACTAAAATATCCTTGCAATCACAACAATCCCCTATGTAGATATCCCTCACATTCTCTAAGAGGGTTTTCGTCCTCTAGAGGTAATTCCTAAGGGTTTTTGTCCTTGGAATAAATTATGGAAAATCTCTAAGCTTCTTGGACATAAAATTAGAAATTATCAAATCATCATAGCATGAAAGCCTAATAAAGTTGACGTCTCCTTAATAAAGAAAGAAGAGACCCAAAGGAAATCTCTTAAACATCTTATCACCATTCATTGAATTTCTCTATGCATTTTCCACCTTCCATTTCCCTTCCTAAGGAAAGTTGCCATTTGCCTTAGGGAGAATACAAAAGATATTTAATACTTATTATTTCCTCTCAAATTTGGTTGCATTTTTCCTAGAGGGAATACACAATGAAATGGGCTTGTATCCTTTCTAAGTTCACATTTCCCTTCTAAGAAAAGTTGCCATTTCACCTAGGATGGATAAAAATATATATTTGGGCCTTTTCCATCCTAGATTTAATAATTATTAAGTTATAAAAATTATTGTAAGTGCTCTATTATTATTTTTCTTTTATTAATGATACTTTATAATATCTTACAATTGACTTAAGTAACCCTTAAGATCCCCCTTAGCTATCGGGTAGAAAAAAATAGGCTAAATATCTTTGATTGGGAAGGGGATATTACAGTCCTCCCTTCCCAAAATTGCTTGCATTCAAGAAGTTCCACATTTTTTTATCCAAGTGCCATGCACAATAGAAAAACATGTTGAAGTGATCCACAAGCTTGACCCCTATACTGTCAAATGAAGAAAATCTTGCCACAAAATATAGCTCTCATGATTCTCATAAATATGAGTATGGACCCATGGTTTTGTTGGTACAAAAATTGGTTCTCGCTTTGAATCCAAGAAACATCAATAGGCATGGCATGATGCTTCGAGACAGATATATAAGAATTTTAGTCGTTTTGTAGCCAGGACGATTTAATTGACTCTTTGTCACTCGAGCATGGAGAAGTTAGATAACACCGTGCTAAGGGTATGACCTACCCTCCTACTTTAGGTTGTGCCTTCAACTAGGGTGAGAGGACCCATTTTGTAACCTACATTTGTAATGGATCAACAATATTTGACTCTCCTTCTATGATATTGAAGGAAAACCTTGAGAAGACATGGTCAATGCAACATAATCTAACTCTCATGAGTTGTCACACTAGAGAATGAATATGTCTCCTAAAAAGGTTCAGAGTTACTAAAGAAAACAATAAAACCTAATTTCTCTTGCATGTTTTGAGTAAGGGATGGGTAAATTCAACAAATATCCCTAACATTTATGGAAAAACAATGCAAGCAGGGTAAGTCTTGTAGGATTTATCATTTATAGATGGATTTTGTTGGGGAATTAAGCAGGATAAAGTTGATTATACCAGATTCTTGGGAACTTTTAACAAATGTTGGAAAATCTTCCAAGCAAGATGATAACAACACTTCAAATAGTTAACAATGAACCTTCAACCAGAAGGTGTGCACCCATGGAAGCCCAAAGATGCACGGTTTCACACATTCTTTGAGAATTTAACATAAAAGCTCATGTCAAAGACTCAACTAAACATCAGAAATCCCTGGTCCATCACACCTAAGATACACTCATAAGCTAACAAACAATCTATATCAACAAAATGGAAGTAAAGTGAATTTAAATTATTTATTGTGTAGTGAAATGAAAGCTCTTCTCACAGCACAATTGCAAATGCCACAATACTACCACAAGGACAAGATCTTGTGTGATTCAGAGGAATTCCTAACATAAGATTGTGATAGGAACATGAATAACTATTTGAAACATATTCAAATTGAAAGAAGACACAACAATGCTCATGATTAACACAATTAACTTAAGGCTCATCAAATTCATCAGCAAGGGAAAGTTTCATTTACAGTCTCAATGCTTTTAATGGTTGTACACTTGCAACCATCTTGACATGATTTATTTTGAAGGCTCAAGAAATTAATAGGTTTCTCAGACAAGTCTTTTGGAAAAATGGATTTTCTCAGTCTCTTCTCTCTTTTCTCTTTTCAATTTCTCAAAAATCTTAACCCCCCCTTTTGTGAGAGTATTCTCATCGCCTTTATACAATTCCATCCCCATTTTCCTTTCAATTTCCCCCAAAAAGTGGATATTTCAAAATTATATTTGGATTTCACAAAATTATAGGTATATCAATTACACCTTTTATGAAAATACTTTATTTGGCTCTTCCAGGTGTGAATAGCACGGGCCTTCTTCATTTTTCTCTGATCATATATGATTTGAATACCATGTCATTACTTGTGATTAATGTTTTCATCATTCCCTCCACCTGCTGATTGGATATTTACTTCGATATCCTTTGAACACTCGAGGTGACCAGACCGATAGACACTTTTTATATACTATCTAAAGATATATCTTGGATATCATGGATTCTTATCACATTTGCTTTGTTTAACCATCCCACATGGTTTATATTGAATCGATTTAATTCATCAATCATTCTTATTATGGATTCACTTAAACCTTTAAATTTTCCTCGTGCAAGATAAAAAAGATCTTCCATTATCGGGTGCAAATGATTTCTATCAATTCAATCAATTTGTGCCACTTCTACTATAAAACCAAGTTTTATCCCATTACCAAGATGCATTTCCCTTCTTATCCTCTAAGCAACAAAATTTTTCACAACCTTCTACTAGTGACATGGCGAGTGTACTTGTAATAAATAGTTTGAAGGCAAAATTTTTAGAAGATTTTATTCAAATATTCGACTTGTGTGGTCTTGATCAAGCTTTCGTTAGGTCCTTGTTTGACATATAATGCGCAAGAGACACCAGAGGACCATTGAATTATCAGTAGGTCCGGCTTGCACCTCTCACAAGGCTAATTAGGATCAATCTTGTCTTCACAGCATTTGAGTTCCTATATTTTCATCTCTTTCGATGGGAACATCTGAAGGCTCCCGAAGACCTGAAGAAATTTTGGATTGAAAGGAGGCCCCAAGTGTCTGGGAAAACTAACTTTCAATGTCCATTCTTATGTGATGAAGAATTTGTATTAAAGGAGATTCCCAAGGAATCTTATGTGTTATATGAAAAATCTTCCATTGACACTGTGTCTGCCATCTCTCACAAGGTGGATGAATTAGAGTGGAGGATTTCCTCTCTTGAGAAGGGGTAGATAGGACCCGTATCCCGACAACCAATTTTAATTATAGCATCATCCTCGGGAAAGAGAAAGGCCAAATCAAGATCTCAGCCTCCCCCAATCATTATCTCAGATGGAGAAGAGGAGTTGTCCATATCTGCTCGTCATTTAAGAGAAACAATCTCCTCTTCTCGGGACAACAAGGATAAGTTTTTAGTTCTGTCATCTACTTGCTCATGGCATTATGTTCCTTCATCAGGGCATGGATTCTTAGGTCCTCATCTAATCCCTTCCCTAAGAGAGCATCCACCCTTTACAAGGAGATGAAAAGTTGAATCTAGCTCAAAGTATCTCATTCCTCCTAGCCCCCGTGATGTAGTCCTTGGTCTTTCAACCACTCTAGCCATTCCTTCTAAGTTTGTTCTCAACAAGTCTACCCTTCACAAGGGGAAGGGGAAGATGACATTCCTCATAGGTGGCCTGGATCTTCTAGACTGGGTGTCTTCCTACTAGAAGAAGATTGAGCTGGAGAAGATCATGCATGAACCAAGAATGACTCTTGAGTCATTAATGGATATGGGGATGTCACGGGATTTAGAAGTGTCCATCGTGTTTATCTAGACAAAACATGTCTCTAATGAATTCATCGTTGAGGAAGAATAAGCTGCTAAATAAACTACCTCTACTAGGAGGGGGACTTACGAAGGAGTGAAGGGTCTTTGAGCATTATGTTTGTCTTTTATGCCTTTGTTTTTAATTATGTAAATGAACCCTTTCACCATGGGTTAGGCCTCTATAGAATCCCCATTTTGAATCATATATGAGACTACTTTCAAATGATGTCACATCTATATTTTCACCTCTTGACATGCAATTATTTTCTTTTCCTACATTACGGACTCTTTAGCTTAGTACTAGTATAAGTAATGAAAGAAACTACTACTGTTCTTTTAATGGTTTGTAATCATGCACTTTTCCTCATCCTATTAGTGTATCACATTATTTCAAACTTGTTGTGACTCATCTAGAAGAGACAACCTATCCCATGGTGATTTCACAATCCTCCTCGCACTTTGTCATTTTAGTTCGCAATACTATGTTTGAGTTGTGTGTCTCGAACATCACTTCGGGGTCTCTTTCTTATCTCATGGGTATTCCTTCCCTCTATGGGCCCTTAATTTTTCCAAATTGCGCCAAGGTGACACGTAGAAATATCCGCATCCTCCCACTTTCTTTGAATTTTTAACTTAATGGGACTTCCCTACCCCATATAAGCCACATGGTGAAATTACACTTGGGGGTGGTCGACTGTTATGCCTCTTCAAAGGTGCATTGGGGAAACATGTGGAAACCCTTCTTATCTTTCATGGGGCTATTCTTTTAATGGTTTCTAAATTTTTTCTCCGACCCTCCACCAAGTTTATGGGAATTTTTTGTAGCCTTTAGGATCTTCAACCGTAAGAGGGGATTTTCACAAAATAGAGACCGAGTCCCACATAATCCGAGTCATGAATTTTCCCTTCAACATATACACATTTTAAAATAGATCAACTAGGCATGAGGAATTTGAAGGCATTACTCAAGGAAAAATGGGCGAGATTACTCAAGCTCAAACAAGCTCAACATACTCCATAATGTAAAATCCATCCTCTAATTTGTCATGCTTCTCATGACGGAAATAAATTTGAATGTGCAACAATAAATTAGACATATTATCATTCCTTTCTTACCTTGGAGTATCATTATTCTTTATCTTCATTGTGACTTGACTTCGTTAGAACAAATCCTTGGTATTTTTGTCAACAATGAGCAGAGTATCATTGTGAGACAACTATTGTAATAAATGAGATGACATACCTTCTTCAACCCCATATTCAATCCATGCAATCTACCCTCTTTGGAAAGATATTTCCATGCTCCCAACTACCTTATCCTGAGGAGTATCATTCCTCATACATCGTTGTCCATTAATTAAAGAGGATTTCAATATGAAATTTTGTTAGTTTTGTTTTTCTTGAGCAGTTATCAATGTAGCATCTCTAGAATTGTTATTCCATTCCTCACACTTTCTTATATTTTCCACCACATCCTCCTTTCTTGCATATATGAATTTTTTTCTCATGTCTATTGTCAATTTTCTAAAGAAGCAACGTTTCGATAAAACCATTATTTTGATCAATCAAAATCATACCTATTGAAGCATAATCATAGCAACCCTAATTGTTTATAACTCGATAGATTGAAACTTTTAGTATGATTGCATAACATGGAGATTTTCCATAAGTGTGGGACTTCATGATTAGGAAAGCTCTCTGGATGAATGTCAGCTTCTTGTCCTATCCTAGTGCCATCTAATCCAAAGTATAGAGATTTTTAGATACAACCCTAATCTAATATTTCTAAGGAGACAGAGATAGAGAAAATGCATGAAAATTAAAACCTACTATAAGGGAAGGTGATGCACCAAGAAGGAGTGTTGAACAACCTACACAATAAACACAACACAACTAGAATCTTGTAATGAAAACACAACAATACACAATAACTTGCATGCAATAAAAGATCAGGAAGATGCAATAGAACATACAAGAGGGTTTGAAACATCCACATGTGTTATTTTTGTTCTCTCAATTTGATATAATACATCACATATCCAAAGGCACATATTTTGCACTACAATGTCTAGTACGGACGTTTGGAATCTCAAAACATATGTTACTGAGATAAGAAGAAGAATTGAGGGGTATATACAAGGTGTCCAACCTTTTGAAATGAGCATAGGAAAATGAGAGAAGGGAGAGAGGAATTAAAAATCATGCTTCAACCACCAAAAATTCATTAAAATCACCTACAATAATCATGGATGCCACTGCAAAACCCATACCTCCTTGTACTTCACCTTGTTGGAGAATAAAGAAAACCCATACCTCATCATTCTGGTAGGTGAGAAACCTAGATACACCCTATAAAATGGGTGACTTTAGTTCTTCATTTTGAAATACTTAGCCTTAGTAAAATTAAGAAAATCAATCCTAGTTGTGTAGAGGAAAGTTAGAGATTTCCAAAAGTCTAATTTTGTGTAAATCCAAGCTTCAAAGGTCAAAGTTATGGCCATCGAAGATGAGGGTGCCATACTCGTAATAAACGCAAGTGGTTAGCTCTATCTTTTCAGACTTCTAATTGCATCGCAACCTTAAAAATCTAAAATTTTAGAATTTCAGGATTCGGGGCTTCGGTCTTTTAATTTTAGAGTTTAGGTTCTTGTTCATCGCTCAAGTTGGCTTCAAAGTTCTGAAATGCTAACACTCTGAAGTTTGAAATTTGGACTTTGAAGTTTGGATTCTCAAACAATGGTGCATGACACTATTCATCACTTGAGAAAAATGTTCCGAAATTCCGAAGTCTAAAATTTACACTTCGTGTTTTGAAAATTTTTCCTTTTAGGGGTTCGAGTTTCGAGGTTTTAGGATTTTAGGTTTCAGGGTTTCATGATTTCAAGTTTTGGGATCTTGGGTTTTGGGGTTTCAAGACTTCTGATTTGGGGGTTTCGGGACTTTGGGTTTCTAGACTCGAGTTTTGGGGTTTGAGATTTCAAGTTTGGGGGTTTTCTTATCCATCCAGGTGCATGAAACCTCTGAAACTATGAAGTTTGAAGTTAAGACTTCAAGTTTTGGAGCTTCGACCTTCCTCTATGTCACACTATTCACTGCTTGACCATGCCGAGACCTCGTAACCTCCGAACCTCTAAAAATTGAAATTAGGACTTCGGAGTTTGGACTACGCCATCCTTGATCTATAATGTAGTTGACCCCGAAAACCTTGAGCCTTTTTTAACTTTAGGGTTTCAGGATTTCGGCCCTTTAATTTGGTTTTTTCCTTGCTTGTCCACCGAAACTTTGAACTATAAAACCTTCAAATGTCTAAGAACTTCAAACTTTGTTTTCCCCATTTTTCACTCATCTCAACTTCGACATTCCTTCAATTTATTTCCTCGACATAATAGTCAATTTTTAGCCCGCCCGCAACTTGATATGGTCATAGTAAAAATGTGACCTCCCATGGCTGAATGATCCATCCAATTTGTTAGTGTGCAAGTTCATGTTTGTTGAATTTTTCGTGAGGAGAAAAATTGGATAACAATAACTTTTGGATCTTTGTCTTCTTGCATGTTGGAATACACCATTGGCTGATTTCTCTCCATCTATAGATCTAATTTGGTAGACTCTAAGATTTGGTTTCCTTTCTCAGCCTACACATCGAATCTCTCTAGAAATTTTTGTGAGAAATGTGCAAGTGAATCGACTTACTCAACCCCTTGGGTCTTCAACAATTGATGCCACCATTTATGTGCTACTTCATCCATGTATATAGAAATGAGATTGAGGGCATACTCTTGAAAAAAGGATTACAACAAAAAAATGTTTTAATTTTTTCCAACCAACATCTAAAGAGAGATCTCCTCCATTCCATCAAAGAAAGGTACTTGGTTCCACTTTATCTTTGCATAAAAATCTGATTTTTACTTTCCTCTTACAAGTTAGGAGGATTTCAAGCTCTAATACCACCGTAATGTCTCCAACTAGAAATTTTGACCCAAATGGGATTTTAGGAAAATCCAAACCTCAGATGAAAAATAAAAAATTATTTATCAAATTGAAACTTTGCATATCCGAATGAACCTAGACAAACGCGACTAGGGTTTTAAGAGGAATCCATACAAATAGGAAAGTACATTCATACCCATTCACTCAAAAGTTATTTCTTTAATTTTAATAGCTCATGTGTGGATAAAATCTATTTTTTAGAGCCCAAAGTAAAATAAAATACTGTTAAGAAATATGCAATATATTATGGCTAAAAATGACACTTATAATGCTTCAAAAATTCAGAAATTTGTTTCCTTTAATAAACAAAAATCAAATATAGAGGGAGCAATCCAAAACATATCTGAAACACCTTTTGACAAATAAAAAGAAACCTCCATGTGGGTCGCTCTAGCTAGGAATAAAAAATATAATCACTGCTGCAATTTTATTCTTCAAACCCTTGTAAGAATCAGAAATTCCCTTCAACTAATGCTTTGGAAATAACTTAAATATCCTTGCGAAAAATATAATCCCCTGTCTAGATATCCCTCACATTTTCTAAGAGGGTTTTCGTCCTGGAATAAATTATGCAAAATATCTAAGCTTTAGACATAAAATCGGAAATTATCAAATGATCATAGGATGAATTCCTAAGCAAGTCGACTTCTCCTTTTAAAGAAATAATATACCAAAAGGAAACATCTTAAACATCTAATCAAAATCCATTGAATTTCTCTATGCATTTTCCACCCTACATTTCCCTTCCTAGAACAACTCACCATTTCCCTTAGGGACAATACGAAACAAATTTAATAATTATTTTTCTCTCCCATAGTTGGTTGCATTTTTCGATAGGGAATACACAAATAAATAGGATTTTATCTTTTTAAGCTCCCATTTCACCTATGATGGATAAAAAATTATATTTGGGTCTTTTCAATCCTAGATTTTATAATTATTAAGTCAAATAAATTATTATAAGTGCTCTATATATATTTTTCTTTTATTAATGAAACTTTATAATAACTTACAATTGACTTAAGTCACCCTTAGGATCTCCCCTTAGCCGTCGGGTGGAGAAAATAGGCTAAGGGTCTTCGATTGGGAAGGGGATATTACGTACTGTTTGATTCTTTTGTGTTTTGTCTCTGTTTATGCGGCAGATGGTCTTGTTTAATCCGTGTGTGTTCCATTTCAATCTTATAGTTTGACCTCCATTTGATATTTTCTTTGTACGTATTTTTTTTTTCAATGTCTTATCTAGGCTTGGGTATTTTGTATTCAAGGTAGGATCCCAGTCAAAAAACCTTTTACAATTAATAAAAAAAGTGAAGTATAAAGAATCCAAAATTCAAAGAATGTAATAATACTTTTCTCGACCACAAAATAGATGAGTTAATAATGTCATCAAATTAGATTCAATAAATGATCATAGTACCCCAATGATAATCAGATTCAAGGGGATGAGGGTGTAACACCCACATTTTACACACACAAAAAACACTAAAAATATTGAAATAGATATTTTTACTTACATTGTAGTACACAAGACACTATAAGAGATCACTTAGGACAACACACAACACATGATATGTTTTCACAAGCATTAACCCACATAGACAACATGAATACATGTGATTCACATCAAGGCCACTTCCTTTTTTGTTGACTGAAAATGCACAATATAATGATTCATAACCTAATGACTCAACTATAAAAAAATTGTAGATATGGTTTTTCCCACATTTATTACAAACATGTTTCAATCTTAATTTAAGTTCTAGAAAGGCTCATGATATGTGAATCATACATTCATTTTTCCTTTTGTTAGATTTGGATTCTATATTGTTTAACATTTAACTTACGGTGTATCTCTTTCATTAAGAATCATTGTATTTATTTCAAGTACTTGTTTAATTCATATGTTCGTTAATAGGACACTTATTTGCACACAAAACCACTTACCTACACTCAAGGATACAAGGTGATATCCCTAAGACTCACTTCTAAGGGCACGCATCTTGATAATATATCATACCTCTATTACACAATAGAACAAGTGTGAGTCGAAAGGAGGGAAGGTTCACATCCTTTCCTGAAGGATTTTGGGTCAAGTAAATTCTTTCATTTTCTTATAAATTGATAATTGTGTTAATACACATTAAGTATTATAGGAAATAGGTCCTTTCTCTATAGCAAGAGGGTTTAATCACTTTACAAGGAAGATCATTTTTCAATTTCCCATGTGATAACATCCCACGATTACACTTCCCAAGGTAAAGTGTCAATTACTATTTTCGTATAGCTATACTCCAATAAGTAATTAAGGATTCAAACAAAATTCACATGGCAACATACTTACTTTCTTGTTTCTAGATTAGGTTTCCTTAGCATCTTTCTACGTCTAGCTTAAGGGATTTTATTTCTCCCTAACCAGGTTTGTAAACTTTTGGTAATGAATTGTGTGACCTATTGCTAATAGGGAATTTGTATCCTCATGAGACTACTAGTCCATATCTTAAGGGATTTATCTCTAAGAACATGATCACATAGCCTCATAACTAAAATCAATTACCTACTAGGACTAATGGTATAGAAAGATAGAGTATTCATTTATTTAAGGGGTTAAAGTTCACATACGAGGTTTAAACACAATAAGAGGATGACCTAAATTTCACCTTTCTCCAAGAACATCACCTTCAAGTTACATCTTTACAAAAAAATGTAAATTAAAAAAATTTCAAGTTTTAAAATTAATTCTTAATATTGCACCATAAAACCCAAATGATAAATGGGGTTAGGTATCGAGTTCATCTATGGTCCTAACTCTTAAGAATGACTTCCAAGGTTGATTGGAAATCTTCACCACTCAATATGTATGTCAAACTAGAAGAGAACACAATCTCCATACTACACACACAATAGCCAAACCTGAAATGGAATGTAATGTCGACAAAAACAATGTTACAAACCACACCAAAAATATCAATTTAAGTAGGGAAATAATCAGTAGAGTATATTTTTTTGTTTAAAGGGTAAAACATTAACCATGATTTAATTAATTATCGATTACAAATATTACATAATTACATGGAAGTTGGAAATAAAATTAATCACTTTTTTATATTGACCCATTTCCAAGTTCATATTACAATTTAATCTTTTTCTTCTTACTAGGCTCCAATAGTTTATTTAAATATTCCTTACCTTGATTTTCATTACTTAGCTCCATTAATCTCCTTTAAATTTATTTATTTAAAGGCCCATAATCAAATTTAGAATTTAATTAGACAAGATTAATAATCCTATAGTTTTGAACCATGCAGAATAACATAGATTTATCATTCCAAATTTACAAGGGTGCCCAACTTAATCAAACCCTCTTAAGCCTTATTAAAACAATACTCATTCCCTTTTAATTAAATTCATTACCATAAAAATTCTCCATCACTTAAGTGAAGAAGGGTTCATCCTACACCATTGGATCAAATCTTTCTCAGCCATTATATCTACGTTAGACTAAAGAAACCCTAAAAATTCTTATGGGTTCTAGCATTACTCTTTATTACCCTTACACTTTCATTTCTCTACTTTCTTTTGTAGGTTAAGGGAGAAGGAGGCCTTGAAAAGATGCTCAAGCTCTTGGTTGGATACTTACAAGAAGTTGAGTTTTATTTGCAACCCTCTCCTAGGGTTTCCTTACAATCTATTTGTTATTTGAATTATTTCCTCTTTTATTAAAAATCTACCCTATCGGGTTGTGGGTATTTGCCTATTTTATTCTTGTTTGTTTTATTTCCATCATTGTTTATCCTCTCTTGATTTTTACAGGGACAAATATACATTGTGTATATTCTATGTTGGAGAGAAAATAATCTATATCTAAAGATATTAAAATTATATGTATAAATATATAGATATATATTGTGTGTGTGTGTGTGTGTGTGTGTGTGTGTTATTATTATGTATATGAAATAATATATGTGTATATTATTATACATAGATAATAATACATATATATTTTTTTCATCATTAAATACCCGACACCATAGAGGTTCGGTCAATGTGTCATTATACAACTTGTGTAAATGTGGCTACGGCCGAGGAAATTTTTTTGGGGGTTTAGATGTGCATAGGTCTTACGGTTTATGGGGTGGGTACCACACCCACCCCACCGCTTGTAAAATAATTTGGGTTGGGGTGGGTGTGGCATCCAACCCATTCCCTTTACACAAAACACTACCACGGTGCCCACGACCCATTCGATTGACAACCAAACCAATCTTTTTATTATTATTTATTAATACGATTTGCCTTCAACTTATCGGGTTATCAAATGGGTTTATATTTTAATATTAATTTTAATTATTCATATGTATTAATATATATGAGTATGTATAAATTTATATATTTATATCTATATCTATATACATATATATATACATATATATATATATATATATATATATATATATATATATATATATATATATATATATATATATGTATATATATATATATAGTGATATTATAAATTTAGAATATAATCAATATATATTATTAATATATATCTATTATATATTAATAATATATTTGTTTATTAATTGAGCTTTCCATTAATATAGGAGGTTGCAAATTTGTATAGTTATATGGATCTCTAACTACAACTCTTTATATATATATTACACACCATATCATTTCAATTTCATTTTAAAAGGAAAGATAAGGTATACGTAATTTTTAAATTTTAGTTCTATTCAATATGTGGGTATTTGAAGAAATTTTTCTTTGTAACCAAGTAAAATTTTGTTATAAAATTTCCTCAAAGTTCCTTCTTACATAATCATTTGAATAAACGAAAGTAAAACATACTTAAATGATATTCATTCCATTTCCCATTTACAAAATATTTCCAATAATGTAAGAAGAATTTATATTTACTTTCTATTGAAGGACCCTAACCTTTTTTTTTTTTCAAAATAGATCTACAATACAACTTGAAGACTATTCATATTTAATGGATATTTATTTCCATTACAAAACCATCTCAAGTTCTTACTTCAACTAAAATAATGCAATTCTTAATAAATTCACTTTGTAACACTAAATTATTAAAATGCAAGATTACATCCAATGCATCCTTTGTAAAATTTACAAGTTGAGAAAGTATAATAGCAACAAGCTGCAACTATACATGTCTTCTTTCCAATATACATAAATTTTGAAAGCTTAATACAAATAAATCTTTCTCAATACATTTACAATAATATGGGACTCTTAAAATACAAGTTTACAAGCCCTCCACATAAGTTGAGACAAAATTATAGAAATATTACAAAAGAAGGTATTCTTTCATGGGCTCAACACAATAGTCTTCACTTCAAGAGTAATCCTTTAACTTCAAGCTTTTCCTTTCTTCAATAAAAACAAGGGAGAGGGTCTAGGTGAAACTCACATCCCAAACATGATTCCGATGAGGGAAACAATTCATTTCCGTCATTGGCCCACCGAACACCAATCAGATGAAATAATCAATGTTTGTAAAAATGGCAACTTAATGATTGATTCCAAATTACTCACAAGCCAAACAATACAAGCAATACATACAACAAAAAATGCAACAACACATCACATAAATCACATCACATAGGCTTATACCAAAGCTAATGGAGAATAGAAAAATCGAAAGCACCTCCTTTTATTTCCCAAATGAGATACCAGTTTTGTTAAATATGCCTCCAAATGAACAACCAAATTCTCATCAAATACCCTTTTCCGTCCCATGAAAAATGCCAAAGGTAATGGAATTTTATCCCTTTTCTCTCCCATGGGTGAAACTCCCTATTCATACTCCCTCCCATAATGCTTCCATTTTCTATTTACCATACAACCTTATCCCATTCTATACCAAGAACAAACACACCAAATACATCCATATAACCATTTCTTTA
Source organism: Taxus wallichiana var. yunnanensis (assembly GCA_018340775.1). Taxonomy (NCBI): domain Eukaryota; kingdom Viridiplantae; phylum Streptophyta; class Pinopsida; order Cupressales; family Taxaceae; genus Taxus; species Taxus wallichiana. Next base: position 745,020,085 of record CM031238.1, read on the forward strand.
CAAACACACACAAACAAGTAAATGAAGAACAAAGTAAAGTCCCTACCTTGCCATCTTAAGCTTAAAAATCATTAACAAGATTTTACTCTTCAAAAACAAAGAAAGTCTCCCCACATGAAATCTACAAAAGCTCCAAGAAGAAAACAAAGCAATTTCCAAAAGAGCAAGAGTGCAAAAATGAATGAGTAACCCCCAACACACCAAACAAACATGCATATATTAAGAGGAGGGTGATTTCGCTCCATGTAGGATGCCACATCATTTCTTTTCAACTCCATATCACCCTAGTCAAACATAAAATTCAAGGACATAAATTGGTAGTTGATGATATGACAAACCTCTTCCACACACAAACACAACCCTCATATTCCAAATGAGACTAATAAAATAATGTAAGAGAGTGCAATTAATTGCCTCTTTTCTCTCCCAAAACATATAATGAGGCCTAAAATCAGCCCCCAACTCATAGATATAGTTGGTGGGTGACTTTAAGAGGTGTGGGACAAGATTAGCTTCTCCCACAAGCGCCAAATATTAGCTTGCAAGTCAAAAGGCAAATTTAGAGTTATGGGTTCAGTACACACCAAGTAAATTAATTACAATCCAACTTTAAATCATAAGGTAAAAAGGACTATCTACCCAAATAAATGCCCCCTTCGGTCACATCTTAAAATTAATGTAATTCAAATATTTAACTACTAAACAAGAGTACGTTAAATCGATAATACAGAAGTGAATTACAATGCAATAATAAAATACAAACACATTAATTAATCAAAGGAAAATTAAGAAGGAAACATATCCCATGGTCACAATTTGAGGTTTTCCCCCATGGGGACCTCCTAACATCCTAACCACATGAAAACAACAACATAACATAAATATGTCATGGTAACCATTATTACAACTATTAAATATTTCTTTATGGTTGGTCTCAGTAACCAACTTTTTTGTGATACAATAACCAACAAAATCATACAAACCTCCTTTGGCCTTGCATCGCATCAAATACATCAATGATAAAATATATGTACATCTATAAGTAAACATCATCATATCACGAAATCATCATCATCTAAGCTAATCCATGCTATCATTCATTTACAATTTGGTAAAAATTTCCTATTTTACCATTCCATCAATATTAGGGAAATCACAATATTTGTTCGGACATTAAAACATGATCAATACGACGAGAATTCTGAATTTCAGTATATAAATTGTCTAACATCACATCATCATCATCATCATACCAAATGTTCATCGTGTCTCAAAGAATCCATACGAATCATAATAGGAGTCATAACATATTAGTACTCAAATGCCTCTATTGTCTAACGTCATGCTAATCAAATCATTTACACTAACATCCATATATCAATATCAAAAATCAAATGAGATAATAACATCCATCTAACATTATATGTAGGTCAATTATATAACAATATCCATGTCTCGTAATCCATAATGATAAATAAAATATAGAAAGATGATGTCAAAGAGGAGTGGGTACTACATCCCCTCTTCTTAGACTCGACTTCCACATAGAAGCCACTGGAGCAAGTGTTGTAACTAAACTTTGACAAAGGTTGCATCCTACCATGTAGCCACAATCTCATCGTACCTATCCCACTTTACTCATACCTGATCAATCTCGTGACCTCGAAGGTTGAGGGTCCTGTGATCTATAATGCACATGGGCTGCATGATCACCTACCCCTACTCCTGCACCTGTAATGCGTTCCAATCTAATACATGTGAAGGATCTGATATAATATCTCCTAAGAATAGAAACATGAAACACATCATGAACACAAGATAAGCTAGGTGGAAAAGATACATGGTAGGCTAAGGGATCAATCTACTCCAAGAATTCAAATGGACCCACAAATCTAGGAGCTAACTTAGAGCCTTTTCTGAAATGGATAGGACTCTTATGAGGCCTGACAAGAAGAAACACCTTCGGGCCTACCTCATAACTACATTCAACTCTCCTCGGATCTGCATACTTCTTCTATCTATCATGAGTCACCTACAATATTTGTTTGATCAACACAACTTGCTGCTCTATGTACTATAACATAGCTTTCCTAAGAGATACTCTATCCTCTAGCTTTGTCCCAACTCAATGGTGTTCTCGCACTCTCTACCATACATGGCCTAAAATGGTGTCATGCTAATAGAACTCGTGAAAGTAGTTGTAAAAAGCACAACCAAGTACAAATAATCCTCCCATCTTGGCTGATGATCCATGAGGTATATCTGAGGCACATCCTCTAATATTTGATTCACCAGGTCTATTTTTCTATCTGTCTCCAGGTGATATGTTGTACTGAAATTAATGTTTTTCTTAACGGAATACTACATGGTAGTCCAAAAGTGAGAGGTTTGCAACAAGTTGTGGTCACAAATAATCTTCCATGGAATCCCGTGGAGTCTTACAATATCATTCAAGTACACCCGAGCCAGTGCACTAGATGTATAAGTTGTGTTCACGAATAAAAATGAGCTACCTTTATCCACCTATCCACCCCAACCATGATGGTAACATGATGGTATCTTGACGTAGGTATCACTACTATAAAATAAATGGAAATGGTGTCTCATTTCCACTCTGGTATGGCATGTGGGTAAAGAAGGCTAGCTAGATGTTGATGCTTTACCTTAAACCTTTGACACTCCAAGCATTGAGACACAAAATGAGCTACATCCCTCCGAAGTTATCTCCAATGGTACAACTATCTCAATGTGGTGTGCATCTTCTTCACCCCTAGATGGGCTGAATAAGGTGCATGATGAGCCTCTATTAATATATCATGTCTCAATCCTCCATCCCTAGGTACATATATCTGACCTCTAAATTTGAGAAATCCATCCGGCTCCAATGTCAATCCTCAAACTTCGCTCAAGGGGTCTCTCGAGACTTAATCTTTTCTCTAGCTAAAACGTAGATTTTTTCATGTGGAAGTTATTGCTAGATCTTGCTTCAGTAATTTTGTGCCTACTAAAGTAGCCATAACCAAGTGCCTATGACAAATCAAAGCATCTTCAACCATGTTCTCCATTCCCTTCACATGCTCAATCTCCATTTCATTCTTACTTAGTAGCTCCATCCAACACCATTGATGGGCATTGAGATTGGGATGTGTGAAGAGGTGTCCTAGGCTCCAATAGTATATCATGAGAAGGAACCTCTTGCCTAAAAGGAAATGATTATAGCACACCAAAGCATGGACAAATGTTGAAAGCTCAAGGTCATGATTCAGATAATTGAGATCACAATCCTTAGGTTTGTGAGACTAAAAAACTACTACACAACCATCTTGCATCAATACACCTCCCAATCCTACTAAAGTAGCATATGTGCACATGAAGATATCCCTCTTAGGATCAAGCACTCGCAAGAATAGGTGTTGTCATAAGGCATTCCTTTAGTGTCCTAAAGGCTTTCTCACATCCATCAGACAAAACAAACTTCTTCCCTTTTTGCTAAAGGGAAGTGATGGGGTGCGTAATATGAGAGAAGCCCTGAAAAAACCTTCAATAATAACCTGCCAATCCCATGAAGCTACACACATCAGTCACATTTGTTTGCACTAGCCAATCCATAATAGTTTCGATCTTGGAAGGATCGACTGCGATACCTTCCCCAAAAATAATGTGACCTAAAAATTGAACCTCTAACTAGAAAAACACACACTTATCTAGGTTCTCGTAAAGATGTTACTCACAAAGACATTATAGAACCTATCAAAGGTGCTCCTCATGTTCCTCATGCATGCATGAGTAAATCAGAATCTCATCAAGAAAAATGAGCACCAAATTGTCTAGGAAAGTCCTGAATACACCATTCATCAAGCTCATGAACACTATGGGTGCATTTGTTAGACCAAATGATAGAACCGTGAACTCGTAGTGGCCATAAGGAGTATGAAAGGCAGTCCTATAGATATCCACCTCTATAATCCTAAGATGATGATAAAAAAACTTAAGATCTATCTTGAAAAACATTATGGCCCCCTTCATGTGATCAAACAAGTCATTAATGCATAGAAGGGGGTGACGATTCTTGATCGTTACTTTGTTTACCTATCTGTAGTTAATGCACAAATGAAAGGATCCATCCTTCTTCTTCATAAAAATCATTGGTGTACTCTAAGGAGATACACTATGACGGATGGGGCCTTTCTCAAGAATTCCCTATAACAATAACTTGAGCTCACATAGCTCAGGGGTGGTCATCTAATATGCCTCACGTGAGATGGGATATACTCCAGGAACCAAATCAATGTGAAAATATATCTCACGTGGGGATGTAAACTTGACAGCTCACTAGGGAAAACATCTAAAAAATTACCTCTAAATATGGCGATCATACAAGAATAGTTTAGGAGTCTCATCCTCTCGATCAAGTAAATAAGCGTGATAGCATATAACAAACGTCCTCCTCACGCACACCACTTAAGTCGCCTAGCGGATATGGTGCAAATAAAGATGGGCCTTGTTATCCATTTTTACCCCCTGGTAAAAATGGATAACTAGAGAAAACTAAATTGGGGCAGTTGATAGAGCTTCATGGTTGAGTTTGGAGTCTTTAGGTAAGTTTTCATAGTTTTGGAGCACTTGCCATAATTTTGGCGACTTGGGGGTCATTTCGTGCATTTCCCTTCTTCTAGAGAAAAAGGATTTCCATTATTTCCCAAATTTGAGAAAAATGAGTTAAATCAGGAAAGTATGGCTTTGGGTCACTCTACTTCATTTTTTATAACTCCCCTATCCAAGAAAATTCTAAGGAATTAGTGAAAAAGCCGCAGAACAAATTATGCAAAAAATGTTGTAGAACAAAGTCCGGGGAAGAATCCACATAAAAAAGTTCATTGAAAATGCCGCCAAATGAATGCCGAAGAAAAATACATAGAAAAAACCACAGAACAAAAGCTGCAAACAAAGCCGCAGAAAAATACGTAGGACAAATGCGCAGAAAAAGACACGTAACAAAGTCCAGAAGAAGCTGCAAAAATTCTATAGAAAAAGCCACAGAACAAAAGCCGTAGAATGCTATAGAAGACCAAATCAGTGGAATGTTGTAGAAAACTATACAATCTGTGGAACAAGGGAAAATGACATTTTTTCACATGAAACTTCGAACAGCATAAATTTTGATTCATTCTAGAAAATTGACAAATTGTATATCATTGGAAAGGTCTCAATGCCCTATATGGAATGGGAATTGTATTTCACATTTTTATTGAAGGTAGCTGGGTAAAAATAGAAGAAACATATCTAGGTCTAAAAAATTAAATTCTCAGTCCCACGAAAGGCAAGAAATCTCTAGCAAATCCAAAATAGTTACTCACACTCAAAAAGCCATAACTTTTGCATTTCTCATTTAAAGCACACAAAATTGGTACCATTGGAATCTTGGATCTGATCCTGATACAAAGAATTAAATAAATCTATAAATTTATAAATAATTGATGATGATTTTGTAGAAAACATGGCCATGATCGAACAATGTTTTAATATGTAGTTGGGAGTCCAATTAAGAGACATGGTCATCATTCTTTTTGTACTGCAGCACATGGGACAACATGAGGATCCTTTTGTAAGCAACATACCATGATTTCAATCCATTTATGACATCTTCCAAATGTTGCGAAGACAAATTTTGGGATTTCAAATTTCCCTCTCTTTCTCATTCTATAAATTATAGTCTCGGGCTCATTTATAAAGGAGTTGGTCATTTTCTCTCTTGCTCGCTCTCTCTTTCTTCCCTAGGGTTGAATGTGGAGTTTAAGCCTCCTCTCTTTCCTTTGTCTTTGGAATTTTCTTTCCTCTTTCCCAATAATGATGTACTGTGTGATTTCATGGAGTAATAAATTCTGTTTCGTGATGAATTTTGTCTAGCCTTTGCTTATTTTATTGTCTCTTTTTACCTCTCACCATTACAAGGTATACTGTGCATATCTATGATCTCTATTATAGGTTTTAGAAGTTGTTTTTAATGGGAAACAAATGGTGTTTTCTGTGAATTCATCTTTGGTCTGTGGTGCATCTTGTCCACCCTTTCCATTGCTCACCCCTCTCCATTTTAGGAATTTGGATTTGTGATCAGCAACCTCCTTTTCTAGTGTATCACAAATTTAGTGTAGGATTTCTTTTCATGCACTCTCTCTCATTGTTCGCTTGGAAAGTTAGATTATGATTAGATATTTTTCCGCATTAGAGTATATTGTAAGGTGTATTCTAGGAGCAAGAACTAAATTTATCCGGAGGATCATCTCAAGCCTGTAAGTTCCACATCTCGAGCAATGATCCAATGTTACACAAATTACACCGAATGCCCCACTTAGATATCAGGCTATTTGGGGGTGTTGTAATTTTGTGATAATAGTTCAGCATGCTCGGTGGGAGAGGTTTGAATTTGTGCATTCATGGATTCATTCCCATCTTGGAATTCACACTTCCAAGTAGTAGTGGTGCAGTCCACCTCCAACGTATTTATGAACTCCTCAAAATTAGCATCATGATCAAATTCATAACCATTATGCTTACCCATATGAGTAGTGTGAAAACTAATCTTGTTATGAAACATATCAGGAACAAGGGTATGCATGCAATGAAAACAATCAAATCGAGAATTTTGATTTGCAAGAGAATATTCAAAGTATGTAGGTGGCATGGTTCAATCAACGATTACAACTTAGATGAAATCATTTAGAATTGGTTTTAGGGCACCTTGTCCATGGCTTGGATCTTTGCCAAGACATTGCACTGTAGGATAAGCTTGACTTCATGGTTTGAATGCTTCCTCAACTTTCACAGTGGACTAAGCATATTGAGGCATATGAGAAAAGTGATAGACAACCTTGTCAATGGGTAAGTCCACCACCTCATAGATTTTCATTTCCTCTTTCTCAATCAATATCATTTACATATTATTAAGATTCAAGCCCATTGTATGTTTCCCCAATTGTTGAATTCCCTTCTCCATCCCCTAGTCTTCCATCTCACCTCAATTCCTCTACCCTTTTCTCTTCCAAACAGTCATTCCCTCCAAATAAATGAGAAATTCCACTTCCCTCACCACCACAAACAATTGTAAAACTAGTTGAAACCTCATCCACTCCTCCACTTTCCTTCCTAAGTCCATGTCGGGAAGAGACTCAAAAATCCAGTCAAGGAGAGAAACAAGAAGAAGAGCCAAGAAAAGAAGAAATGATTAGAAGCTTGGTGAGCTTGGCTCTTAGATTTAGAATTGAAAATATTCCCTTGTTGGTTAAGCCTATGGAGGAGGTCAAAGTTGAAGAGCCAGTGGTGGCTAAGGTTGATTTTGTAGCAGCAGTAGAACAAGATGATCAACAATAAATTTTCTCTAAATACATTACCCATGTTGGAACTTTATTTCAAGAGAATGTTGATCCAATACAAGCTACACAATCAGTCCAAGCAAGGGAAAAAGAAACTACTCCAAATCTAAAAGAAGAAGAGTACATTCCGGCTATGGAGAAGAACCATACAGGTTTGGAGGATTCAAACACAAAGATGGACACAAAAGAGACTTTAGTTATTCCTCCTAATTCATCCCCTTCAATCTCTAATGTAGAAGAATGGTTTGATCTTTAAGACTTCATGTTTGAGGATCAGGGGAACCATAGTGAGCAGGTTGTAGATCAGGTTGGCACTATGGAGGAAGTTGAGCACATGTAGCTAGACAACAAGGAGGTAGATTATCTGTCTAATTTGGAGGACTAATTTGATGGAGAGGATCCTACTACGAAGATTACCACCTTCACTACCTTGTCATTCATTCTCCAACATCAAGGGCCCACTGCCATTAGGAAGAGAATTCAATTACAACAACCTGCATTTCACAACAGACTTGTAGAACCAAGGTTGGAGGATCCTAACCTTCAATCTCGGAAGGAGGAAGGAAAAAAAGATGACACCATTTCTACACGAGTCATCAAGGCAGAGCATAAGCTATTTGCAGAGGCAATGCATGGAAAAACTCAACATATAAGCAACCTCTTTTCTCAGAACATCCGCAGAAGACTCCATTTTGAAGTTGAATTTCGAGAAAAGGGAACATCCATCGGATCAATCTATGCCCAATCAAATTGTTGACTTCATTGGAGCTAAAATATGAGTTTCCACTAGTCATTCCCACTTCAAGGCATGGGGATGAGTATCAAACTACCAAGGATCAGCTGCAATGCCTCTTAAATCCAAATTTAAAGCAAATAAAAGAGGTATTTGTTTTGTTTCCAGTTGATGCCTTGCTGATTTCGGTGGAGGATCAACCTCTTGCAAGTTTTTTCACTCATAATAGTAGCCATGATCAGCTCCAAATCATATACATGGCTGGCTTTTTTGAGAAAGGAAATTTACTTCTCCTTACTAGTTACAAGATTTGTTTGAGTTCCCTTTGCTTTCAATTAGTGTAGAGTAGGTAGGTTTTTCTTTAGCAGAACAAGTACTTGTGAACACTCTACATGTTCCACTCGGAGCATGTATGATCTTTTTCTTTTATACATTTGAGGTAGTTTTTGGTGAGATCAGCTCCAGTTCTAGTAGTGTTTCAAGTGGCTCAGGGACTAGATTTCAAAGTTTTAGATCAAATTTTTGTTTATCGGGCTGACTCCATACCTAATGGATGATTCAAGGCCACCGATTAAATCATCTATTGATAGATTTCCCGTGATTTGCCAAATGTTATCCATTTTTACCCCTTGGTAAAAATGGATGACTAGAGAAAACTAAACTTAGGCAGTTGATAGAGCTTCATGGTTGAGTATATGCAGTCTTTAGGTAAGTTTTCAGAATTTGGAGCCCTTGTAATAATTTTGGGGATGTGGGGTCATTTCATGCATCTCCCTTCTTCTAGAGGCAAAGGAGTTCATTTCTTTGCCAAATTTGAGAAAAATGAGTTAAATCGAGAAAGTGTGGATTTGGGACACTGTAATTCATTTTTTATAACTCCCCAATCTAAGAAAATTCTAAGGAGTTAGAGAAAAATCTGTAGAATAAAGTCTACAAAAATTCCCTTAAAAATCCATAAAACAAAGTCCGTTGAAGAAGCCGCACAACAAAGCTCATGCGGAAAATGACATGGAACAAAAGCCATGGAAAAATCTGCATAAAATCCACACAAAAAAATCCACGAAAAAAGCCATAGAAACATCCACGAACAAATGCCTTAAGAAAAATCCATGGAAGAATCCATAGAACAAAGTCTGCGGAAAAAGCCAGAAAAAGCGCAGTAATAAAAGCCTCGAAAAAAGCCGCAGAAAAGGAATCGGAAAAGCTGCAGAACAAAATCGGGAATTGTGTAGAAGACGAAATCTATGGAATGTTACAAAAACTAGAAAATCTATTGAACAAGTGAACATGAAAGTTTTTGCACGAAACTTCGAACGGACATAACTTTTGATCAACTCGATCAAAAATTGACAATATTTTATATCATCGAAAGGTGTCAATGCCCTCTATGCAATAGGGATTTTATTTCTCATTTTTATTGAATGTAGGTGGTTGAAAATAGAAGAAACATCTCCAGCTCCAAAAAATAAATGCTCATCCCGTGAGAGGCGATAAATCTCTAGCAAATCCAAAATAACTCCTCACACTCAAAAAGACATAACTTTTTCATTTCTCAACGAAATCACACAAAATTCATATGGTTGGAATCATAGCTCCAAGCCTCATACATAGAAATCAAGATTTCCATAAATTGATAAAGAATTGATGATGATTTTGAAGAAAATGTGGCGAGGATCATAACAATGATTTAATTGGTAGTTGAGAGAGCAATTAAGAGGCTTGGTCATCATTCTTTCTCTATTGCAGCACATGGGACAACATGGGGAACCTTTTGTAAGAAAAATACCATCATTTCTATCTCCTTCTCATTCTATAAATTGTAGTCTTGGGATCATTTGTAAAGGATTTAGTTATTTTTCTCTCCTTGCCCCTCTCTCTTTCTTCCATAAGGTTAAATGTGGAGTTTAAGCCTCCTCTATTTTCTTTGTAATGGAATTTCCGTTCCTCTTGCCCACTAATGATGTACTGTGTGATCTCATGGAGTAATTAAATATGTTTCGTGATGCATTTTATCTATCCTTGGCTTATTTTAGTGTCTCTTCTTTCCTCTCACCATCGCAAGGTATATTGTGCATATCTCTCGATGCTTATTATAATTTTTGGAAGTTGTGTTTAATGAGAAACACATGGTGTTCTATTTGAATTCATCTCTAGTATGTGGTGCATCTTGTCCACCCTCTCCATTTTAGGTAGTTGGATTTGTGATCAGCAACATCCTTTCTGGTGTATCACCACTTTAGTGTAAGCTTTATTTCCTGCACTCTCTCTCTCTCTCCCTAGACCCTTGGAAAGTTATAATATGATTAGATAGTTTTCCTACATTAGAGTACATTGTGGCAAGTAGTTTAGGAGAAAGACCAGACTTTTTCTAGAGGATCACCTCAAGCCCACAAGTCCCATAGCTTGAGAGATGATCCAATGTTACACAAATTATATCAAATGTCCCACTTAGATATAAGGCCATTTGGGGGTGTTGTAATTTCGTTATAACAGCCTCTTGAGTCTAACTATTACCTGTCTCAACTCCCAAATTGTTTACATAAGATATTACAAGATCAGAACAATTCTTTCTAGTTCTGTGTATAGATAACTAATCCATCTTTAAAATGAATCCACAAGAACCCAAAGGAAGGATATGAATATATAAGGTAGTGGTGAAGGGTCCTATGTAAACTACACATTATTTGATAGAGGCGTCCACTATGATCTTGGCTCTAGAAGCGATCTCAACATCCCAACTATGACCCTGCCTATGTGCCACCAGCCTGCATCGCTCTACTAATGATGGTGTAATATAGGAATAAGAGGATCCCGAATTAAAAAATAGGGATAGAAATACCACCAAAACTACATGTTGTTTCAATCACCGTGCCCCGATTCTCTCGCTCATCGGTTCTCAACCACTACATAAATCTTGTGGCTTTTGTGCATTTTACTAAATTTAGGATAAAAATATGTCCCTTAACCTTGTTATTAGGGTTCCAAAGACACTCTAGCCAATGGTGTCCCTATACATCACATCCGTAACATGTTCCCGCCCTCTAGTTAACAAAAACCCTCTAGTGGCTCTCGTGGCCTATTTCGTAGACACCGATTATCCTTTCATGGACTTCTATGGGTAATATGGACGTGCTTCTTCTAATTGATCCCTCACGTGGAACCTATTTCCCGATAACTCCTCTAGGTGGGGGCCACATGCTACGTCCTCTTTCAGGCGTCCTATCTCTTTGGATGCCCCTATAGTGGACAATTTTGTTATTGTTGTTGATGTTGTGGCTGCTAAGGTAGTCCGAAAGAAGGCCAGATGAACCATGTCTATCTTGGGAGGAGGATCTTCCCCCTCGACCTACTATCCTGCATCTTCCGAATATGGCCGTATACTCTTTCTATATCTTGTTGTGTCTTCCCCATGTTCTCCTATGCTATGTAGGCCTTCTCAATGACATCTAATAGTGTCTATGGGAAATGCATCTGCACTGCTCCTCCCAAGTATAAGTGCGGCAGCCCTCGATGAACTTGTGAATCTTAACCCGTTCATCCTACAAATAATCTACATATCGAACCAAATCCAAAACCAAGTCTCATACTCACCACGTTATGGATTCCTATTGGAAATCATGAAACTTGTTGATCCGCTACATGATAAACCACCGGATATGTATATACTCTTGAACCATTCCTTGAATATCTCCCAAGTAATAGTCTCTAAATACACATGGAGTCTCTACTCCTTATTCCTATACCAAACTCTAGCATCGTCTCTCGTAAGGTGGATAGAAACACAAGCCTTAATGTTGTTGATACATGGAGATAGCTTGAAGCATCCACCCAAGCTAACCATCCATGCCTCTCGCTTGAAATCCTTCCATGTCTCTAGAAATGAGGCAGGTGAATATTCAATATCTCTCTAATATGATCTGCGCAGATGAATTCTATCAGCCCCTAGGTCTCTCCACATGATCATCCCTCATCCTAGGGCTCCTAGATCTATCTATGTGTCTTGTAGCCCTATCTCTATGTCTCCTTTGAGGTGAATCGTGTCTAGTGGAATCCACTTGGGTATTCTCTACCCTATACTCATCAAGTGTCAAGATGTTGCATGAGCCTCCACTGATGGTTCTCTCTCATATCGCTTAGGTCATCTTCGTATTGACCCTCTTCATATAAAGCAGAATTAACATCCGGAGAGTCCGTAATATCTCGAGGTAATATCACTTGTACTACCTAATCTTGGGGTTATAGATCTATGTCAACATGTAAGAACCCTCGTCTATTCCACGCCTCCTTCATGCACGAAGGCGATAGTTAGTTTATCGTCATCTAGCTTTTATTTTACTTTGTTAAATCTTCTACATTTTTAAAATTTTAAACAATGTTGTTTTCTAGGTTTAGTGTTGCTCTAATTTCATTATTTGTTTCCATGCGTGCCCAAGATCCAAGTGTTGAACTCACCGCTCTTATACCAAGTATAACGCCCACAAAAATAACATTCCATACCACACAATAACTATCAATTTAACTAGGGAATGAATTTGTATAATTGTTATTTTTAAGGTAAAACATTAGTAATGATTTAATTAATTCCCGATGATAAATCTCACACAATTACATGACGTTCAGTAAATAAAATTAATCACTATTTAATATTGACCCATTTTCAAGTTAATATTACGATTCAATGTTTTCTTCTTACTAGGCTTCAATATTTTATTTAAATAATCCTTACCTTGATTTTCATTACTTAGCCCCATTAATCTCCTTTAAATTTATTTATTTAAAGGCCCATAATCAAATTTACAATTTAGTTAGACAATATTAATAATCCTATAGTTTTGAATAATATAGATTTATCATTCCAAATTGACAAGGGTGCACAACTTAATCTAACCCTCTTAGGCCCTATTACAACAATACTCATACCCTTTTAATTTAATTAATTCCCCTAAAATGCCCCATCACTTAAGTGATGTAGGTTTCATCCTACACCATTGGATCAATTCTTTCTAATCCATTAGATCTCGGCTAGACTTTAAAAACCCTAGAAATCCTTATGGGTTCTCTTATTACTCTTTCTTACCCTTACTTTTTCTTTTCTCTACTTTGTTTTGCAATTTAAGGGAGAAGGGAGGCCATGAAGGGATTCTCAAGATCTTGGGTGGATACTCACAAGAAGGAGATTTTTATTTGTAACCCTCCCTAGGGTTTTCTTGCAATCTATTTGTTATTTGAATTATTTCCTCTTTTATTAAAATTCTACCATAGTGGGTTGTGGGTATTGACACATTTTATTCTTGTTTGTTTTTTTCCATTGTTGTTTCTCCTCCTTTTTTATAAGGACAAATATACATTATGTATATTACATTTGGGAGAGAAAATAATCCACATATAAAGATATTAAAAATATATGTATAAGTATATGTACACACACACACACACACACATATAATTTAACCCCATTAAAACAATGATTTTAACTATATTTATACATATGTATATTATTATACATATAAAATAATACATATATATTTTTGCATTATTAAATACTGGGAAACATGGAGGTTTGGCCGACTACGTCATTATACAAACTTAATCAAATTTGGCCGCGGAGGATGAAAATGGTTTAGGGGTTTAGATGTGCCATCCCCCTCCGCCCACCACACCCCCCAATAGTTGCATGTTTTACAATGTATGGGATTGGTTGTGGCACCCACCCCACCCCTTATAAAAGCATATGGGGGTTGGGGTGGGTGTGGCACCCCGCCCTTCCCTTTACACAAAACACTACCCAAAGTGGTTATGGCCCATTCGGCTAACAACCTAAATCATCATTTTTATTATTATGTTAGGTTAATTAATTATGCATAATATAAATTGATTATTTAATTAATATTATTAATTAAACAATGTTCTTATGTGGTTATATTATAAACCATATTATTGTTGTATTTTGTTATATGGTTTTATCAACCCTTTTGGCTTATTATTTTCATAGGTATAATTGTTATGTAGTTATAACAATTATGTGCTTACCGGATGTAATATTGGAAGCTTCAGTATTGGTCATTGCATTGTTGCAACTCCTCTTTTATTTGTATTCACAGTACAACACCTATAAGTATTAAAATTCATTCTATTCTACCTAGGTTGATTGAGTTTAATACAATTATCATGATTTTGCCCCCTCGTTGCTCAATCTACATTTGGTATCAAAGTGTATTGACGATCCTGACAAGGTTGGAGAAGGTTGCAGAGGAAGGAGAATTCATGGAATAAGAAATATGCAACACCAAAGAGCCAATGTTACCTCCAGCAGCTTCCCACACCTCCCTGTAGACCCAAAACCTTTTGTGTGTTTTTCAGATAAACATAAAGCAAATTTTTTTTGCCTTGGTGTGCTCTGCACAAGGAAAATTTTCTCCTAGAAGCTAAAAATTTCCATGATATTTTTTTTTAAAAATTATTTACCGCAATAGGGGTTTTACCTCTAATTTAGAGGTGCTTTTATTCACTACTAATATTAACAGCCTGCTACATTTGAAGAGCTCTAAGAAATTATTCATACAAAGGCCGAGTTGTGTTGGAGTCACAAGACTTGCACAAAAAGCAATAACTGATTTTCTCTGTTTGAGTTGTTGTGTTAATGATTTGTTGTGTTTGTTGAAAGGATGATCTCTGGAGAAGGATTGTTTAGGTGTTTTATTTTTATTGTGGGTGACCCACGTAACCAGTGCGGTGAGCTCTCCTACATGCATCCTCGAGCTCCTCCAAGCTGCTCTTAATGGTGTTCACCTCCACAAAACCCATGTGTCTTCTACATCCATCCGAATCCCTCCTATGCAGCCAAAGACTACAACCGACACTAAAGCCAACACAATCAAATCAAACTATGGAGACAATATAAAACAGAGGCAATGTATCAATCAAAACAGAGCTAAATACAAAGGCGTGAATCAATGATAGAAAAGGAAAAGAGATAACAAGGAATTTAGATCCGTTTTCAAGCACACACAAACCCTAATTCGCATTCCACACATGCAAAGGTGCCACGTGGAGCTTGAACCAAGTTGTCATTGTTAAGAGGTGAGTCAAATTCACCTTTATTTAAATAAAATTTTATTTTTATCATATGCCAAGTGCACATAGTGCCAAGTTGGATAATTGGAAGCGACTTAGGAGTGGGAGGTGCATGGTTTGAATCACACCAAAAACACAAGTTTTTCAATTTTGAAATTTGGCAAAAACTTGGTGGAACCACTAACTTTAGCAAAAATTCAAATTTAGTTATAACTAACTAAATTTAATGGGGAAATCCTAATTCAGGATTAAAAAATTCTCCCATTCAGTCTATTTTTTCATTCCGAACATTTTTTTGCTAAAGGAGGCCTATCCAAAAATTGCATTTTCAGCTATATTTTTGCAATTTTTTGGCGTAGTGGGTCATTTTGGGCTCCAAAGGCCACCAGTGCCTACTAAACAAAATTTTTGTCTATCATTCAATTTTGTACGAATTTTTGAATGTAATTGCATGCCGCAATATAGTGTACTAATTTGTAATTTGCCACGATCAACCACACATATCAGAATCGCTCGTAAACCGGCAGAAAAGTTGTAATAAAAATAAAATAAAATTGGCTTTGTAACACTCATGAGATCCTAGATCTCATTCATAGTGTTCGGTATATACGATTCCTCTGGGAAGCGCTTACGGGTAAAGCCTTCACAACTACTACTACACTTAACACCTAATATAGCTACAATAATGTCATCTAGGCATCAACCCTTTAAATTACACACACTATAAGCCATCCCATCCATCTATGAATGATTGCATGACATAAATTCAGAATGAGAAATTGTCCAATTATATAATGAAGTTAGAAGCGCATATGAGGATATTTCTTTGAGTGGTGTCAATAATCAAACATACCCCTTTCAAGACTATCTTGGTACCATGTATTGAATTCTTTCACATACTACCGAGTATATATAAAGGGCGAGGTTCTTCCACATGCCATCGCGTATATTAGAAGCGTGTATATATAGAAAGGTTCAATATATTAGATTAACGGTATATAAATTGGGAGACCTTATACCTAGAGTGATAAGAGCCAAACCATGTCAATGATCTTTGTAAAATGGTCACTAATGTCCCCAAAAATTTTCTTCTAGATTCACAATTACTCAAAGGAAACAACTATGTTGTATGGAAGACAAAAATCAAGACACGCCTTGAGTTTGAAGAAATCGGCCTTTTTGATCGGGTACTCCGACTAGATCAATAATCGATACATCACAACAAACGTAGTTTGATAGAGAAGATTAGAAATCCAAACTCATTATCTTGTTTGGAGTGTTTAATGATGTACAACCACATATTTAATATGCCACTATAGCCAAATAAGCGTGGGAAAATTTGAGTACAAAGATATACGAGGCCAAAAACAAGAATGTTATACTAAATTTG
Source organism: Taxus wallichiana var. yunnanensis (assembly GCA_018340775.1). NCBI lineage: Eukaryota > Viridiplantae > Streptophyta > Pinopsida > Cupressales > Taxaceae > Taxus > Taxus wallichiana. Next base: position 745,036,652 of record CM031238.1, read on the forward strand.
CAGAGTCGATTACACACATGAAGTTCAAGGAGAATGAAAAATAGAAGCTTTCTTAAGAAGAGTTACAGAGTTGAGGGCTTCCCTTCTAGCCCTAGGAGAAGTAGTCTTAGATGATGCTCTCATTCCCATTGTTCTAAGACCACTCCCCTCTTCTTATTGCATTTGTGTAACAACGCTAAACAAGTTAGATATGACCGTTAGTTTTGAAAAATTGGTAAACTTACTGCAACAAGAGGAAGTCATACATAATAAGGATGATGAAGAGGAGCAAGAAATTTCCTCACATCAAAAATGGAAAGGAAAAGGTAAAGGAAAACCTATTTCTTATTAAAATTCCCAACATCAAAATCAGTATCATAGGGATAGAAAATAGAAGAAGCAATGTCCAATCTATAAAAGAGGACATGACCTAAAATATTGTTGGTACAATACTTACAAGAAAGGTTCATCAAGCAACTCTAGACCTCCACAACAAAAATATTACAAGGGACATTCTAACAACAATCATGGGAAGAAAAAGGGGAACTAGAAAAGAAGACCCCATTAGTAAGGAAATATTGTTGAGCAACAAGAACAATCAGACAATGAAGACTACTTGTTCACTACTCAATCAAGTGAACCATCCACGTCATCTAGTGATGTTTGGTATGTTGATTTGGGGGCCACTCGACACATGACCGGCCATAGAGACTAGTTTATTTCAATGAGGGACATGCCATTGAAAAATCATGTTTTGTTGGGAGATGATTCTTCATATATAGTTCAAGGGATTGGGAACATTTCTCTACCCCTTGGTTCATGTAACTACAAACTATCAGATGTCTTATATACCCCTAGGTTGAAAAATAATTTTCTTTCAATCAGTCAAATCCTTGATCACAACCTAAAAATTGACTTTGATAGTAATTCTGGTAAGAAACATGTTTAATTCGAGATAAATCAAAAGGCTCAAAAAGAGTTGGAAAAGCCTCCAATGTGGGACGTATGTTCTAGCTTGATTTTTTCATAGAGATGATCAACCACTTGTGGCTAAGAACTCTACCTCAGCACAATTGTGGCATCGGAGACTTGGTCATGTAAGTTTCAAGTATCTTGAGACACTTCACCGGTATAATATGGTACATGGGCTACCATCTCTTCAGAAGGATACAGACAAGTGTCCTCACTACCTAGTAGGAAAAAAACACAGAGCTTCATTCTAGAAGAGTACATATCGAGCTCATGGTAAGCTTGATCTAGTTCATACCAATCTTTGCGGTCTGATGCAACCAAGTCATTATGGGTTTCAATACTTCATGTTTTGTGTTGATGACTATTCAAGGAAAATGTGGATTTTTTTTCTTCGCAAGAAAAGTGAAGATTTTGAAGCTTTCAAGAAGTTCAAATTAATAGTTGAGAACAAAATGTTCGTCACATCAAAACTCTCCACTCAAATCGAGGTGGCGAATTCACTAGTAATGAGTTTAGAGACTACCTACAAATTCATGAGATTCATCAAAAATGCATCCTCCACACACACGAGAAAAATGGTGTTGTTGAGATAAGAAATTATACTATCATGGAAATGGTGTGATGCATGATCGATGATTTTGGACTTACAAAAACATTTGCAGGTAGAAGCGAAAAAGAAAACAATGCATTTGTTGAACAAAGTGCCCACAATTGCTCTTGAGGGAGTAACACCATAAGAATTACGGCCAAAATAGAAACCATCTATTGCACACCTCAGAGTATTCAGGTGCAATGCAAGTATGCACATACCCAAGCCAAATAGAAATAAATTAGACATGAAGTCATATAAACTTGTCTTCATTGGGTACAAGTGAAGAGAATCTTGGGTACAAATTGATGGATCCTAAGAAGTAAAAGTTTACACTAGCAGAGATGTTGAGTTTTTTGGGAAGAAGGAAGTAGAGACCGCTCCTTCAAACTCACCGATTTAGATTCTTCTCAAATTGTAAAAATTTAATCTGATGTTCCCTCGATGATGAAAGTGAGGATGGGGATGATGGTGTTGATCGAGATAGAACCACAACCCACAAGAATAGTTCAACGTATACCCAAGTGGTGTACTATCACATTACGAGATGCAAAAATGGATGCTCCACCGAGATACATCCACCCTTAGACCATGGACTCACAAAGAAAGCAAGAGAAGAAGTCAACTTTACTTTGATGAGTCGAGTTATTGAGTCCGATGAGCCCTCTACAGACCCAAGAAACCCTATAGTCAAAATCTTGGAAAGATGCCATGGACTTTGAATATCACCAATGATTAAAATAACACTTAGAAAGCTTGTTGATCTTCCACTAGGGAAGAAACCCATTAGATCCAGATGGATATTTAAAACAAAGTACAAAGCAGATACGATAAGTGGACAAGTATAAAGCAAGACTAGTAGCAAAGGGGTATGCACAAAAAGAAGGCATAGATATAAGTATTACAGCTCATTCTATGTACCTAGGTTGATTGAGTTTAATACAATTATTAGGATTTCACCCATGTTTCTCAATCTACAATTTATTAACACACTTTCCTTGAACTTAGTTGGTTATCAAATGCATTTATATTTTAATATTAATTATAATTATTAATATGCTTATATATATATATATATATATATATATATATATATATATATATATATATATATATATATATATATATATATATATATATATATATATATATATATTAATAATATCCATATAATGATATTATAAATTTAGAATATAATCAATATATATATATATTATTAATATACATCTATTATATATTAATAATATAAATTTGTTTATTAATTAAGTTTTCCATTAATATAGAAGTTTGTAAATTTGTATAGTTATATGTATCTCTAACTACAAATTTATATATATATATATATAGTGATAAATTATACACACCATATCATTTCAATTTCATTTTAAAAAGAAGAATGAGGTATAGGTAATATTTTAAATTTCACATCTATTCAATATGTGGGTATTTGAAAAAATTTCCTTTACAACCAAGTAAAATTTGGTTATAAAATTAACTCAATGTTCCTTCTTACCTAATCATTTTAATAAAATAAAGTAAAACATACTTATATGATATTGATTCCTTTTCGCCAATTACACAAGATTTCCAATAATGAAAGAATAATTTACATTTAATTTCCATTCAAGGACCCTAATCTTTTTTTTTCAAAATATATTTACAATACAACTTGAATACTATTTAGATTTAAAGGATATTTATTTCCATTACAAAACCATCTCAAGTTCTTTCTTCAACTAAAATAATGTAATTCTTAATAAGTTCACTTGCTAGACTAACTCATAAAAATGCAAGATTTCATCCAATGCATCCTTTGTATAATTTACAATTTGAGAAAGTATAATAGCAACAAGCTACATCTATACACGTCTTCTTTTCAATATACATACATTTTAAAAGCTTAATACAAATCAATATTTCTCAAGAACGCGTTACCAAAATATGGGACTCTTAAAATATAAGTTACAAGCCTTCCACATATGTGGAGACAACATGACAAAATTTTTATAAAAGAAAGTATTCTTTCATGGGCTCAGACAATATTCTTCAATTCAAGAGTCCTTCGTCAACTTCAAGATTTTCCTTTCTTGAATCATAAACAAGGGAGGAGTTGTAGGCAAAAATCACCTCCCAACCATTATTCCAATGAGGGAAAGAAGCCATTTCCCTCATTGGCCCACCGAGCCCCAACTATAGTGAAATAACCCATGTTTGCAACCAATGGAAACTTAACAATTGCTTCCACATTACTCACAAGCCAAACACTACAAAAATACATACAACACAAAAATACAACAACACAAGACATGAATCACATCACATAGGATTATACCAAAGCCAAGGGAGAATAGAAAAATTGAAAGCACCTCCTTTTATCTCCCAAATGAGATAGGGGTTTCACCCAATATGCCTCCAAATGCACAACCAACTTCTCAACAAATCCCCTTTTCCCTCCCATGCAAAATACGAAAGTTAATGAAATTTTTTCCATTTTCCCTCCCATAATGCTTCCATTTTCTATCTCCCATACATCCTAAGGCCATGCTATACCAACCACAAGCACACCAAATACATACATACAACCATTTTCTTTGCAAACACACACAAACAAGTAAATGAAGAACAAGGAAAAGGCCCTACCTTGCCATCTTGAGCTTCCAAAATCTTCAAATAGATTTTAATATTAAAAAACAAAGCAAGTCTCCCCATAAGAAATATCCAAAACTCGAGAAGAAAACCAAACAATTTCCAAAAGAACAAGAGTGCAAAATTTAATGAGTAACCCCTAAAACATAAAACAAACATGCATATATAGAAAAGAGAGAAGACGAGGGTGATGTGGCTCCATGTAGGATGCAATGTAATTTCTTGTCAATTCCACATCACCCAATTCAAACATCAAACTCAAGGAAATAAATTGGTGGTTGAGGATATGACAAGCCTCTTCCACACACAAACACTACCCCCATACTCCAAAGGACACTAATAAAATAAGATGTAAGAGAGTGCAATTAATTTCCTGTTTTCTCCCCAAAAAACACATTAACAAAGCCTAAAATTAACCCCACACCTTATAGGTATAGTTGGTGGGTGATGTTAAGAGGTGTGGGACAAGCTTAGCTTGTCCCACAAGCCTCCAAAATTGGCTTGCAAGTCGAAATTTTAATTTAGAGTTATGGGTTGAGTACACACCAAGTAAATTAATTACAATCCAACTTCAAATCACAAGGTCAAAAGGACTATCTACCCAAATAAATTCCCCCTTTTGGTCACATCTAAAAATTAACTTAATTAACATACTTAATTACTAAACAAGAGTACATTAAATCAATAATACAAAAGTGAATTACAATGCAATAATAAAACACAAAAAAAAATCAATTAAAGGAAACGTAAGAAGGAAACATATCCCATGGTCATAATTTGGCATTTCCTCCCTCATGCGGACCTCATAACATCCTAACCACAACAAAAACAACAAAAAAACATAAATTTACAATCGTGACCATTGTTGCAAGTATCGATATTTCACTACGGTTTTTCTCATAAGCCCCTTTTGTTTTTGATACGATCACCGAAAAATCAAACAATACCTCCTTGACCTTACAATCGCATCAAATATATTAATTGATAAAATATATGTACGTCTATAAGTAAACATCATCATATCATGAAATCATGACACATAAACCAAATTTACCCCCTTAGAATAAATCAAACCTTTTTTTTTATAAATGGATATTGAAATTTTCAAATCCCAAATAAAATAGATTTGGATGCGGAATTATTCTCAATTTCCTTTAAATCAATAAAAACTAGATTTTCTCTAGAATCAAGTGCAAGTGTTTGAAAACTATTAAACTCAATTCTGCATATTAAAACTCATGTTTAGTGTTGTTTATCAAATTCTCGTAAATTGACTTAGCATTCAATAATTCATTTGCAACTGAATTAAAATTGAACACACACATCCCTCGAAAGGAAAATAACAACACTTGATAACGGAGTTCACCCTTTTTGGGGCTACGTCTCCGGGTTCGTGAAACAACAAACCGATCCATTAAAAAGATGTAAATATTAACAATTTACAAACTTACATCTAAATGGATTTCAAAACTGTAAATAGTACTAAAAACTGACTATGTGAAGACTCTGATGTGCTCAACAAAACATCTTCGAGACGTGCGTAGTACCTATACTTCATCTCCGATGTTATATACATGGTTTCTCCAATAAGAGTGTGTAAAAACTCTTAAATAATGACATAAGTAAAAACAAGGAATATATTTGATGTATCAAATATAAAATCCTCTAAATAACCCTACAAACATGATTATAATAGTCTCTCATGGCCAAAGGCCGTAAAAATAGAAGCACCATAATCACAGGCCTGGCTCTGCGTTGTCCTTTACAAAGAAATGGGTCCCCTATTTATACCCAAATGGGGACCTTAAAATAATGCTAAATTATTTATCATTGGGCTATAATAAACCTTAACCCGTAGCATGTAAAATGGAATAAAATCCCATGGTAGTGAGGCCATGGTAGGCGGTTTGCATGTTTAAGTGGGTAATATCCCACATTGGGTGGCACCTAAGTTTTTTGTAAGGTTTTTAAAAACCTTACCTCACCCTCCTTTCATGTGGGCTTCTCCACACATGGGCCTTTGCCCCACCGCTTCACCCACCACGTGGAATTTTTCATATGTGTGGGGCGGATTTGTTTGGCCAAGTCATGCGGTGTGATGTTTGGTTGTTATGACCACCGAGATATGTGGGAATGTGGCCAATTAGGTTGACTGAGCCATGTGGAAATGGTTCCCGCCGAGGTGTAACGTGGACTCACCAAGATAATAGAAATTTGACCCATACATTGTGGCATAGAATGTAATCAACTCGGTGAATAGCTCAATATGTAACAAAATGAGAAACTCGATAAAAACAATCCACTTGTCGACTCTCGATACGAGAATTGAGAAAATTAAATGCGTGGTAGCAAGCAACGTGGTGGCTTGTGAACCCATCACATCGGTGATATTTAATTAATCCACATGGTGTTGGGCTCCCCTCCATTAAAAAAGTTGAGCCTCTTTTCGCGACCACCAAATTTTATGCTTGTCGAAGACCAAAGATCAAAAATAAACAAACAACTCTCTTTTTCCTTTTCACCACACGTCATAGTGTCATTGGTCTAATATTGACCTGTTGATCAGAGTTGACTTTCTCATTGACTTAACTTTGACCAGACAAAACTAGAGCTCCCAATGTCTATTTTTCACGTTCTCATTGTCATCAAAAATGTCTCGAAAATATCTTCGCACTATCATAGTTTAGGAAAAGTCAATAATATCTTGGACTTAAATATTTCCTCCAGATCACACCTCCCCACAAAGTCCTTTTGGCCTCCAAAAGGTATAATAATCCAACTGAACCATAAAACAAAGATTCATATCTCTGTGATTTCTCTTCACTTCCATAACCATCTTCCTGTAGTGGTCACAATATACATGAGTCACAAAACAACATCTGAAGGTATTCTCCGCATTGGGGAAAAAATTCTCATCAAGAGTAAAATTCTCCAACAATGGAAATTCTCTTCCATCCACATCTTCCTACACTCATAAACATATACAGGAGCTAAATACGATAGAAGGTATTATGAAGTTAGTCAATCCATGATGACATAATACAACTCCATTTATAATACACCAGTGTCTATATCAAGTAAACTAAGACATTTTAAATCCCCTTTAGAAATTTAACTGTCCAACTGAAAACTGTAACCTAATTGTGAAGACTAAAATAAACTATTACCAAAATATGACAAAAATAAAATGACCTAATACTCAAAATAGTCATACTTGACGAATTCTCTCAACCCCTGCACTGCACGAAGGCTAAGGTGTTCTCCTAGAAGGGTCTAATTATATTTTCCACAAAGGAAATCTCCACAAAGGGAAATCTCCTGATAAGGGGTTAAGTTCTCCTAAACAGGGCTAAATCTCCTTTACAAGGGAACATTTTCTCAATATGAGACTATCTCTCCACAAAAATGGGAAACACAAAGTGTTGCATACAAAATGGTGTTCTAGGCCACCATGTACAAAAATTCCCTAAGGGTCTTACAACAACTGCAACATAGTATTTACAAACATTTCCCAAGGTACAAGTGGGACTTAAACATGCAAAATGAGTGCAACATCCTAGGTAAACAATGCACTATATACATATGCACAATACATGAAAGAATAATCAAAGGAAATAGATGTGATTACCATCCTTTAAAACAACATAGTTAACTGTTGTGTCCCTAAAACTGATTATCAACTCCTCCCATTGTACCTGTCAAAATCCAATGTCAAACTTGAAGAATTTCAAAAATAAGAGCTTCTTTACCAACTCACAATTCTGCAAGTATTGTAAGAAAATATCAGAAACATGGGGATGAAAACCAAGAATGTTAAACATGTCTCGAGGTTTTCCTCACTGCTGACTTCTCCCTGATTCATACCTCCAAAAATTATCCAACTGAGTTAGTTTTCTAACCACTTCATCACAATGGAAAAACTGATTACGAGATAGCAAAAATATAACATCATAGAGCTTGATAATACCATAACTGTGAGATGAACTATGCATGATAAACCTGTCTCATAGTTTTCTCACATTGGCAACTCAATATATCATTCACAACACAAGGGTTATCAAAATTCCTTCCTGATCCAAAAAGTTAGAAATTTCCCTGAAATAGTGTTTGAAGTAAATTATAAGCATACTACTCAATACTATAGTAATGCTAGTCAAAACTATTCTGTTAAACCATTTTATCAACACAAGGGATTGTTTCCCTCTTCATGGTTTTAAAACTGAATAGGAGGTTTCATCTTATTTAAAACTCTATCTCACGAGAGTTAGATGATCCATTTAAATTTTCAAAAGGCTTTAAAACAATTTCAAATCAAAGCATATCATAAAGTAACCCACACAAAGGCTATCCAAATCCACGGATTTAACCCAAAAATGTGTAAACATAGTTACGTTCACAAATATCGTATACCTCTATAGAAACTGTAAACTGCACCTGTTGAGTATTGGTTGGCTTAATGTTGGTATGTTAAACATATTACTTGTTTACTTCCTACAACACTCGAATGATGAAGTGAAGACATAAAACCAACTTCAACCAATTAAAAACTCAAAACATAAAGTGTGAAATCTTGTTCAATATCGTGAACAAAGCCCTATTTGCCATTTTTGTATCTTACCATGGAACTGGTCTTTTCACTTGCTCCTTATATTAAAGGACATAGGCTTCCATAGTACGATTAGTAATCCAAAACTAAAGGCCACACAAAGAGTTATAATTACCCAAAATATTGTGTCCATACCAATAAGAAATCAGATCACAATCATACCTTATTCTGCCCTCTATGTAAGAATGGTAATAGGATAACAAATGCTTCCTCTTGAATTTGAGCATTGTAAATGCCTAGCATTTTAACTGACTACAGCCCAAGGTGAAAAGGTTGATCCTCTCTCAACACCCTCTCACATCTACAAGTGACAATTTTTTTGTTCATCATCCAAATTGAACCTGCAACACTAGTGGTTTCAGAACCTTAGCTGTTAGAAGCTTGTCTTCTTCCAACGGATTGGAACATCCTCCAATTCTCCTTTGCACTAGTCAAATCTGCATGGTTAAATCAAATAGAAGAAAAATAAAATGTAGCAATAATCTGATATCCAAAAACTCCCAAATGAAGTATATCAGCAACTAAAGCTAACCGATCATTATCTTGCTCTGATACCAAAATTGATTCGTAAACTAGATTTACCCCCTTAGAATAAATCAAACAATTTTTTTATAAACAGATATTGAAATTTTCAAATCCCAAATAAAATAGATTTGGATGCGAAATTATTCTCAATTTACTTTAAATCTATTTCACCTTATTCTTATACGTCTCTTGAAAATGACGAAATAGATAGGGTAACGGAGTAGGAGGAATACTGTTGAGATGTTGGTTGATAGGTTGTTGTGCGCGTATGACTTCTCAATCCACGGTGATCGTGAGAGCTTCATTTTTCTTGGAGGAACTACCGAAATGGAACATAAGACCACCAAATAAAATTTAAGCAATATGTGCAGTGGACTGCCTAGCGTGTGCTAGATCCAGGAAGTGTGATACTTCCTAGACAACTGTTAATCCACTGTTTAAAACAATTTAATGCTGGTAATAAAGTAAATCCTACTGTATTTAAAATTATTTAGGTATATCATTCGTTTACAATAAGAAAATTCATTCACAACAGGCTAGGCTATGATTGAATCTGAAGGTTAAGGTCATTTTCGTGGATATCTTGTTATTGGTCGGGGTCATATTTTGGTCAGTTTAGGGTATTTGGTGGTGGTTTTAGGCTCGATCCGGGTTTCTAGTAAAATACAGAGACAAACATCGGGTTAGGTTAACTTAGGTGGTGGTGGTTATGGGTGGTGGTGTCAATATGGTGGAGTACAGAAACCCAATAAAACTTGGCTGGTGATAGATCCGGGATTAGATGATGGCAGATGGGCAGTGGTGAGATTCGTATGAATCCTAGATATGTACAGGAATGATGGAAGTCTGGATATGGATAGTTCAATGGTATGGACATAAGGAGGGTCAAGTTAACACGAAGGTAAAATTGTGGGGAATGGAAATTAAAGCGAAACTAATAACAAATGTGAAAGGATCTTTTGACAAGGAACCAATGAAGGTTAACAAACTTAATTTTTGCATGAGCTTGACACCTAGTTAGTAACGGTGGGTGATAAAATGAACTTGTTTTTGTTCCGGTGCTTCCCGCATTCTCCCGTGAAGGTAGGTGGTTGTGCGATTGCTTCGGTAATGAGTATGGATGTTCTAATGATTGTACAAATGTTGGTTCCGCTTACATGCAACTCTGGTTTAGTCACTTGTTCTCAGAATATGTCTTTTTTTCTCATAAACGTGCCAACCCCCAAAAACAAAGTTCCAACCTCAAAATAAGGTTATTTTGGGAGTTAAAAGGTAATCGACGGTAGTTCCATCTTAACCAGTGGTGGTTAAGGGTAATCGGCATTGATTAGGGTGGGATTTACTACGTTTACTAAACTGGGAAGATCCCCTTGATTTTCTAGGATCTCATTTCGTTTACTCCATGGATTAACATGGAAACCTCCCTCTAACATGTGGGAATGTGGTTAGAGGGAATGTAGGGACTGATTTTTAGGGTTTGGGTAGGTTTTAGTTAGTTATGGAAACTTACTAAGAATAGGTCTTAGGGTGAGGTGGCTTGATGAGGTGGATATATAGGCATTATCCCAATTAGGATATTTAAATAATAAATAAGGTGAGGATAAAAAATTAATTTAATTAAATGAATTAAATTAATATTATAGTGGGGTGAAGGGGGCCATGGCTAGGTGGATGTGTTCAAGGTATTTATTTGATGAGGGACCAAGGGGAGTGTGACCTAATTTTAGTGTCAACATTTTACCCCTTTTGTTACGTTGCTTGTATTGGTAAGCGACGTTGAGAAATATAAGATATGGTTACCCCATGTGTGGGTGAAGGTGATCCCCCCGAAACCAAGAATTGATGAGGTAGAAGGAAGAATCGGTGAGTGGTTTGATAAAAGGTGAATGTGATGAAGAGGAAGGTGGGTAACAGGGGAAAAAGGATAAATGTCTACTCGAGTAATCTACGTAATGGGTCAGGGTCAAAGGTAGTAATAGTCAAATGCACGCACAGTGTGTAAACTACAACACGGTACCAGGTTGAAGAGCAGGAAAACTCTACATTATCTAAGGTTGATAGGTTTATCCCAACAAGGTTGAGGTGATTCCGATATCCAAGGCATAAGACATGGTGCGGAAGCACTTCGCAGTAAGGTACAGAATGTTTAGGTGTGCTTCGGTACACCAAAGGTAGGTTTTGGATAGACGGTTAGGGCCAGAGGTAAGGTAAGGTCATATGGTCAATCAACACAAGTAACAATGCTGCAAGGTAAAGCGGATACATGAGGTCAAAAGTCACTAGTGATGTTCTAGGTCCAAGAATCTAGGTCATGACATGGGTAGGGCTGAGGTATGGGTAAAAGAATGAGTCCCCAAATGAGGATGAGGGTAGGTAGTAAATGATGAGGTCAGGAGGATGAGGTAAATGGTTAGGGTAAAGGTTGGGTGGGGTGAAAAAAGAGTGATGGGTAGGGTAATAGGGTGAAAGTGTTGGAAATGTGGAAGAGAGGGTGACCGATGCCGGTCAAGGGTAACCGATGCCAACATAGGGTAACCAACCATGGTAAAGTAGGGCACATGACCGATGTCGGTGAAGGTAAAACTGGTGTCGGTTAAGTCGGGTTATTATAAAAATGAAAAATCCATGTGTTTTACAAATCATTTGTCTTCTTGCGAATTGGGAAAGTGACATGAGAGAGAGAAAAAGGTGGAAAAGTGTCCGGATAGAATGGAGAGTTGAGTTGGCAAGCTGAACAGTGGGTGATTGGTAGTTGAGAGGTGGGTCTACAGGATCAGATTGTGAGATTTGATTGGTTGGAGGCACGGGTAGTGATTGGTGATGGCAGAGGCCAGAGAGGGATCGGGTAGGCCACCGCAGTGCAACAGCCAGATGTGCCACCATGGCGATGACAACATGATGAGGTAAGCATCAAACCCTTGTTGTGTTGTTGTGAGGTAGATTAGTTGGTAAGACGAGGTTTGACAAATTGGGTTTTTTGTTTTGGGGGAAAATGAAATTTGAAATGTGGGAGGGTAAATTAGGTAAAATAGGAGCAGGGAAAGAGGTAAGTGGGAGTATAGGGGGTGGGAGGTGGTTAAGGAGAGGTGTAGGTGAGGATGGGTGGGTAGAAGAGGCAGGGGAGGGAAGTTTTTGAGAGGGGAGGGTTTTGGGGTCACGGCTTTTGGCCACGATAGTGACAAGCATCGGTAGTGTTAAACCGGTATTGATCATGAAACATGTGACTAATGTCGGTTAGAGATAACCAACACTAGTTGGATTTTGGAGAACAAGGGGCCAAAAGGGTCTTAAGTTGAGTGGGTGAGATAGGGAAGGGTAGAATAAGGTGTCTAAGTGAAAAACCTAGAGTAGGTGGGGAAAAAGGATTTGGGGAAATGAGAGTGGGTAAGTATGGGTATGATGAAGGTGAAAAATTTGTTGGCTGTATTGGATGCGGGGAGAGACCAACTTCGGATGAGAGACAAGGTGCCACCCCTGCTCTTGAGAGTGCGAGGTGCGGTAACCACTAAGGAGTGGTAGCACATGGAGGAGGTGTCCCGAGAGGGTTTGACACTATCGGCATGTTGTTCTGATTCTCGAGTCGATGGAAACTCTCATTAATAGATGGGATTCAGCGACCAACACATTCCACCTACCGATGGGTGAGATGACAGTCACCCTGGAGGATGTGTTTAGGATCCTACGGCTACCAATACTAGGTATGCAGGTGTATTCGATCTCCTCCGAGGCCTCGGAGGAGTTTATGCTAACAGTGTTCGGAGAGGGACTGGTAGACATGACATTCCATAGTGTTAGTATGAGATATCGAGAAATGTACACACTGTCCGAGAGGAGATGAGGCTCGTTGTTTTTTTTTTGGAGGCAATGTGTTGTTTCGCATTGCCCGAGATGCGAAGAGGTAGGGACATTTCCCCGCTCATTGATGGGGGTATTACATGACATGGTGATAGATCAAACCTACTTTGCCTAGGTGCCAACATTCCTAGTGTAGCTATACAAATAGTTGTGGGTGTATGGGCATCTATGCAGGTTCAGCCTATGTTGTACCTTTTTACTACATTGATGGGCTTATGAGCACATAGTTTGTGTGCGGCTAGTTGGGATGCCCCGAGAAGACACATTCCCACCAAGATTGGTGCAGGTGGGGTATAGGCGATGGGTACCTTTGATTGGAGAGTGGTGATCATATAAGGCTACACATGATGTAGCCTATTACAGGTGGTTATTAGAGGGGTTGTTCGGAGTGGACATCATATGGAGGCCGTATGTGGGTTATCCCTCATTTAGGCGGATGCATGAGGAGCTAGATGGTCTATAGTTGTTGAGATGGATAGTGGGGTACTATCTTTTGGGGAGCACGAGATGATCCTAGTGGATAGGGTTAGACAATAGTTTAGCGCGCCACAGGACATAGTTATCCAAAATGAACCCTTGCTTATTTTTTGGCTAACTCCCTTCATTCCTTCCTTCCTTATGCCTCAGTAAGAATTTTTTTATCTTTCAGGCACTCAAAATTTTCTGGAAATGGCTTCATTGGATAGATAATCTTTTCATCTTTCCAGAAAGGTAAAGTTTTCCTTCTAACTCCTTGTATTTTGCAAGTTATGGCTCAACAGAGTTTGGGAGGGAAATTTTCCCATGGGAGGTCCGTGGTTCAATTAGGACGTGCCACGTTAGCGGCGGAATGGTGGAAGGTGGAGGGAAATTTAAAATTTTTCCAAGTATTGGCGGGGCACAAAAAGAATTATTTTGGCCCAAAGGCCCGCTAGCCAATAGGAATGTGCCACGTGTCCTCAAGGGTATTCGAGGTCGGCTCGGCGGGGAGAAGTTGGAAAAATTTCCAAGGTTGGTGCAAATAGAATATCTCGGCCCAAAGGCCCGCCAATGAATCACAACATGCCATATGTCCTCGAGCATTGGGAGGTGGAAGGAAATTTTCCTTTTCACCAAAATATGGAAAATAATGCAATGAAAGCCCACCCCCGATGGCCCGCGCCAATTAGAAGGTGCCACGTGTCCATGTGGCTAGAAAAATCTTAAGGGCGGGCGCAACAAAGGAAATTTGGAGTTTAGGCCCACGCTAATGAGCAGACACCACTTGTCTTGTTCAGGGGATCACGGAAGTGATGGAAAATTTGAAAGCAATGGCCTCGCTAACCAATCGAGAGGGTGACATGTGTCATCGGAGCATCGGGCCAATGGAGATTTTTTGGAAATTTTTCCAAAGACGGAAAAGGTCTAAATTGATCATAGGGAGCTGCGGACCAATCAAAATGTGCCACATTTCATTCGGAGCTTTCGGGGTGGAAATTTTTGGGGAAATTTTCCCAAAGTCAAAAAGAGGGAAAATTTTGAATTTTCGGTCCGCCAAGACCCATTTTGCCCTAGTTTTTCCCTAAATCTTCAAAGGGCCATAACTTTCGATCTAGAGCTCATATTTTTGCATTCTTTGTGTCATTAGAAAGGTGTTGAAATTCTCTAGATGATGGAATCTTCATTTTTCTATATTGATGAAGTTTGGAAAGAAAACTGGAAAACACCCTCACACAGGAAAAGAAGCGAGAATTGACATCTCAACCACCATTTTGATGAAGTATGGCTCACATTCTTCTCCAACATGGTCAAAAATATTGGGAAATGAATTTATAAGGGAACCCATGCTATTTTAATGCAATTTGGTTAGTGGTTGAAGCATCCTTTCACATTTTCCAATGTTTTATCCTTCCTGGGCTCCAACCTTCATTGTTAAAAGCCAGATTTGGCTCATTTGTAAAAGTTGGAACATTTTTATGTTTTGCAGACTCCCTCTTTCACCTTGGAAAGTGATTTTGTGGAATATAAAACCTCTT
This sequence comes from Taxus wallichiana var. yunnanensis, assembly GCA_018340775.1. NCBI lineage: Eukaryota > Viridiplantae > Streptophyta > Pinopsida > Cupressales > Taxaceae > Taxus > Taxus wallichiana. The sequence goes on from CM031238.1 coordinate 745,051,818, forward strand.
TCAGGACTGTAACATGTTTTCTACCTCTCTACTATTGTAGTGCATGTATTTTTGATTTGGAAATGACAATGCAAGCTTTGTGAATGAGTTTCAGTCCTCTTCTTGTGTTCACTTCATTTCTAATCTTTCATTACATCCTATCAGTTTGTGCATGATGTTTTGTTGCATTCTTTCAATCTTTGTCAATTTGCAGAAGTAAATGTTCACCACTCCTTTGGTGTATCACCTTATTAGTCTTAGTTTTATTTCTTTTACATCCTTTATCTCTGTCTCCTTGGAATTTAGAGTAGGATATAGTAGTAAACCTCTGCAATTTTCAAGCATACATCTAATAAGAGGAGTTGAGGAACCAACCTCTAATCTAGAGATTCTTTTCCCATTTTGCAAGTCCCACACTTGGGGAAAAGATTCAATGTTGTGCAATCACACTAGATGTTCAATACCAAACTAGAAATCTAAGAAAACATCCGGGGTGTTGTTGATTTGCACTAATGAAATACCTCCACCCTTCTTGTAGTACAGGAGAGATGACATGAAGAGGCCACTACCTCTACCATAGCTGATAGTTCCCACAAGGCAAGAGGAGCAGGTGGTAGACCAAGCAGATTGATGATGTCAGGGTTACAGATAGATACAGATAGTGGTGGGTGGCTCATTTACAAGTAGTACCACCCAGGTCAGGGTAGCTAAATTTAGCCACCATCACGGTGCAGAGGGATTCCCTACAGAGGGCGGTGGTGACCACGATTGCAGTTGGGTTTGGTGCAGGGAAAACTAGCCGGCTCGAGGGGAGTGGTTAATTTACATGCACAGGTGGCCAATCTTTAGGCCTAGATGGCCCAGGGTGGGGATGGACATGGAGATGGGGATGATGGTCAGGTGGCTTCCCTATAGGCATAGGTGACAGTGTTTCAGGCTAGTTGGCCACAACATAGGCATAGATTGGGGCTTTACAAGCCTAGATATAGGCACAAGGGTAAAATGATGAAACCACCACAAGTACCGGGATAGGGTCCCAATTCATAGGCAAGGGTGGGACAGGGTCCCACAGAGGAGGTGAGAGAGGAGGCTAGGTACTATCAAGACCAGCTGACGGTGGTAGGGATAGATTGTTTATCATATACTAAGTATAGGGCACAACATGCCTCTAGCGAGAGGACCAGATCACACTCCCATAGTATGGAGAGCATAGGGGGCCAATGAGACACCAGACATGGTCAAGGTGAGGCCACCCATTCGGGAGGCCGATTTATGGTTAGTGCATTAGCAAGGACCCAATCACCCCCTGTAATGGGTGGGGATATGTTACCAGTTCGCCAAAAAGGGGTCAAGTAAGAAGAATGCAGGTGATATAGATATGGACGATGTTTCTTTGAGATGCCCGATATATGACTCCCAAGTTTTACATAGTTTTGATATATACCGGCCTACGCGTCGAGTGATTGTTATAATTTTGATCACATATTGGCCTCGCATGCCAAGGATAGTGAGGATGTACGATATTTTTAAAGAGATTTGATTATATCTTGCTTTGTGTGTCGAAGAGATTTTGAATTGTTTTATTATTTTATTGTATATGATACCGACCTATGTCTTTGACAATTTTGAGAGATGGACATGAATGGATTATCCGTATATATTGTATAGAGACACACGCATTTGTTTGTATGATGAGATGGATGAGATTATGATGATTTATTGATGTTTTATGTGAATTTTAATTGTTTGTCGTGATATGGACAGAAACTTAGGTGAGTGAGATATGATGGAGTTGGGTTCGTTAAGCATGGATCAAGTCAAGTTGGTTTAGGCATGGATTGAGTCAGGTCTTAGAGATGAATCGAGTTAGGTTGGTTTAGGCATGGATCAAGTCAAGTTATTTTAGGCATGGATTGAGTCGGGTCTTAGGCATGAATCGAGTTAGGTTGGTTTGGGCATGGATCGAGTCGATTGGTTTAGGTTGTGATTCATTAATTTGTGTAATGAATGATGGGATGGGTCATGTTTAAGATGCTTTATAATACATGCATGTTGATGGTAGAGAAATGGTAGTCATAATAAATGTATGTTGTGATGATGATAAAAATGTTAAGCCACTTTTTGTTTGTTTGGTTTAATTTCTATTTTTTTACATAAAAAGGAAAGTAAGTGGGATAGAATGTAATTTAGGAAGATGAAAGATGATTTGGTTAGGGTAGAGAGTGGACAAGCTAATTTCCAAGGGCCCCATGCCCTCAGAGTGCTGCCTACATAGTCAAGGTGAAAAGGGACCTCAGGCCAATGTAGTTCTCCCATAAACTAGGGAAGAATAAGAGGAGGTATGAAAATGAGTTGGTAGGTTTTAGGCATGATTTGGGTTTAGGTCTATTAGGTGTGGGTGAGTTGTGGGCAACTTGGTATAGGTGATTTTGATTGTGGTGGAAGAAGAAGATTACCCCAAAAGGAAGCATCAAGGACCAAGTCCTGTATAAGGTAATCAATACGTAATAAATAAATTTAAAAGATAAGAGGAGGAAAGAAAACTGCTTGATTGGTTAGGGTCATACCGTCGAAGAGGTGATGAGCGTGAGACCACGACTACATTGCATGATTGATTATTCTAAGAGTGAAATGTAGTCATATAATCACCAAATGTCAAGGTTTCCAAGAGGTCCCTTGAGGTGGTAGGAAATGGGAGTGTGAATGGTGAGAGGGGTGTAAGGTGGTTAATTTCAATATGGTATAAGGTAGCATGCTCTTTGGGTAAGATATCCAAGGTCACAGTGGGAAATTCCATGACTAAAGGGCTTTCTGTGTTGACTGATATTTGAGATAGACTGATTGATGCGGGAAATCTATATGGGATGGGGAAATTAACTATATGAGGTCTTTGTAAATTTGATCAATGCGGGAAGCTTTAGATTCTCTTGCTCAATTTTTTTAAAAGAGCTTTACATAGTTTTCCTTTGAGGGAGCGATCTATTTATAGCAGTGATTCTTTGAGAGGAAGATGTCCTTTTGAGGGAGTCAACTTTTTATTAGAATTTTGACTCAAGGAGTGGTGTCCCATGTGGGGGTGTTGAAGTCATGGACAAAACCAAGGTGAAAAACATTATTCTTGTTCAGCAAGTAGGGGGAAATAACCGTGGGATCTCATCTAAAGGTAGACAAAAATATGCATGAGAATCATGTTATGTGTTGTGTTGTGGTACACATATTTAAGAGAAGATAAAGAGTTCCTAATACACATATGATTCTTCTTTAATCGTTGTTGAGGTGTAAGGAGTGGATAGCGCTTAAGGGACGAGCATGAAAAGAGGAAAAAGGTGAGGTAGGACTAAAAGTCAATGAGAATGGTCGAATATGCAAGGCATTAAGGGGCTCAAGTTTGGGTTTAACATCGAGTGAAGATAAATGATAAGCAACTGATCCATAAGTATGCGTCACGACGTATGGACCAAGCCAATTAGGAGAAATTTTTTCCCATTTACTATTTGTTGTTTTAGTTACATGTTGATTTTCTTTGAGACAAGTTCGTAGACTTGGAAGGTTCATTCATGGACACGTTTGATACATTTTTGGTAAACTTGAAGGTGGTCAAGAGTGTTAAGACAACGTTCATCTAATAACTCAAGTTGTACTAAATGGTCCTAACAAAATTTGTCATCATTGAGCATGTCATGGAGAGAAATGTGGAGTGAGGGAATCTGGAATTTGAGAGGTAGAATAGCCTCTATACTATAGACTAGAGAAAAGGGTGTGGTAGCAGTGGAAGTATGGATACTAGTGCGGTATGCCCACAAGGAAAAAGGAATGTGTGTATGCCAATCCTTTGCAGTATCATTAACTACTTTCATGAGAATTTTATTTAAGGTCTTGTTAGTGGATTCGGCTTGGTTGTTGGTCCGTGGTTAATAAGGTGATGAGAAACTTAGTTGAATGCCAAATGCATCACAAATGTTTCACAATTTTTTTTTAAATTGTTTTCCATTATCAGTGATGAGGCGATGAGGAACACCAAAGAAGACAATGATGTGATGATTGATGAACTCACATATTTTCTCAGCTTTTATGGAGCTAAGTGGTATGGCTTCAACCCATTTTTTGTAGTATTCAGTAGTGGTGATGATCCATTGATGGCATTGGGAAGAATGAGGGTTAATCTCTCCGAAAAGATCCAAATCCCATTGAGAGAAGGGCCAAAGGTCACGGGTGACCTGTAAGGCGTGACTGGGTGTATGATGAAGGTTTGCATGTTGGCGACACGTTACACAACGTTTGACATAGTCACAACAATCATGGTTGAGTTTCAGCTAGTTATAGCCTAGGCAAAGAATACACTTAGCAATAACAAGGCTGCCAAGTGACCTCCACATATGCCATCATGAACTTCCTTAATTGTATAAGGAATTTCAGAACTTGTGAGGCATCGTAATAGAATACCATTAAGTCTATGCTTATAGAGGAGGCCCCTCATGATGACATAATGAGAGACCTTTTTAAGGAAGGTGCGTTGTCCATTATGGGTGAGGGCAGGCGGTAAAATGGAGAGAGAAAGATAGTCGAGTATTGCTTATATACCAAAGGTCACTCGGAGTCGGGGTAGTAGAGTTCCGAATGAGTAAATGTCACAAGGAAAATATGAGGGTAATTGGAGTCACCGTATGGTGACGAGAGATTTTAGAATCAGCATGTGAAGCAGGTATTTGAGAAGCCAAGCAGGCCATGGTATCTGCAAATTTGTTGGTTGAACAAGGGACAGTTTGAAGGGCGTAACGATCGAAGTTTGTCAAAAGCATTTCTACATGATGTTTATACTTTTGAAGTATCTCATTACAACATTGGTATATACCATTGACTTGGTTTATAACCAATTGAGAATCACCAAAGATGTTGATTGATTTGACATCTAGGGCGTAGGTAGCCCTGGAGACCTAATACGAGCACTTCGTATTCGGCAATATTGTTAGCACAATAAAAATCAAGTTTGAAATACAAAGGCATGGGCTCACCATCAAGATGAATGAGGATAACACTAGCATCACCCCCACACTCGACACTTGGAACCATCGAAGAAAAGTGTCATTTGGTAAGCAGGTTCGTCCAAGGAAATGGTAGCAATTGACTCATCTGGAAATTCAAAATTAGAGTGTTGATCCCTTGAAATAGGTGCGTCATAAAATTGGTCAGTGATAGCTTGGCCTTTGATGGATTTTTTATGACTGAATTTGAGGTTGATGTCTACTAAAAGCATAAGCCATCATGTGGCACACTGATTTTGGTAAGGTTTAGCATACACGAAGTGTAAGGGGTCAATATTGGTCACAACATAGGTTTTGTGGCTGAGTAGGTAATGGCCGAGTTTTGTGGCAACAAAAGTAGGGCTAAACAAATTTTTTCAGAATGGGTGTATAGGGTTTTGTAGTCTAAAAGAGATCGACTTATGTAGTAAACCGCCCACTCCTCGTCTTTGCTCATCACAATGAGCGAGCATGGCCACCAAGGAGTGATCGGTAGAGAGAGATGTAGAGGTAGAAGGGTTTATCATCTTTAGGTGGGATAAGTATGGGTGGTTGGAGAAGGTATTGTTTTAAGGCCTTAAAAACTTTGTTGTAGTCATCATCCCATTTAAAGGAGACATCCTTCTTGAGCGAGATGATGAAATCTTTGACATCAATCAAATAAATGTGAAATGAAATGGTAAATAGACTGCAACTTACTTACAAGATACGGTGTTGTCTAAGGTTAGTGGGTAGAGGAATTTCCAAAATGGCCTTGACTTTAGTAGGGTCAACTTCTATACCACGTAGGGAAACGATAAATCCTAGAAGCTCTCCTGAGAGGACTACAAAGATGCACTTCTTAGGATGAACGTGAACGTAATTTTTAATGAGGCAGTCAAAAATGTTTTTTAGGATGGCGAGGTGCTTGGAGAGGCATTTATATTTGTCCAGGAGATCATCCACATAATATTCCAATATACGATGCATGATTTCATGGAAGATATAAGTCATAGCCTCACGATATGTGGCACAGCATTTTTAAGGCCAAAAAGCATGACTCGATAGCGAGAAGGTCCCCAAGGGGTGATGAATGTGGTTTTATGCTAATCCTCTAGGAAAGCAAGATTTGGTTATAACCCGAGTTCATCCATCCATGATTGATAGCATCTCGTGACCGGTGGTAAGGTCAACCAAGTGGTCAATATTAGGTAGAGGAAAGTCATCTTTTGGGTAAGCTAGATTCATCTCACTTTGAAATCCATGAAAATGTGGAGTCTCCTGTCACCTTGGTGATAGGGACAATGTTAGAAATCCAACGAGGAAAATCAATGGGTAAGATGAAGGAAACATAAAGAAGGTCCTGAAGTTCTTCTTTGATGAGAAGGGAAATGTGAGGGTGCATTTTCCTCGCTTTTGTTTCACTGAGTTTGGCATCGAACGGTCATGATATTGTGGACCACTATGGTGGGGTCAATACCGAACATGTGTGCGTAAGACCAAGAAAACATATGGTTATGATCTTTGAGAAAAGAAGTGACGGATTCTTGTTCAACACCATCTAAATATTGACCAATATTTAGGATGTGTGGGTTATCTTGAGTATGAATGTTGATCTCGATATTCAATTCATTCAACATGGTTTATGTCTTAGAAGGTAATGACCGATGAATATATGAGTCTTCTGCACCAAGGTAAGTTAGTATAGATTCATCATCCTAACATCGAATGATGTTAATTAAAGGTGTATCGTCATTGATCATTTCAGGATACAGGAAGGGAAGACAGGAAGGAGTCTTGCACTTGCATTAATAAGTCAGAGGCCCCAAGGAAATGGTGTTTATCAAAAAAAAAAGTTAGGAGAGATAGATTATGGATACATCAACTCGTCAAGGCGAAGGCGAGAATGAAGGTGGAGCGGGTGAAGAGGGTGGAGAAGGGCTAATGTCCTTGATGAGTTCAATACGGGCCTACTTGGTAGGTGGTTCAGCAAAGCTGATACCACTACGGTCATTATGTTTAAGGGTAGTGCATGGAATAATTGTATGGTGGCCTTGCTCGTAAAATCCAAAACCAAAACCTTTTCATGTACATTGGTCTAGGAAGGTGTGGGTGAAATAGTGATTAGTGAGAGATTGGAAGTCAGTGGAAAATGGGTGGGGTTGTGATGGTGGTTCAGGTGTATAAGTGGTAGTATCAAGTGCCCCATATGTGAGACTAGTACGAAGGTGGGGAGGACCATAAAGGAGATGCTCTCCTATCAATGATCATAATGAGGATGTTAGTGAAGACTTCGTACTCTTGTGAAGTAAGAAATGTGTTGACACTATATAGTTGATAATCCCCCAGTGAGGCGTTGAAAAATTCCTTCCAAGGTATTGGTGGTTGGTATGTGGGTAGCTAGAATAGATGATGTGTTAGAGGTCGACACGGAGGTGGAATAAACGGGCTGGGAGGCTGATGGGTTGGCCATGGATGTTGTGGTGGTGGTAGGAATAAAGGAGGTATGTGCGGTTGAGGTAGCGACTATATTGGTAAGCGGAGGTGTAGATGAAGTGGTAGTGGTCATGGAGGTAGATGCCTTAATGGGTATAAGCACGTCATTGGGTTGGTAAAGCATGTTGCATGTTTTAAAAGGTGATGGATTAGCTGGAATAGTATAGGTGTGTCCTTCATGCTCAAACTTTACACAGTGATGCAAAGTGGAAGGAACACAACCCATGACATGAATCCAAGGTCTGCCAAGTAATAGGTTATATTGAAATTCCCCCTCCAAGATGTAAAATAACTTTGGAACAGTGTGGGGGCCCACACAAATGTGGAGGATGACGGTGCCTAGTGTAGAGGTGATAGCGTCATTGAATGAATGCAACATGACCGGATGTTTATGCATGCAATTGTCAGGTATGCACATTTGAGCAAATGCATGAGATGAAATGATGTTAATGCTAGCGCCCCCATCGATCATTACATGTTGTACATGTATATCATTGATGTTGACATGGATGAAGAGAGTTGGATCCGGGTCATGTGTTTAGTGTGGTGCGATCTATTCCTCCGAGAAGCTAAGGGAGGCTACTTGGTGAGTAAGGTGAGGTGTGGACAAAGGTGAAAATTTTGTGAGAGAGGCTACATGATGGGGTGTGATAACGGAGGCTATGGGTGTAGGGTCATTGGGAAAACCTCAATAGATTGAAGAACCTCCATGAGATCTTGACGATGGGATTCTGAGGTTTGGATGAGGTCGTATAAGGACATTTTGAGGGGGGATTGGTGTAGTTGTTTGAGCATTGTGTGATGTGTGACCCCATTAGAAATAGGGTATGTGGGGCCGCGGATAGTAATTTTAGGTGTGGGTGTAGATGGTATGTTGGGTATAGGATTGGTTGGTGAGTCAGTTTCCTTTTCCTTTCCTTTGTCTCTCTGAGCACGGGTAGTGACGTGGATCATGTTGATCTAAGGGGAGTTGGCAAATGGAGAAGGTGTAGGATGAGTGGTATAACGACATGACGGGAAAAAACCTACCAGGAGAAAAGCCTTGTGAAGTGAGCTGGGTGCAATGACATTTAGGTAATGGTGTGGGTAATGTGATGTGAAGTCTCAAGGAGGTTGGTTAAGATTTTGGCAAAAGACCCGGCTAGTGGGTCACAATGGGAAGTGAAATTGGGTGCAGGCGTAGGTGTGGTTGATTGTTGAGGAATGATCTTTGCATGAGGGGAGTGGGTTGAGCTATGGTTTTGGGTCTTGGCGTGATCTTAGGTGTTGGTCATGTTTGTTTGGGTGTTGGTTGTGTTTGCTTGGGTAGGGGTATGGTAGATGACTTGGCAAGAGGGCACATGGTTGTTTTGACTACCGTATTGAAGGGTAGTGGATTTTTTTCCTTGGGTTGCACCTTCTTGGGTAAAGGTGATATGGTGTACGAGATTTAGAGGGAAAATCGTATGGGGAAGAGGGCAAGCTACCCATAGGGATAATGGAGGTGATGTGAAGGTAGATGACATGGGTCATGCAGGGGGTGTGAGGGACAAAGACTGAAGTGTAGTGGGTAGTGAAGAAGTTGCTGAGGGTATTGGAGGTATGGGTGGTAAAGATGCTGCAGTGCAGTGTAAGTTGCATCGGGTGCTTGGGTATGTTAGAGGTTTGTGAGGAAGGAATGGGCTGTTGTGTTTTTGGTTTATTGATGGGTGGAGGTTTCTTAACCACGCTGGAAGGTTGAGGTCCTAAGATGGATGGAACAGGTGAAAGTGATGAAGGTATGATTGGCGCAGCCGGGGTGTGAGTTCTATGGGTTTGGTTCTTCTGTTTGGGTGCCGGAGTAGGTTGGGTGTTGATTGTGGAGGATGTAGCTAAATCTAGTTTGATAGGTGGATGAGTAAGGCTGGTGGTTGGGGTGACCCCTAAGGTAGTAATAGGTTTAGTCAAGGAAGACGATGTAGGTGTGGGTTTGGACTTAGATGTATGTTGGGTTATGGGTAAGGGTGTGTGTTGAGCTATGATGGGTGTCGTGGAAGAAGTTGTGATAGAGGTGGTTATGTTTGGTTTGATTGGTCAAAATATTTTTGGGTAGATAGTGGAAGTATCAGCAAGTGATATATGTATTTGCGTTGAGACAAGAAGCGAAGTTGCCCCTAAGGTAAGGCTCTGTCCACATAATCTAAGCAATTGGCTAAACATGAGAATGACACGTCTATAGGTGAGGTTGATGAGAACATAATGACAATTTCCATGAAATGTGTCTTAAAGATGGGGAACTAGATAGTTTCAGCTTATTTTGGTAAGAGAGCAAAAATTAGTTCTACAAGATCTTGGGTAGCTGATGGAGAATGTTCACCTAGAGGAAAAGGTATCTCTATTGGATCCTTGATAGGTGGAGGATAAAATGGGTGCTCCTCTATAGGTGGAGGAGATGATGAATGCTCCTCTATGGGTGGAGGAGATAAACAAGTATCCTCCATGGATTGAAGAAGTATTGTGGGTGACGGCTCTCTAAGTGGAGAAGCCAAAGGTGAAATAGCCTCGATATTAGTGGAAGGCTCCTCCACGGGTGAGGAAGGAGGTGAAAGGTGTTCCTCTATGGGTGGAGGAATAGGTGAAGTGGGTTCAAGTGTAGGTGGAAGACTTCAGGCTAGAATTTCCTCTATGGAAGGAATATGAGGTAATTCGGAAGCAACGGGTGCATCGCTGAAAATAGCGTGGACCTCGCAGGTATGGCTATCATGAGTTGAGGTTTCTCTAGTTTGATCAGACAAAGGGGCATGATTGGGAAATGGTTTCTTGAATATGTGTAGGTTTTTATTGGTAGGTGCATTAGGATTATCCATGGTTAACTCACCTTTCTTGAGCATTTCTTGGACAATGTTTTTGAAAGTGATGCAATTTCCATCACTATGACCCTTTACTCGATGATAGTTATAGAAGTCATGTTATTTATACCATGCGGGTGTGGGGCGAGAAGGGTCAAAACTAGTGTGTGGTTTTATAGGTGGAAGGGTGATGGCCCCAGCTTTAATGAGCTTTTCTAAGACAAAAGAATAAGTCTCCCCAATTGGGGTGTATTTCCGTTGTTCTCGTCTGAATTGAAAAGTCTAGATGGGTGAGAGATTAGATTAGGGGCTAGCTTTGATTCGATAGATGAGCTAGGCCAGCTTTGATTACCACCACATTAGTAGTTCCCTTAGCTTTTAAATAAATTATTACGTGGTTTGGAAGAAGAAGAGGTATCATTCGACTTCAATGCCGAATTCTTATTACGTAGTTAGATTTTCTTCTTTTCGATGGCCCGAATATCTAGCTTTCGTACCATAGTGAATGCTTTAAGAAAGGTTCATAAATTTTTGACCTACGAGTTCGGTGAGATATGTCTAGCGCAAGCCCGCGTGAAGAGCTCGATGTGTTTGGTTTTTGGTAGTTGAAATGTGAGTTGATTAATCGGGCTATGCCAATGAGCAATGAAATTTTTTGATAGATTCGTCATCAGATTGAGGTGTGGAGTATAGGTTAGTCATGGTAACCTTCTTAATGATATTGATAGAGAAGTGATCCAAGAAGGCTTGGGATACCTGATTAAATGAAAATATAGAGTGTCTAGGTAACCCACTATACCAATCCAATGCAGGTCCAATCAGAGACATGTGAAAGGTCCTCAAGAGCAAAGCATCATCATGAGTGATTAGGTAGCACCCATGTTTGAAAGACCGCAAATGCTATTACTGGTCTTCCTTGCTATTGAAATGGTTGAATTTAGCATTTCCCAATGCACGGGGTATGGACGGATAGGAATAGATGGGTGGATAGGCTCGTTAAAATTCTCATTATAGGTTAGAGTGTTGTGGGGAGCCAGAAATTGATGCCTCCAATTTCAGTATATTTTCCATCATTAATTTGATTAGGTCATTGGTAGGTTGTGATGGATGGGTGCCTCCTGTAGCATAAGAGGGTTGGTGTTGGGCATATGATGGGGGAGAATTCCAGTATATGGTGCAGCCACATAGGTGGATTGAGAAGAAGGCAGTGAAATAGGGTACGTACCCGAGTGAATAATGAGATGAAATAGGAGGCTATTGATAAATACGTATATGGAGGTGGAAGGGTCATGGTGACCCTAGTGGAAATGAGGGCTAATGATTATGGAATAGAAAGGATGACATTATTAAAAGGGGTAGGGGTCACCAACACCAAGGGTGGTAGTGTAGCTACGAGGTATATACGAGGCAATAGGGGTGGATCGGGTGGTGTTCGAATGGTTGGCGAAGGTATAGTGGATGTGGCGGGTACAACAAATGTAGAAAATGCAACAACGGTCGTAGCGGATATAGGGCCTAGCTACGAGATGACTGGGGGTAAGGTAAATGTGGGTAGCGTGGAGCCAAATGGGAGTGACGTAGGAGTAGGAGCGAGTTTCGGGGGATAGATACGGGCACGCCGTATCTCAACTAACCCGAGGCATCTCGAGTAGATGAGTGGGAAAGATAAAACTATAAGGCGACAGGGTTTTGGTCAAGGAGTCATGTAAACTCCTCATCTTTGGTAGCAATAGTGATAGGTTGGATAGGTTCCATGGTGGGTGATAAAATGGAAGGTGGTGAAGGGCTAGGTGGGAGTGGTTGACAACTGACATGGAATACGAGGGTGCTTGCTTGTCGACATGTCAGTACCATGTGAATAGGTACTAACATGGTAAGACTGCTTTCTATAAGTGACACAAAAATACAACACATGTAGGATAAATAGGCGGTGGTGGGTGAATTGGGGCTAAAATGGCAGCTAGGAAATGACACAGGTAATCAATTCCACTTAGGGTTAACTAACATGGTAACAAGTAACCGCATGATCGGTCACTATGGAAAGTGGATAGTTGGTCAAAAACAAGGTATAAGGCCAAATTTACCAAGTATGTAAAATGCGATGAGATTTACCAGTAAAGTGAATATGATGAGAGTTATAGGGACTCTAAATAGTCGAAGAAGGTGAATATGTGTCCTTTTGGGTAGGTCAACCAAAAGAACACTGAATCGACGTCGGTTGGGTATAACCAATGACGGTCAGAGGGTAACCGACAACGGTCGTCGCTCGAATGAAATCAAGTTACTATGAAATTGAAATAGTGATGAAGAAAATGTGGTTGTGAATTAAAATTTGATGTGGAATCAAACCTAGAATTCTGGGAATGATGAAAATATGGTCCAGGCACACTCAGATAAAGCTGGAATACACCAACTATGATGAGGAGTGTGCAAGGAGAAAATAAGAAAAATGAAGAGTGTGACCTCTCACCTCAAAATGCAAGCCAAGTAGAAACACTAAGAAAAATATGATCCTAAGAGTGCTTTTTCTATTATGTTTGTTTAGCTTATGCTATTTAAGGACTGACTCATGAACTGTAGAATAGATTTTTTTGGTGAGGATGGCTTCCTACAAAGAAGGAGATCTACAAGGAGAGGTTTCAGGTATGTTATGGTGGGGTAGGCCTCGCTTTGAAGTATGACTTGACAGAGCAGTGAGCTGGGTGCCCACTGTGCCGTGATCATGTGATCACCTACAACTTCTTCCAGGAAATTGTTGTTTAAGAATGTGTATATTTTCAATTTTTGTGAGGTTTGGTAAGACTCAGAGAAAGAGAAAGAGAAAGAAGTGCTTTTCTATGATTCGTTTGTCAACCATCAGCTGGTCATGACTTCCAGTGTATAGGTTTCCCTCATTTAATGTGAGCTAATGTAGAAAAGTAGGATGAAATGAAGTTAATTTTAAACCCAAATCAAAATATGGAATTCGATGACACAATAAGAGGAATAGGAGAGAGTATGATCTTTCACTAATGCAATACTAATGAAAGGGAAGAAGTGTTCGTTTTATAGCACCAAAGTATGATTACTTTTAGACAATAGAAGAAGAGATGATTCCAAGGGAGAAATTTAAATGTAAGAACCTTTTGGAAAGGAAAATAAATGTAACTTTTCACCTAGAAATGAATGAATGCAAGGAAGCTTGAATGGGTACCACCGGGCATGCCAAAAGTTTCACCTGATTCTTAGACATCTCTTCGAAAATGACAAAATAGATAGGGTAACAGGCATAGGAGGAATACCTGTTGAGATGTTGGTTGATATGTTGTTGTGCGTTTATGACTTCTCAATCAATAGCTGATCGTGAGAGCTTTTTTTTTTTCTTGGAGGAAATACCCGAAATGGAACACAAGACCACTAAATAAAAGTTAAACAATATGTGTAGTGGGTCGCCTAACATGTGCTAGATCCGGGAAGTGTGATACTTCCTAAGGTTGTCAATCCACTTTGTTTAAAACAAATTAATGCTGGTAATAAAGCAAGTCCTACCGTAGTTAAAATGATTGAGGTATCTCATTAATCTATAATAAGAAAATTCATTCACAACAGGCTACTGTTATTGGAAAAAGAATAGTTCTTAGGCGAGATGGCTTGATGAGGTAGATATATAGGCATTATCCCAATTAGGATATTTGAATAATAAATAAGGTGAGGATAATAAATTAATTAAATTAAATAAATTAAAATAATAATATAGTGGGGTGAAGGGGGCCATGGTTAGGTGGATGTGTTTAAGGTATTTATTTGACGGGGGACCAAGAGGATTTTGACCTAATTTTAGTGTCTATAAAATGAATAAAAAATAGATTTTCTCTAGAATCAAGTGCAAGTGTTCGAAAGCTATTAAACTCAATTATACATATTAAAACTCCTCTTTAGTATTTTTTATCAAATTCCCCTAAATTGACTTAGCATTCAATAATTCATTTGCAACTAAATTAACACTGAACACACACATCCCTAAAAAGGAAAATAAAAAAACTCGATAATAGAGTTCACCCTTTTTGGGGCTATGTCTCGGCTACTAGGTTCGTTAAATAATGAACCGATCCATTAAAAATATGTAAACATTAACAATTTACAACATTACATACGCATGGATTTTAGAACTACAAATAGTAATGGCGAGTGTGTGAAGACTCGATGTGCTCAATAAAACGTCTTTTAAATGTTCGTAGTACTGTGCTTCATCTCCGATGTTACGGGCACAATTTCCCCAATAAGAGTCCTGTAAAAACTCTTAAATAATGGCATAAGTAAAAACAAGGATTATAGTTGATGTATCAAATCTAAACTCCTCTAAATAACCCTAGAAAAATGATTATAATAGTCTCCCATGGCCAAAGGCCGTACAAAATAAGCACCATAATCACAGCTCGAGTCTATGTTGTCCTTTAAAAAGAAATTAGTCCCATATTTATACCCAAATGGGGCCCTAAAATAATGCTAAATTATTTATCATTAGCCTATAATAAGCCTTAACCTGTAGCATGTAAAATGGGATAAAATACTATAGTGGAAGTTAAGGCCATGGTAGGCGGTTTGCATGTTTAAGTGGGTAATATCCCACATTGGGTGGTGCCTAAAATTTGGTAAGGTTTTTAAAAACATTACCTCCCCTCCTTTCATGTGGGCTTCTCCACGCATGGGCCTTCTCCCCACTACGTGGAACTTTGTATATGTGTGGGGGTGGATTTGTTTAGCCGAGTCATGTGGTGTGCTATTTGGTTGTTGTGACCACCAAGATATGTGGGAATGTGGCCAATTAGGTTGACCAAGCCATGTGGAAACATTCCCACCGAGGTGTAACATGGACTCACCAAGATAATAAAAATTTGACCCATACATTATGGCATAGAATGTAATCAACTTAGTGAATAGCTCGATGTGTAACTCAATCCATAACTCGATGAGAAACTCGATCAACACATAGTCCACTTGTCGACTCTTGATAGGAAAATTGAGAGAATTCAATGAGTGGTGGCAAGCCACGTGGTGGCTTGTGGACCCACCATGTCGGTGATAGTAAATTAGTCCACATAACAAACTAATTATTTAATCATCAATTGCACTATAAGATATTAATTTAAATTTCATTTAACACATTTATCCAACTTTTTACAAAAAATTTGGAATCAAATAACACCCATGTTTAGATGAACTTTCCCTTAAACACTAGCATCCTAAAAATATTACAAAAC
This sequence comes from Taxus wallichiana var. yunnanensis, assembly GCA_018340775.1. Classification (NCBI taxonomy): domain Eukaryota; kingdom Viridiplantae; phylum Streptophyta; class Pinopsida; order Cupressales; family Taxaceae; genus Taxus; species Taxus wallichiana. The sequence continues at coordinate 745,067,340 of CM031238.1, forward strand.
TTCATTAATAAACCTTTCAATACTTCACAAATGATAAACTATCGTCTATAGTATCACTTAACATCTATATCCCATTAGCTTTCTACCATATGTAAAGTTTGAATCAAAAGAACACCTATAATTAAATGCACAATTCCTAAAGCACCCCTAAAAATAACATCTCATACATATTACAAAATTTCAAGAATAAGTTTTTCTTGTAACATAACAATGCATATATATATAGCATAAATAAATAAAAATAATACACGATGAATTATAACCACATCATTTCACCATCATACTTGATCTCGCAAAACCATGTGAGCATCAAATCAACGATAAATCGGTGATATGGCATCCACCGGATCTAGCATAATTAATATTTTCAGTTTTCCATTCACATAATAATAATCATTTACATTTGAAGGGAGAGGGTTAGAGACACATATTTATTTCATTTCATTTCACTTCATTTCTTAACCAAGGAGAGAGAAAGAGATCGAGAGAGAGAGAGAGAGAGAGAGAGAGAGAGAGAGAACCACTATTTTTTCAAAAGTTCAATTTCACACAATAAGTTAGATGATCGAGTTTCAAGCGATTGCTTAGTTCAGCAAGTGTCAACAAGCTTCCATGGGGATTTGGTACCTCAAAGGGGGTCCTAGCACTTTCTTTTTTACGTTTTCGTGCTAGTTGCAAAATAGTTCAATTTAGGCTAGGAGGCTAAGAAACCACTTTCAAACATTGTCTTCTCGATGACAAAACACAAAGTGGGTAAGTTTCTACGTGTCCTCCTATACACAAAGCATTCATAGGAACTGATGGATTTCAAAATTGGGTGACAGTTTTAAAACAACAACGGGTTTTCGAGCCACTCGTCGGAATTGGTCCAGTTTGATCTTGTCAAAATGTGACCAGATGCCTACAAAATGCCTTTAAAAAACTATCAAGAGTAGCGTTTTTCCCAAACCGAAGGTTCCAGGAAAGTTTCTAGTAAAAATACTAGAGGTTTGGGAAGGCAGATAAGCATTTCGTTGTTTAGGGTTCAAACAACGTTTCGATACGAAACCCAAATTTTTAATTCTAACAACTTCCTAAAAGTGGAACATGAGGTAACATGGCTCCTAGAGAATCATCGAAAGGATCGTAGATGATCAATCAAGGTCGATCTATGTTTTGAAGTGACTCCTCGCATAACAAGGAACATGGAAGAAACTTAATATCTCTTTTCCAGATTTATGAAGGTTGTTTTGCAAGTCTCTCGAAATTATATTTTTCTAACTTGCTAGGTGGACAAAAAGGTTATTTTAGTTGACGACTCATCTAGCACTCACCAATACCAATGGACACAAGAAGCAAATTATGGATACCCTAGGTCTAACAATGCATAAGGTTGTGGTCGCAACCACGAATGATGATCAAATTACAAGTCGGTAATGTAAATCATAAGGAGGATTTTTATTGTTTCGTGCTAATAGTCTGGTTACGAATTTTTCCAGATTGTGTCTGAACGAGGGGTTTAAGTTTATGCTTGGATACCAAGTGTTATTTGGGTTACATAAGTGTCAGATGACATTTTATTGTTTTACAAAACAAGTTTATATAAAATAATCGAATGTGAGATACTCCAAGGTTTTAAATTTATTTTGTTGCAAATGACAAACTAAAGTACGATAATTATGAAGGACAAGGTGAGATAAACCATGCCTGGGAGATATTTATGTTTGTAGTGTATAAGGTAATTAATGCGATTTCACGTGCACCTCGCAAGACTTCATCCATCTACCAGGAATTCTATCAAATGGTTTGCATGCTTCGAAATACTCCCCAATGGTGTTTGTTTGAAAGTCTCAAGAACCACTTCAATAAAACCATTTGATTTGATGGGTCAATACCAATTCCAATACATTTTCGATGGTTAAGAGTAATACTTGCATCAAAAACCCACATCATAGAGTTTAACAAAACCAACCAACAAGACCAAGTGAAACACCCATACAAGGATCATAGTATACGAGGTCCATTGTCCAAGTTTCTTTCATGCATTTGTCAAATAGTTTAGTTCCTGTAGGTTGCATCCACATATTTCAAGAAACAAAAAAACATACAATGCCAACGTCACCCACTTTCAAACTCAATCTCACTGCACTAAGAACGCAGCCAGAAGGGGGAAAAGGAGTTGCAGCGGTTGTGGAGTCATGTTTTAAACCTGTCAATTGCATTGCAAGAAAGTTCCAACACCTTTTCAACAAGACCATTGTGCATATATCCCACAACCATTGCAGGCTTGAGGCAAAAGTCAAACAATCCATGTGAGCTTGGGTTTGCGTCCCCTTCTTTCACGATGCAACCAAAATCAAGCAATATCAATGTCGTCCACTGCTAATGTTAGCCTCAAAACAAGGAATACAGACGAATAAAATAAAATTTAACCACGCATTATCCAATGCTCAAAACTCCATTTGAAACAGTGAGATGACTTCCTTGTCTACGTCCCACATTTAGCATACATGTCTACTAGAGCATTTGTGACTACAACATCTGACTTAAATTCCCCTTTCTTTTATGCTTTGATGGATGCCCATTCCCTATTCTAAATCCTCCATTTTGTCAAAAGGTGAAGGATGTTGGTAAAGGCTGTGACGCTTGGCTTTGCATTTGCTTGAAAGGTTCCAAGGATTTTTCAACAAGCCAATTTTGTGCATATCCTGCAGTCCATGGGGCAACATTTATTTTGCCAAGTGCATGCTTCCACACTTACATACGTATCTACCTGATTACTTGCTACTACAAAATCTGATAAATCCTCATCTTTTATTCTTATATGGATGTCCATTCCATGTTCTAGAGCTCACGCTTTGACACAGGATAGGAGTAAGTGGCAAAATGTAAAGCGATCAGGTTGGAGACCTATTTTTGCAGAGGTGAAACACTGTGACTGTCTCGTGAAGAAACCCATGTCTTCTGTAAAAAAATTTCAAAGCTCCATGAGAATCTATCTATTTTTCCAAACTACATTTCACCACTTGACACTGGGGACTTGACCACGGGTCGACCGCCCATTCTCCCAACTCCGAATCCACTTCAACTATTCAATTACTAATAAATTTTTAACGTTGAATTGTTTCCACGTTTTCAATGTCTCTATCTTCACAATTAAAGTGTTTGTATTATGGTCCAAGGAGAATGATACGTCTAACTAGGCATTGATGAAGCCCATGTTCTATCTCAGCTCTCCTGCCACACGTCTACCCCTTCCACACTCCTCCATCACTCCGACACTCCTTCTACTAACCACTTTTAATCTTCTCCAACTTCTACCACACATTTCTCTCCTCTATTTTAAAAAATAATTTGTTTTAATAGTTTGGCACTACTGGGGCATGGCATAGAATTTAGAAGAGTTATCTATTTTCTAACCTTAATGTGTATACCTTGATAATAATTAGAAAGCTAAACAAACTTTGGACATTCACTCCAAAACATACATAATTAACCATGCAATTCTCATTTAGAAAATCAAAATTTATGATTTTTGTGAATAATTATTTAATTTGTATATTAATGACCAAAAAAGTCAAGATTGGTCGTCGGTGGGATTTCCAAATATATAATACAAAGAAGAAAAAGGGGGTGTCTGGCACATCCAAAATACAAAATATATTAAATCAAAGAGTAAGAGAAACAATCTAATATAAATATCATAAAGATGCTTAGAAAAAGATTTTTCATTCATAGCGAGATCAATCATGTTGTTCTAAATAAACACTTTTGATATTCAAAGTGGGAAAGAAATGTGTAATGGGTATGAGGCCATGTGAATCTTCGAGTTTCCGAGTCCTTACTAGTCTAACATGTAAATCTAGAGGATGGACATAGGGCCTTTCTCTAACTTATGATGTTAAATTATAGGAAGTAGTATGTAATTAACCTAGTAAGCCAAGCCTCCTTATCGACTTATATTTTAAGAAGTTATTGGTGAAGTTCAAACATATCTAGGACGAAGAGGGATAATATTTTTGATCTTCATAAGTAGTATTGAATTTCTAACATAACCAAGAGAATATAAGGAGATGAAAAATAACTGGCCCCTTATCTCATACTAAGGAGATAAACTAAAAAAATGGTCCTTGGTCTCAAGCTCCAAAAACAAATTCTGAAAAATGTGATACTTTTAAGGGATATGGTGATTTGTCTCAATGCAAATTTTATTGGAGAGACCTATGAGCATCAACAAGGAAAAAATCAAATTGTAATGTAGCTATACAATACAACAAAACAAAATTTTTACTACAAATTTTCTACAATATTTTCGTACTAATAATTCATTTCAAAATTTTAAATTGTGACAGAGAAATTATGTCTCGCCCACATGGTGATATGGTTTTCTAGTTCATCAACAATTTACTAGATCATTTCCATTATGCAACATTTATAGAGGCTCTTGGGGTAGTCTAATTTTGCTACTATCACACTCTAAATCACATGTTCTATTGCTTATGTACTTCCTAATTCTAGTTACTATCACTATACTTTTCACTAATCTATACACACTTTGACATACTACTTATCTTTCTAACATACTAATGAGAGCTTCATGTTTTGTAATTGCCTTGCGAGATAAGATTAACCATGGCTATATTTTACTTATTTCTTCCTATTTCTTGTGGGATATGCCCTATGTATTGATCGATCATTATATACTTTTGGCCGCTCGGCCCTAATTATGTTCTTACATTATTGTATTCATAAGTGCTTATTACATTTTTTCTATTGCATGTTAGCTATTGTTACACTAATACTTGTTCCTATCCCATCTTGTTTACATGTGACTTGGTTTCCACTAGGCACATCCCTAACTCCCTACAAGAATCCATTATCGATATGTCTATCGATGAGGTCCTCTCGTTTGGGTCATCTTCTCCTTCTTTCATCACATGCACCCCAAATGAGGGGAGGCATCATTAGGGTGAGAAAATCACCTTTACAAAAAGAGAACATATTTTCATATCGAGCATAAAAGTACAAATTTGGCATCGAGCACTCATAGAATGGCATAAAACTAGACTTGGGTCTTAGGGGTAAGAAATAGATAGTTTCTTAGTTCGCCATAGTTTCCAGTAGTTCAAGATACGGTTCTATAGTAGGAATCACTTGACTCTAGTTTTAGACTTGTTTGAATTTCATTTACATTAATTCATAAATATTCACATACGGTGATGTGCCATCTCCAAAGTGGCACTTATTTGGGAATCTTCATGGAAGGAGAGTAAAAACATCTCTCCCCAAAACTCTTCTCTTGGCGTGAGATCGCCCAAAAATTCATCCTTAGCGTGATATCACCGAAACAATCACTCTAGGTGTGAGATTGCCTAGAAACCTCACCATTTGACAAAAAATTCAGCAACATCTCCAAATAAATTAGGACATTTTTCTGTCTTTTACTCTCTTATACATCAAGTGCAAACTTTTCTTTTACACACTTTTACACTTTTATCTACTTATAAACATGTTACTTCAATTTTTCATATACGAGACTTTGACTACTTTCTTGCTCTTATTTGGTAGGTTTTTCCTTATACACAACAAGAAGTATCTCACATCAGCAAGCATGAGCTCTAACACATACATTCTACCCTTAGGGTCTACCTCCATTTCATTGTTCCACACATCACCGTGCACGATCACTCTACACTTAAATTATCCACTTGGCACACTATCAGCTACACTCTTCTCTACATGATCACAAGGTACTCATAGTCTATCTACTTTATGATATTGAGTATTCACTCAACAACATAAAGTGGGCGGAAATATCTAGACACAAAATCGATACACTTGGGTATATTTCTAGGTCTTAGAGCATACTAACATATACATGATTCCTAAGCAAGATCAAAAATAGTAATTGACAACGTCTTTCTGGATATTTTTATTTTTTTTATTATAGTTTTTTTGACCTTACACACCACGTAGCCCTATCGGTATTTGAATGATTTTTATTTTATGGCCTCGTAAAATAGTGCCCATTTAGGACAAAAGCACCCAGCGCGCTCCTGTCCCTTCCGGGTGCTCATAAAATTATTTTCCTCGTTCTTAATCTTTTGGGTCATCGTTTACAACTTTGGGTCAGCCTTTTGGTTTTCAATTACAAAATTAAAACAAGATAATCATGTATATATAAATATTTATAGCTCTTAAATAAGGTGCCTAAAGCACTAAACATTACATACCATCACCTAATCTTGCATTCAAAGGAAAAAGAGCACTTCAAAAGGTATTAATATAGGACACTCACACCATGGAAAAAGTTTTCATCACCCTAAATACAAAAAAACGGAGGGGGAAGTTAATTTTATTCCATCGTACACATTCAATACATTGTTACATTCTAGATCTAGCATGTTATCACCGAATAACTTACACAAGGGAAAAATATGCATAAAATTATATTGTGGTTTTTTCAAGGTATTTTACACAATAAAATAAGATTTTTTTATTAAAATATGATTTTCGATAGTGCGATAATGATGTATAATGAAATACAAATGTTCAAGTAATTTACGAGATATAATTATGAAAGAAAATGAGAGAGGAAGGGAACTTATCTTGATTTCGTTTATCCCAAAGTGTATCCGAACTAGAAACATTGATGAAACAAAAGATCAAAGTCTTGCAACCGAACCATAAAAATGGAGAGGTGTCAGGAATTTTAGGACTAGGGTGCCTATGCAGGGTCAGGGGTGCCCATGGCAATAAAGACATTCTTTGGGCACTGTGACTTCTTAGAAGATGTGGAACTCAATTTCAAAGGGTTGTGAGATGTTCGTTGTTTTTCACCTTTTTTCATCTATATGTCACAAATTTATAGCAAAAGTACCTGTAAATATGCAACACAAATAATCACCTACAAAACCCCCAAACTACATTAAATCCTAGAAAAGATGGAAAATGGAAGGTCAGACTATCCTAGGTTGTCAACAAAGTGAACTTACGACTGAGTGTTCCACTACATCTCATATCCCATGTAGTTTTATGTGCTTCTATGTGAATAGTGGTCCTAGGTTGTTGTATAGTAAAGTGGTCTTGAGCACCTAGGTTGGACAAGAGTGCATCGTGCTAGTGTCCAGGTGTTGCGTGCTAGTGTCTTGACACAACCGACAACAAATGTCAAAATACTAACAGACGGGAATCCTTGTGACCTAAACATAAATGGGTGCAGTAGTGAGAGAGGTGAAAGATAAACACAATAAAACACTCAAATCTAGAGGATGAACTAGGCAACGTGTCTCACGTGAATTATTTTCCTACGTAAGATCCATATAAAAAGCAACATACTTGGCAAGTATAGTAAATAGTAACAAGTGTGTAATTTTATGTCTATAGTATTCAAAAAGAGATATTGATTTGGAACTCTATTATATATTTAGGTTTTTTTAAGTAGGACATAGTCATTACTAAAACTATCTCACATGTTAGAAACATATCCTTTTTGGATATACATCTAATTTGAATAATTCAACTCCATTATGATTTTTGTTTAGTGATTTGAGACTCAAGTCTACAATTATGTGATTATTATGATGTTGGAAAATATGGATTATCCTTGTCTTGAAAATATATGTCTTGTGTTTGAGACCTAGAAAGGGGATATAATTGATAGGGTTGGACTTTCTAACAAAATCCCTAAATATATGATGAGTTTTGTGATATATACAAATGTACTCCAAGGAGGGATTAAGTATTATGTGATAATCATAAACCTATGATGTAATTAAAGTTATATAGTGTAAATATTAAATATCAAGCCCTTCATTCACACTTATATTCGTAAACAAATTTTTTGTACTTCATGTTTTAGTGAGAATTGATGTACATAATTATTATACATGATTCATTATTAATCTAACTTTTTAATATGGTGGAAGTTCTAAGGAATTCAATTATTCTTCTCTTAAGATTGACCTTTTTATATTGAAAGAGCACACTATTCCCTAGATGACCAAAATAACTTAGGTTATATGTGTATTTATATGTCACCATTTGAAATATTTCCTACTCAATTAACCAAAAATTACAGCCTAGGTTGACTTATAAGCTACGTCACCAATTTAAAAAGGTAGTCATTAAAGTGTAAGTTATAGGTTTATAGTAGTTGGAATGATTCATGGAAGAATATTTCTTGGACTTATGAACATATCCATGGTGTGTGAAGAATCAATTTTGAAATAAATTGAATTCTATATATATGTTCAATTGTATGTCTAGTGATTCTTGATAATTTTAGTTGAAATATATGTTGTCAAGTAAAATTAGGATGCAGGATAGAGTAGAGTGTCATTTAAATTTTTAATTGTATATAAAAGAGGGATAAATGTCATAATAAGTTCCAAATGACATATTTTCTAATGTTTAGGCCAAATTTATGGAACTACAAATTGGTAAATGGTTCATTCCCTTTAAAATGTTTTTATTTTTATAAGGGATTTCTCTTTGAGTTGTAATTTTTTTACCTCATGTTACTCTTGTCCTGAAAGTATAAGTATAGGACTATTCATAGTTATTTTGGTCTATCCTACCTATAGTTGAAATAATGTAGGGACAAATGGTGCTTGATCGTTCCCTTCCAAAGTGGTGAATGGATGTGTTTAGGTCTTCATATGTGAAACATCAATAATCCTATGTATACTACCTAATGGTTCCTCACCTTGTATTAATATATCCTTGAATTCATGTGAGAATTTGGCATGAACTAAAAATTTAATAATGATTATTTTCATTTGATTTTTTACTTTTGTCAAATAATGCATGCAAATTTTCCAACAAACTATCCGAATTAGGGTTATTTTCCATTTAAAATTTACACATAAGAACCTTATGTGCAATATTGGAAATAATCTAATGAAGACAATTGTAAAGGACTAATATAATAGTAAGATTGGGTAATAAGGATACATTTGAGAGATATATATCTATGAGATTACTACTTTTCCTAGTAGATGTAAGGCATTTATCTTACTTAAGTCGCATAAGATTAAATTGTGAGAGCAATATTCAAGTATCATTCATAAATCAATAGGGGTTTGTAAGAAATCAATAAGTCTCGATTCAATGTTAAACTAAATACTTTATTAAATGTTGAGAAGTCACAGAAGGTTTTTTGTTTTTAAGGAAAGGTAATCTCACCAAAATATAATGATAAAATTAATATTTGGGATTAATTTCACATAAAATTAAAATGTTAATTTAGATTCATCACTTGGGAAGTCATAATACAATCTTAATTATGTTGGCTTGAGATTTGAATTTTATTTATTACTCTAAAGATGGAAAAACATTAATTAGGGCATGGAAAAAGTACAAACTCACTAGTGAAACTTGCAAGATTATTGAATAAGATGCTCACAAATTGAATAAAAAAGGAAGAAAACCATCAAGATGTTTTGAAAAATTCAAAGGTGTAATCTAGATAGGTTTGCAGTGGAAGACATGAGAACAAGAATGGAATTTTCGAGGAAGACTACTCTAGGGAACCCAAACTTATCTAGATGCTAAGAACCCATTTGAGATTGAATTTTCAGAGTTTAATTATATTTTTTATGTTCTCTTGGATGTATATTTGTGAAAAATTATGAAATATTGAATATACAATGTAGTAGAATTATTTCTTCTTTTCAAACACTAGCTTGGCTAATATTGAAGATGAGAAACCTTAACACGGTGTTAGTGTTTTGGGTAGGACTAACCCTAACTACACCCTAATGGTTGTTCATTTCTAATGCAACACTACTGTTAATAATCCTCAAACCCACATAATTTTTCCACAAGCCTATGATTATGTGTAACTAACAATATAGAAATGAATGCACTCATAATGAAATCATATATCGACTTTAACACTTGAAAACACTAGTTTTGACCTTAGTGTATTTTAAATTTCTACGTTTGGATATGATGTACAACTACTCTTGGAAGTTTTCTATTTTTCATGGTAGCTCCATATAATGAGAGGATGTCCAGATGTATCCCAAACAATTCCTATGCTTTGAATAATGTGAGGTTATTTTTCTTAAATAGATAACATTTTGTTAGTTTTTCATCTCAATGAACACTAAAATCCTAATAACATGGAGCAAGATACTTTAACCTTTTTAAATTGTGACCATCACATAGGTGAATAATAGGTTCATGACATGTAGATAGGTTTGAAATTGAGCTTGTCCATGACCCGCAAACCTTTCCAATGCTCATAGAACTCTCGAATTCATATGTGAACCATAAATTAGTGTAGTCATACCGCTTATTGGTTCCTCAAATTCAATAAATGTAGACTTGAAATCATATGAAAATTTTACACGAATATATAGAACTCTTTTAGTAATTATTTGCATTTAATTTGTTACTTAAATTGTGTATGGCTTTTTTCGGAAAACTATAGCGGCTAGAGTTATTTTCCATTGAAATATTACATAAGCACCTTAGAACCATGGGGGAAAAGGTCGTAAAGACTATTGTAAGTTTTTAACACAAACATAAGATCTAAACAATGATACATTTAATAGATATATCTCTCAACTTAGTATGTTTCCTAGAAGGTGTAAGGGATCTAGCTTACATAAGTTGCATAAGATAAAATTATGAAAGCATTCAAGGACCACACAACACAATAGCAGATTGAGTTAATTCGTTAAAAAACAATTCACCAAAATGTAATGGTAAAATAAAGCTTTACTCCTAATTTAAATAGTAAATACTTGAATTATTAATTCAGATTATTAAGGGGAGGTCGGGATACATTCTTATTTATGTTAAAACCTGAAATTTGAATGTTATCGATTACTCTAAAGATGGGAAAACATTAGTAAGAGAACAGAAACATAATGAGAAAATGATGAAATGTGATGATGCCCATATGTTCAATAGAAATAAAGAAGCCAATTGTCAAGGTGTATTGAAAAATCCAAAAGTGTGATATGGATATGTTTGAAAAGGTAGGCAATTGACAAAGCATGAGCTTGTTTGAGGAAGACCGTATAAGAGCCAAACTTATCTAGAGGCTATGAACTCATTTAGGAGTGATTGTGAAGAGTTGAATTCTTGTTTGTAGCTTCTCTTGGATGTATTATTATTTTCTAAATAATAATGTAATGAATATATGATGTAGCTGAATTTCCTTTTCCTTTTTCAAACCCTATTTTGGGTCCTCTTGAAGATGAGAAACCTTTTAAAGTGGTTAGTGTTTTGGGTTGGAATAAGCCCAACCATACCCCAATGGCTAAGCATTGCTTATGTAGCACTACTAGGAAAAAATCTCAAACCCATGTAGTTCTCCCACAAGCCTATGATGATATGCCACTGGCACTATGGAAATAAATACCCTTTATACGAAACTATTGATTTGGCTATAGCCCTTTGCAACATATATTTTGACCTTTGCGTACTCCATATTTCTACTTTTGACTATAACTGAGACTACTCTTGGAAGATTTCTCTTTTGTATAGTGTTTCTATGTAAAGAGGTAATGTCTAAATAGATCCCAAATTATTCCTAGATTGTTTCACTCTATGCTAGGGTGATATTGCTTGAATAGATGACCTTTTGTTAGTTTTCCCTCTCAATCAATGTGAATATTCGACAAAAGTAGACTAAGACAAGTTACCCATTAGAAAATGTGACGATTAGGTAGGTGAGTAATAGGCTCATGACATGTAGACACGTTTGCAAATAAACTTGTCCATGGCCCACGAACTTGTCCAACATTTATATAAATCGAAATTTAAAAATTAGTTGATATTAGTTGATATTCATTGATAAGCTTCATATGTTACTTTTACTCCTTACTATCAGCCTAAGAAATAGTCAGGTGGCAATGAAATGAGCAATCCAAATTCCCAAAAATTGAAATCATTGAGCCTACTTCGACCATTTTCCGTTTATTTCACTAATTTGAGATGCAAGTCTGTGGTATTCAGGGAGAGGTGGTGTCTATGGTTTTTTTATCATTCTCGGGGTGAGGAATTTGAAATCCTGTACGAGCTTAAGCTTTTGTGCTGCTGTTTGAGTTTAAGTTTTATGCATAGAAGCATAAAACTAAGAGCAAGAAACTAACAGCAACAACGACAGCCCCAAAGATAAGGAAAAACAAGATAAACAAAGAGAAAGCAGTGGAGGAAGACCTCTCACTTATTCTCCAAACTCCGAAGCATTTGAGTCCATTCAGCTACCAGCTCATTAATGGAGGTACTCAGGTTCTCATAGTTGATATTACCATCTGCATGCTTCCTTTTCTTTGAATTAACATTCTCAATTTCCTCCCCGACTTTCCCGTTCTTCACCTAGTCCATAGACTTGCTGAGCGATCTAAGAATAAAAAAAGGAAGCAGTACAGATTTCCATGCCTCACATGGTTGAGCATAGGAAAATGATAGGCGTAGAAGGCCTTATATCTCCCTTCAAGAGTAAGGAATTGCATAAAACGGAGGGCTATATCATCAAAGGGCTTAGAAAGAGATGTCCTTTCATAACCAGCAAAGTGAGATTTCAGAGACTCGTTCCCCTCCAAGAAATCAATTTCATCACCGCTATTATTTTTAAGCTTAAAGACCTCCCTACCATGATTTTTTAGACCAGTGACCATAGCTATAAAATCTCTAGTAATATTAAGGAAATTTCACTGACACTCACCTTGAATTTGAGATCATTGGATAAGATGTTGCAACTGATTTTAACATCTGTGGAGCATTTTGCCAAATATCATAGCAACTGTATTTTAACCAAAAAAAATTAACAGAGCATTTTGTCAAACAGTTCGGAGACAATCTATTTAAGAGTCACCTTCGAGAACCCTTTTTAAATTTTTTAAAATTAAATTATAATATGTCTAACTCATTAATGTTTCGAGTTTTTAAAGCACTAAAATTTAAAAACGAGAAAAACGGAAAATCATTTTTGATTTTACCCTATTTGGTAACCTTCACAAATATCATCGTTATTGGGTTAACTATTAGCAGAAATTATATATATAACGAGAAGGTTTTCTGAAACAACAGATTCAAACGCATCCTCAATATCCATGTCCTCATAGTATTATCGTGTCTCTTTCTTCTTGGATATTTATTGTTTATTTTATTTCCCTGACATCTTTTTATCATCCTATCACTCGAGATCAAAACCTTTACATGAAGAAATTAGTTATCTTCTCATACCTGTTGCTAATTGCCATTCACCAAATTATATATTGCATCGTAAGGAAAACTCTCGATTGCTCAAACCAAATGGAAAGTAACATTCTTAATGCTTAAAGATTCTACAGTGAAAACCAGAGGAAAAACCAAACATAAACTAAAAAAAAAAAAAGTACACCGGAAAACTCTCAAATTAAAATCAACCGAAAAATTGTTTGTGTATTGAATAGGAATTCCAATCTTTATATACACAATAATAGAAAGGATATCCCATACACCAAATTGGTTTCTCTTACTGGTAACCTCAGAAGCTACTTCCCCTTAAGGAGAAGTCGAAACACTGACAGTGGGAATAGTATGGATAATTGGCGAAGGCCCAGAGGGAGGTACAGGGCTTTTAAACAACATAACAAATTTGGAGGAACCCTTCTCCAGAACACTATCATGCAATTGAAGATTCATATGGAATGTTCCCTTCTTAGTTTCAGCTAAAATGGATTCCTGTAAAGGACGAGCTAAACACATAGAGATAAACACAAGAATGAGAGTGAGCCATGTTAGCACAAACACCGCAGCTTCATGCTTGCATCCCATAGCAGCCTCTCGAATAAATGCACCAAAATATCGTTTTATTGCCTTCCTTCAATTCGAACCAATGGTAGTAATCAACAAAAATTAGAACCTTAGGAACTAAAATCTTTTCTTACAAGCAATTTACTCCTCTTTGGGCCTCCTTGGTTCAACTTAGAGCCAAGATATGAATAATATCAATTTCCTGAGCTGTTTAGTTTGCAGAATTGGCAAGCAAGCGTTTATAATATAGCAATCCTGCTCACCATGTTTTACTGCATGACTGGAAATTTCCGACAACACACCGACAAGCCGCGTTGTGTACGCCACAAGAAGTAGACAAACGCAAAACATTCTAAGCAAAATCCCCGAAATATTCGTTCCCATTTTGAGATGTTGATTTGGCCACAGCTTTGACCTGCGTGTGATCCGAATTAAGTGGCTACTGTTTGTTGGGTTACGAATTTTCACAGATAAATCTCAATTCCCGGTGATTTCTCAGAGTTGACTATGAAATTGCCGAGCAGAGCGGAGAGATTAAACATAAGAATGCAAATATCGAAGTGTGTATAATCAAATATATACAGTTCGGAGGAAGAAAAATTCTATTAAATATAAACATCTCATCAATAGCCTCTGCCAGTCATTTAGCATAATGTTTTACGTAATTTGTTTTTTGTTTGGGGGACACCAGACAACTCACGGTTCCACCAAAAAAAAAAACCCACGAAGCAACCACGAAATGTTCAAAGGGTAGACAAACACAAGCGCCACGAGGAAATAGCTCAGCACCACATTAAAACATTGAACTATAAAACCTTAAGCACAAGCCACCACTCCCAAAAGAGGAGGATCATCCCGAAGAGGGAAATTTAGTTTTTTTTTGTTTTAGAATGTTGTTATTTTTTTAAAATTGAGAATAAAGGTTTTTGATTGGGGTCCTACCTAGAGATAAAAAGGCCGAAAGCTAGAAAATAACAATGAAGACCAAGAGAGGCCAACATCCAAGTTGCCGCACTAGTACAACCAAAATCCCATACAAATGTTTAAACTTAAGCATCCTATGGCGAACTAGATTCCATCTTGTTTCTTCCACCGGATCCTTGCGCGATCCGTCTGTGTGCGAAAAATCATTTTTAGGTATTCTTTGTATCTAGGACGCTCCCAAACTCTAAATATTTTCAGCAAATCAGATCAATGGGGGCCAACACACCACGGCATAGGGAATGGCCTTTGGTCGATAAGAGGATTCAAGTAAAACAAAAATTCTAATTTACCTTCCGAGAAGCGCATTTCTTCCGACTTCAATCTCTTCTCTTCGAAAGATGCTTCAAATTAACCATCCACAATCGATTGGCTTCCAAAGAATTGTTTATTGTTATATACGCATGATCCGCCCCATAGAGAATTTTTAAGCAAATCAGATCAATGGGGGCCAACACACCACATGGCATGGGAATGGCCTGCGGCCGATTAGAGGATTAAAGTGCAACAAAACTTCTAATTTACCTTGTGAGAAGCGCATTTCTTTTTCTTCAATCTCTTCTCTTCGAAAGATGCTTCAAATTCACCATCCATGATAAGATTAGCATCCTAACAATTGTTTGTTGTTGATTACGCATGATATCCCCACGGAGAGTTTCAATGGAAACCGCTTAAGCAAAAAGTGGTCCTCTAAACAAGGCCCGAAACCAAGGGAACTGGATTCACATCAATTTGAGCATCGGGCTCGCTACTAACTTCAAAAGTTTGGTTGTCAATGTTGTTATTTCATTCTTATAATTTTCTACTTAATTCTTTTTAAAATTGTGTTCTCCAAATATATTATAGAGTCTATGATATAACCTCTTAAACAAAATTTCTTAAATTTTCTTTTGAACATCTATAGAAAATTTACATAGCCACCCGCCATGAAATTGTATATATCACTAGATGTTTTCTCTTTAAGTAGCTTCAAATATTATTGATGTTATTATATATATCTTAAATATGTTTATTTGATAAATAAATATTAATCTCAAAATTGTGTATTTAAAATTTTCAAGTACTTTCACTTTAATTTTTTTATTAACTAATAATAAATTTATTAACAACTCACCAACATTGTTATCCATAAATCCCTCTCAATTGTAATTGTAGGATACTATCCCCGTTAAATAAGCTATAGAAATACATACCTTATTTAGGGCATAGAAATATGTTATTATGTTACATCTTGAGATTTGAATGTTATTGATTATTATAAAGATGGAAATATATTAATTAGGGCATGGAAATAGCATGTAATTACTAGTACAACTTGGAAGATGATGAAATTGTAATGCCCTATTCTACGTTACACCTGTTCATCCTGCGGCGATCGAGTGCTAAGCATGGAGCGTCATTGTGCCTTCGTCGATCATTGGTGGGCTTCGCCTTAGTCACAGGGAATACTCAATCATCTCCCTCTTCATCGTGTTTGCTGGTGTCGTGTTGTTGTTGTCGTTACTGGCCCTTGCAACGCCTGTTACAATTTCCTTGTTAAAGGAAAATCATGTTCTCTTTTACCGTGCTTGTTTGTCGGTCCTTCTTAATTTGATTAATAATTATTGTTAAGTTATAATAATAATAGTAATAGAAATAATAATAATATTACTAATTTAATTATCGATCGACGATAACTTCATTATCTTATTGTCGATTGTTATCAACATTATGGTTAATTATTGGTGAATGATTTTATTGTTTGGTTGGTCGCTTCGTGGACCGAGCTCCGGTTTGCGTGAGAGTAGAGGGTCTCCCCTGTTGTGACTCGTGGTCGGTCATTGTCCGTGTTCAATTTTTGAAACTTCTACCACTAGTTTTCTCCTCGGCCACCAAGCCTTCTCTCGTGTCTTGTTCTATAACTTATTTATTTATTTATTTTATGATAAAATTCTGGATGCATTCACCCATTTTGGACACATTTGTTCGTGCCTAACCACGTAACCCATCTGCTGGCCGCATGCACCACTTTTATTGTTTATTTAATGACCTTTTGGCCTTCTTGGAAATGCATTTTACTTGAATCTGGCCACCACCTTTCCTTTCTTTCTTGTTTCACCAAATTTTTCTCAAACCATTATGTGGTTTTGCAAATGACGACTTTGATTTAACCACTTGTTGGGTATTAATTGCCTTTCTATCTACTTTTCACGCCATTCCTTTTCCTGCCTAGCTATGCAGTCGACTAGGTTGTTAGCTGGCGGTGGGTGGAAGGACCTGGTATCCCTTTTATTGTTCTTTCAATGCGTATGGGTGGGTGTTGGGCGCAGTCTGGATTGTGTAGCGCACCAAAAGTACCAACACAAGAACAACATGGTGAAATACGGATAATTTTTTTGACTTGCTTTGACACAACACGACACAACATGTCGTCACAAGGTTACAATCAACACTAGGAACCACTTGTTACGGGGGAGACTACAAGGTCAGCACGGAAACGTTCACACCTATCAAGGACAATACATACTTTTTTTTTTTTAACAACATTGAAGTCCAGCCACCAAACACACTTACAGTTAGGGCATCCCAGAGGAATTTCTTGTTAAATTTTCTTGTTTACTAAAGTGTTTTTAATTCTTAACTTACGTTCTTATAAATTTTCATGTAACGATTCACACAATTATTTTCACAAGGGAGAACTTTCTTTTCAACGGTTTGACTAAATAACTTAAGGCCAAGATTTCTAAACTGGGATCATCAATTTGATGTCCAAAACTTTTTATTCATTTGATTTTAGAACATTTTCCATTTCTTACAAGGTTAATTAATCTCACTCAAGCCACTAACTCCTGTTTCATACCTCTATTGCACAGGTGAAAGCATAAGTTCCGATTGAGAGAAAAGTACTGCTTGGGGTTCATAACAATAGCCTTCTTGTTTAAGGATTAAATTTTGACCTTGCTTAAGAAATATCACCATGAATCAAGGCAAGGGTTAATGCAGAACAGACAAACGAGAATTTAGCTTCAGGGTCACATTGCTTACTATCAGTCTTTTATTGAGGTTAAGAGTTTATCAAGATTGGTTAAATGTACTATCTAGAATTTACTTCATTAAGTTTGACAAAGGAGAACATTTCAAACAATAGAGAGAGATTTAAGGATTCAATTAATCGATTTCCCTCCTACTTGATTAAATCCTATCATCTTCTAAAATCTAACCATTACTTTCACCATGAGATCATTTAAGGTTTCAAAAAGGATAATGTTTATTAGTTAGCTCGGGAAAGAAATAAGTAATCATATTTCATTACAAAGATAGTTTCCTCTTGATTGTTCCAGGTCTCAAAGGTTTCAAGTGGATCACATCTACATTAATATGCTCATATACATAAATTTTCGTTTAACTTTTATAAGGAATATCCAGTCCACTTTATAGGGCTTACAAACTCATTGCTACTATGCCCTAGTAGGATTTACAACTCAACATTTTAACTCAAGAACAAAGTTTGACAGTTACAACATCAATATTCTACAATGCATTTACTAAGGCACAGACCCATCTTCTAAAATTTTCCCACTAGATGTTATCAATAGTTTAACCATAAAAGGCAACATACAAGCACCAAAGTGGATATCATATATGCAATTACAACGGCCACTTCTGTCATACTTGAGCTCGAAAAAAACAACCTGCAAAAACATGTTAGCTTTTGTCAGTTCAAAAGAACTGGCATGAGCATGCATTCCCTTTTCCTAGACATTTCATCATATTAATTGAATGACTAGTGCACGATTTCCATCCCAAGGCATAAGCAAAAGTGATTTGTATGAAGGTAAACAAAATAGATATCTAGTTAACAAAAGGCACACTGCAGTACATATGAAAGCCAAAATTGTGCATTTACTATCCAAGGTTACCCTTACACCCTACATTCTAAATTATAACAAATTTCCCACATAATACACCTTTTTATTTTCCTTAAGTAAGATAGTGATAACAGCATCACATTCACAAAACAGAATAAAGGAATCGTACTACAACCACCCGATAAAGAAATAATAAATTCTCCTGATAATGTCAAAACAAAAGTAACAAGATTTATTATTCCGAACATCCCTACTCAGAGCAAGAATGCCACACAAGTCCACTAAAACCCATACAGCCTATGAGGGGGGGGTTATGGCCTCTCAAGGACCTAATTCAAAGATCATGTAAAAAAGGAATGCATTGCATTTGCGTACACCTTAAGAAAATGTAACTGACGTTTTTGATTACTATGCCCAGTGTTTAAATATATATATATTCAAGATTAACAACGTCCACGAATGATAAGTTGAAACTTTGAAGGCTCCCTTAAGCCACTAGTGCCAACTCTGCACATCCCTCAACGAAAACCCCTTTATTCCCAACATAATAAAATATTCAAAGTTATACACTACTAACCTTCTTACCGATATGACGAAGAAGGTCTCATAAAACATTGTTGTTTGGGGGTACTTGTAATTTACCTTTCACGGGTCCCCGAAAGCATCTCAAGCCTCAGACTTAGTTCCATGTTCACCACATCCGACATATACTTCATTGTTTGTCGCTCGGAAGGGGTAAAACACTGTTCATGCACTCACAACCATGGGGGCGTCTGACAAGGAAGGGCTTTTCTTATATCGAACCCTCAAATTTTCCATCACAAAGAAGTCGGTGGACCTTTCGTAAGACCAGTTAGAGAGATAATACAAATGTAGGATTGACGAGGATATCGCTTGGCCAAGGTACTAAAATTTTTAAGGTCATCATAAGCTAGGTAAGCAAGTTAGATTTGGCCAAAACATGTTTGCATAAGACGGCGTCGAAAACCCACTATCTAGTCATAGCCAGTCACATCCGACAAGCATAATATATAGTTTGTTAAAGCTTCTAAAAGGAAATAGAAATTTACAATGTTCCAACCTTGTAGTCGACCTCCCAGGGATGAAATTGGGATGAGATTATACCAAAATTAGATTGCTTAAAAGGAAAGGATGAGCAAGGGTCTCTCTAGTATCATTTCCAAGACAAAATTAATACCAGATCTGATAACATCAAAAGGCAATAAATACACAACTTCTCATGAGGTAAATATTTTTATTCATTTATTATTTTATATATATATATATATATATATATAATTTTATTTTATTTTATTTTAAAATAGGACAACACTTAAGCAACCAATAACTCATTGCCACGCTGAAGATGATCCAATACCAGGTCGAAAAAGGACAAAACTACTCCTACAAGCATAACACAGACGTATCTAAAAGACCCCTCACACAACTAGCAAAAGCAAGCAGATACACTCTTGACGGGGAAGGCATGCAAAAGCCACACAGCAATACAAATGAAAAATTCTCACGCAGAGCTTATCTCAAACAAACACAGCACACAACTACCAGGAGAACAAGCAATAATCATGCATTCAATATAGAGAAAAATAGCTGGAAAAAGGGGAAAGAGCAGCTCATGCCTGTTCCTCCTGATTCGATCATCACCCCTCCTGCCTCTTCCATTGCTTGGACGCAAGACAAAGAGATTACATCACGCTCCTGGCTCTGAAGGCATCTACCATAATGATAAATAAACCTTTTCCTTCATCAGATTTGAGGACAAAGATCGAACTCTCGGTGCAAACATTTCAGCTGTAGCTTGAAAGTGTGATAATTCCATCAGCACCTTTATACCCGCCAACATAGTGACTCGTAGAAGATGCTCATATAGTTGCAAGGCAAATTGTGCTTCATGAATACTCGATATGAAACAGATCCGCCCCTATCAGATTCTCTTCCATGAGTTACATCCTACAACAAGTAAGATCTCAATAGAGACTCTTTGTAAATAAATTTCATCAGCCTGTTGGTAACACCCTCACCTGTCACGAATCGGTTTTGGAGAAACGACTCGGTCTGCAAGCTCTGGATCTCGAGGAATGTCCTGCTACCTTCATCTCCCAAGACGTTTTCTTCAACATTGCATAGATCTTCCGTGCCTGTGGGTGTGATCTGTCACCAATACAAAAGCATGCTCCATTTTATTGGCTTTAATCTAACTACACCAAGTTTCTTTTTAATTCCTCTATCCTTCATCGATCCCTTAAAAGCTCTTGCAAAGCAAACTGTGCTTCATGAATATTCTGACATGATACAGATCCACACCTAAGAGATTCTCTTCCATGCGTTACAGCATAAGACAAGTAAAGTCTCAACAGAGAATCTCCGTAATAAATTTCATCGGGTCTCTTGGTAACACTCTCACCTGTCACTTAATCGATTTTGATGAAAATATCTTAAAGGAGAGTCCCGAATTTGAGGATGCATTGATACTGAATGCAGATAACAGTGCAAAGTAGGACAGCCTGCTCGTTGGAAGAACTAAAAACAACTTCTCGCCCCACTGAAACCGCTCCCGCCGCCTGACAATGGTATTGGGTGGAATAATGGCGGAATTGGGGTTCCAATGCACCGAGAAGGTGTGTATTTTTTTTTCTTGGGCGCAAATCGATAATCCAGGTGGGATTATTATAAACATTGTAATACTCCCGCTCCAAGAAAATGCGAATCACCGTATCTGAAGGCAATTCTAAACTTGAAAGTCAGCCCGGATCACAGAACGAACGAAACTCGAACAATTTCTCTCCGAGGAATCTCAAAATTCATGCATATGAACTTCCTTTTCCCCAACTTCGACGGCTAAAAGTATACAGAGTCATGAGATGTCTTTAAACCTCATAAAAAGTCAGATGTACCCTTCATAAAAACCTCATATTAATAACAGAGTACCTTCGTATTCTTCTC
The DNA here is from genome assembly GCA_018340775.1 of Taxus wallichiana var. yunnanensis. Taxonomy (NCBI): domain Eukaryota; kingdom Viridiplantae; phylum Streptophyta; class Pinopsida; order Cupressales; family Taxaceae; genus Taxus; species Taxus wallichiana. The sequence continues at coordinate 745,088,867 of CM031238.1, forward strand.
TACCTTTTTTCTTTGTTGTAAATTCACATGCCCCTGCGAACTGCAGAGAGCTATGCCTACCTACGGAGCGTACAGGCTAAGGTGACCCAAGGAGGAAGAAAATAGTAGAGTCAGGAATGACCAGGAAGAAGAAAAAGTAGATAGAAGGGAAATTAATACCCAGTAAGTGGTTGAATCAAAGTCTTCGTTCGCAGAACCACATAATGGTCTGCGAAACAAGCACAATTAGGTGAAACAATAAAGAAAGGAAAAGTGGTGGCCAGATTCAAGTAAAATGCATTTCCAAGAAGGCCAAAAAGGTCATTAACTAAACAATAAAGTGGTGCATTCGGCAAAGTAGCTGGGTTAAGTGGTTAGGCACGAACAAATGTGTCCACAAAGTGGTGAATGCATCCAAAAAATTTTATCATATAAAAAAATAAGTTAAAGAACAAGGCACGAGAGAAGGCTTGGTCGGCCGATATAGTAGGAATAGCAATTCACCTTTAAATGGACAACTAAACAAGTACGCAAGCAAGCACGGTCGACTCAAGGAGGAAACTAGTGGTAGAAGTTTCAAAACGAACACGGGACAATGACCGACCACAAGCGTCACAACAGAGACCTCTACTTTTGCGTGAATCGGTGCTCGGTCCATGAAGTAACCAACCAAACAATAGAATCATTTATCGATAATTAACCATAATGTTGATAACAATCGACAATAAGATAATGAAGTTATCACCGATCAATAATTAAAAATAGTAATATTATTATTATTTCTATTACTATTATTATTATTACTTAACAATAATTATTAATCAAATTAAGTAGGACCAACATACAATTTCAACAATTGGAGAACACGGTTTTCTTTTAATATGGGAAAACGTAATGTTTAAAGCGGTGCCAAGAATGTAACACCGATATCGACATATGCGGGAATGATGAAGAGGAGAACAACGATTATTGTATGTGATAAAGGCAAAGCCGCTAATGTTGGCGGAAACGCACGGTGTTCAATGCTTAGAACTCCTCGGCAGCGCGCAGCAGACGAACAGGTGCAACGTAGAACAGGGCATTACATTCTCCTCCCCTTAAGAAAAGTATCGTCCTCGATGCGACATAACACAACGGAAAAGAAAAGGTTCGCAACCAAGAACAGGTAAAGGAGAAAGTACACTCTATGGTTTAAAATTTTAGTTGATAACGCACGGCCACAGGGTAGCCTTAGGAACATTTGTTAGAAATTTTAACTTTCAATGTTCCATGAAGATTGGCAGTTCTTTCTTGTTCATCATTTCATTAGTTCCCTTCCATTAGCATTATTCTTAGTTTAACTTGTTTTAAAATTTCATCATTGAAGAGTTTTAGTTTATTCTTTATTGTGGGTGCCCAAAATGAACTGCTACCACAACACCCTATCAGGTTCACAAGACATCACAGATTCACAAGTACACAAGTATATACTTCAAGATTGTATTACACCACAAAAGGTTACTCAAATACGGAATAGAATAGGCACACTTCACATAACATAGGTACTCATCACACATCAATGACTGACATACCAAATACTCAACCAAAAGAGTACTACAATCCACCAGACATTTCCTCAATTTGCATCAATGAAAGACTCACATAACAACAAACCATGCTACAGGTACATAGTGTCCACAAGGGAATCAATGACATGTCCACAACATCACAACACATAACCATCTGACATGAGTAACACATACATCAAAAGACCACTACCAAACATCACAATAACTCAACATATATCCTGAAACATCAACCATACAGACAAATATCATAAGCCTCCCTCAAACTCTTATGCCTCCCTCAAGTCTCTTATGCCTCCCTCAAGTCTCTTATGCCTCCCTCAAACTCTTATGCCTCCCTCAAGTCTCTTATGCCTCCCTCAAACTCTTATGCCTCCCTCAAACTCTTTTGCCTCCCTCAAGGAGGCCGGTTGTCTCTCTGTGCCCAAGGCACATCGAGTTTGGACACTCCTAACCCAAGTGACATAATAACGCGTAGTTCTCCATAACCCGCTAGTCATATGTACCCCTTGGGGCGTACCCCCATACAACGAAGCGGGTCCATAGGTCCAACCAATCCATGGTGCATCCCATGACCCTATTCCACACATCACGACATTAGAACCAGCACAACAATCCAGTCAAAGTGCCAAGTGGCAAAGTACAAGCCTTGGGCAAGGCGGTAAAAATTCCAAATTTAAAAGAAGACCCCAAAATCAAGCAAAAATAAATGACCAAATGGCCAAAGTTAGTATCAAATCCCCATGTTAGTGCCACAAACCACGGAAATGCCCAAAATTGTAAAGCATTGCAATCAAGAAAAGATGCTGGTCCTTGCAAAATAAAATAAAAAGCTCAATTTACGAATAAAATCAACTTATAATAATGTCACATTACGATAACTGTGTGGCCTTATCTGGCCACCAAAGGGGTACTCAACGAGTTGCTGGCACTCGGAACATCGAGCCTCAGCTCGTAAAATATATATATCAATCCCGCCACCCTTCGACAAGGCTAAACATAGTCATAGATACACTAGGGTTGCATACATACAACCACATAGGGAGAGAGGAAAGAGTCACATGTAATCTACTAAACCGAGTTTTGACTCGAGTTATTGACCCATGGTACACCATTCCTCACTCTTAACATACACTTCTACCGATCTCCCTCAGGGTCGGTTAGTGTAAGGCTCACAACATAACATGTAACTACATTACTAACACCATGGTGGTACACACATAGCTACCATAACGTCTCACGTATGGTAGGTATACGGGGTAGATCACAATCATACATTCACAGGGCGCAATACATCACTTTACCACATTCTGCACCCAAAGTGCAATCACAATACGATAGGGTTCATACACTCACCGTATGACCCTAATTCACGACATGAAGCATTACATATTACACAACTCATATATACGATGAACATAATAACATCACAACATAACAATAATTGCTTCATAACAAGGTAGTACACACATTTCTTCAAAACATGGTAAAAACATCATGATACAACTCATTTCTTTTAACATCAACTAGTCATACAACACATTGATACACCCACATATCACAATATGCCACAATGCTCCAACACTACGTCATCCACATTAGAATTCTTTTCACACATCACAAACAATAATTTACACGTGAATTCTTCCTAGAATCCACAAGAAGGAGAGAGAATACTCTCATCCCCAACACATCAACATGATGACAAATACGCACTGAGTGACATACACATCACGTGCGTTCACAATATCACAATTACGACAATAATCACATCACGCTTAAAGCACATTACTCTTCCAATATAAATCATCATCATGCAACATCATCATCATCATGCAGTATCATCATGTAACACCACCACCACCATGCAACATCACCATACAACACCAATCCGGCCCATAGGTTCGAGAGCATGAACCTACGCTCTGATACCAAAATGTAACGCACCAAAAATACCAACACAAGAACAACACAGTGAAATACAGGATAATTTTTTTGACTTGCTTTGACACAACACGACACAACATGTCGTCACAAGGTTACAATCAACACTAGGAACCACTTGTTATGGGGGAGACCACAAGGTCAGCATGGAAACGTTCACACCTATCAAGGACAATACATACTTTTTTTTTTATAGAACAACATTGAAGTCCAGCCACAAAACACACTTACAGTTAGGGCATCCCAGGAGGAATTTCTTGTTAAATTTTCTTGTTTACTAAAGTGTTTCTTAATTCTTAACTTACGTTCTTATAAATTTTCATGTAACGATTCACACAATTCTTTTCACAAGGGAGAACTTTCTTTTCAACGGTTTGACTAAATAACTTAAGGCCAAGATTTCTAAACTGGGATCATCAATTTGATGTCCAAAACTTTTTATTCATTTGATTTTAGAACATTTTCCATTTCTTACAAGGTTAATTAATCTCACTCAAGCCACTAACTCCTGTTTCATACCTCTATTGCACAGGTGAAAGCATAAGTTCCGATTGAGAGAAAAGTACTGCTTAGGGTTCATAACAATAGCCTTCTTGTTTAAGGATTAAATTTTGACCTTGCTTAAGAAATATCACCATGAATCAAGGCAAGGGTTAACAGAACAGGACAAACAGAATTTAGCTTCAGGGTCACATTGCTTACTATCAGTCTTTTATTGAGGTTAAGAGTTTATCAAGATTGGTTAAATGTACTATCTAGAATTTACTTCATTAAGTTTGAAAAAGGAGAACATTTCAAACGATAGAGAGAGATTTAAGGATTCAATTAATCGATTTCCCTCCTACTGATTAAATCCTATCATCTTCTAAAATCTAACCATTACTTTCACCATGAGATCATTTAAGGTTTCACTGAAAAAGGATAATGTTTATTGGTTAGCTCGGGAAAGAAATAAGTAATCATATTTCGTTACAAAGATAGTTTCCTCTTGATTGTTCCAGGTCTCAAAGGTTTCAAGTGGATCACATCTACATTAATATGCTCATATACATAAATTTTCGTTTAACTTTTATAAGGAATATCCAGTCCACTTTATAGGGCTTACAAACTCATTGCTACTATGCCCTAGTAGGATTTACAACTCAACATTTTAACTCAAGAACAAAGTTTGATTTACAACATCAATATTCTACAATGCATTTACTAAGGCACTGACCCATCTTCTAAAATTTTCCCACTAGATGTTATCAATAGTTTAACCATAAAAGACAACGTACAAGCACCAAAGTGGATATCATCTATGCAATTACAACGGCCACTTTTTCATACTTGAGCTCGAAAAACAACCCGCAAAAACATGTTAGCTTTTGTCGGTTCAAAAGAACGGCATGAGCATGCATTCCCTTTTCCTAGATATTTCATCATATTAATTGAATGACTAGTGCACGATTTCCATCCCAAGGCATAAGCAAAAGTGATTTGTATGAAGGTAAACAAAATAGATATCTAGTTAACAAAAGGCACACTGCAGAACATATGAAAGCCAAAATTGTGCATTTACTATCCAAGGTTACCCTTACACCCTACATTCTAAATTATAACAAATTTCCCACATAATACACCTTTTTATTTTCCTTAAGTAAGATAGCGATAACAGCATCACATTCACAAAACAGAATAAAGGAATCGTACTACAACCACCCGATATAGAAATAATAAATTCTCCTGATAATGTCAAAACAAAAGTAACAAGATTTATTATTCCGAACATCCCTACTCAGAGCAAGAATGCCACACAAGTCCACTAAAACTCATACAGCCTATGAGGGGGTTATGGCCACTCAAGGACCCAATTCAAAGATCATGTAAAAAGGAATGCATTGCATTTGCGTACACCTTAAGAAAATGTAACTGACGTTTTTGATTACTATGCCCAGTGTTTAATTATATATTCAAGATTAACAACGTCCACGAATGATAAGTTGAAACTTTGAAGGCTCCCTTAAGCCGCTAGTGCCAACTCCGCACATCCCTCAACGAAAACCCCTTTATTCCCAACATAATAAAATATTTCAATGTTATACACTACTAACTTACTTACCGATATGACGAAGAAGGTCTCATAAAACATTGTTGTTTGGGGGGGTAAATGTAATTTACCTTTCACGGGTCCCCGAAAGCATCTCAAGCCTCAGACTTAATTCCATGTTCACCACATCCGACATATACTTCATTGTTTGTTGCTCGGAAGGGGTAAAACACTGTTCATGCACTCACTACCATGGGGGCGTCGACAAGGAAGGGCTTTTCTTATATCGAACCCTCAAATTTTCCATCACAAAGAAGTCGGTGGACCTTTCGTAAGACCAGTTAGAGAGATAATACAAATGTAGGACTGACGAGGATATCCCTTGGCCAGGGTACTAAAATTTTTAAGGTCATCATAAGCTAGGTAAGCAAGTTAGATTTGGCCAAAACATGTTTGCATAAGACGGCGTCGAAAACCCACTATCTAGTCATAGCCAGTCACATCCGACAAGCATAATACACAGTTCGTTAAAGCTTCTAAAAGGAAATCGAAATTTACAATGTTCCAACCTTGTAGTCGACCTCCTAGGGATGAAATTGGGCTGAGATTATACCAAAATTAGATTGCTAAAAAGGAAAGAATGAGCAAGGGTCTCTCTAGTACCATTTCCAAGACAAAATTAGTACCAGATCTGATAACATCAAAAAGGCAATAAATACACAACTTCTCATGAGGTAAATATTTTTATTCATTTATTATTATATATATATATATATATATATATTTTATTTTATTTTATTTTTTTTAAAATAGGACAAAACTTAAGCAACCAATAACTCATTGCCACGCTGAAGATGATCCAATACCAGGTCGAAAAAGGACAAAACTACTCCTACAGGCATAACATAGATGTATCTAAAAGACCCCTCACACAACTAGCAAAAGCAAGCGAGATACACTCTTGCGGGGAAGGCATGCAAAAGCCACACAAAGATTACAAATGAAAAAATTCTCACATAGAGCTTATCTCAAACAAACACAACACACAACTACTAGAGAACAAGCAATAATCATGCAATCATTATAAAAGAAATAGCTGGAAAAAGGGGAAAAACAGCTCATGCCTGTTCCTCGATTCGATCATCACCCCCCCGCCTCTTCCATTGCTTGGACGCAAGACAAAGAGATTACATCATGCTCCCGGCTCAAGGCATCTACCATAATGATAAATAAACCTTTTCCTTCATCGACTGAGGACAACATCAAACTCTCGGTGAAAACATTTCACCTGTAGCTTATAAGTGTGATAATTCCATATAACCTTTATGCCCGCCAACATAGTGACTCGTAGAAGATGCTCATATAGTTGCAAGGAAAATTGTGCTTCATGAATACTCCGATATGAAAAGATCCGCCCTATGAGGTTCTCTTCCATGAGTTACACCTACAACAAGTAAGATCTCAAAGAGAGACTCTTTGTAAATAAATTTCATCAGTCTCTGTTGGTAACACTCCTCAATGTCACTTAATCGATTTTGAAGAACACGACTCCCCAAGCTCTGGATCTCGAGAATATCTCTACCTTCATCTCCCAAGACATTTTCTTCAACATTGCAAAGATCTCCGTGCCTGTGGGTGTGATCTCGCCACCAACACAAAAGCATGCACCATTTTATTGGCTTTAAATCAACTACACCAAGTTTTTTTTAATTCCTCTATCCTTCATCGATCCCCTTAAAAGCTCTCCTTTCTCCCATGCTTCATGAATATTCTAACATGATATAGATCCACACTTAAGAGATTCTTTAAAAATGCATTACAGGAGAATCCACAGAGTAAAGTCTCCACAGAGAATCTCACATAAATTTCATGAAGTCTCTTGGTAAACTCAAAGGCTTTGTCACTTAATCGATTTTGATGAAAATATCTTAAAGGAGAGTCCCGAATTTGAGGATGCGTTCCATCTTCAAGCATAACCGGAGCAGAGATGTTTTCTTGGAAGAACTAAAAACAACAACCCCCAACAAAACACCCCGATCTCCCGACAATGGTATTGGGTGGAATCATGGCGGAATTGGGGTTCCAATGCAACGAGAAGGTGTGTTTTTTTTTCTTCCCTCGACAAATCGATAATCCAGGTGGGATTATTATAAACATTGTAATACTCCCGCTCCAAAAAATGCGAATCACCGTATCAAGGCAATTCTAAACTTCAAGTCAGCCCAGGATCGTGCTTCATAATAACGAAACTCGAACAATTTCTCTCCGAGGAATCTCAAAATTCATGCATATGAACTTCCTTTTCTAAAACGTCAACCCGAGAGGCAAAAAGTATACAGAGAGTCATGAGATGTCTCGAAACCTCATAAAAACAGATGTACCCTTCATAAAAACCTCATATTAATCTTGGGAGAACCTTCGTATTCTTCTCTACCTTTTTTTTTTTGTGCTTCAAATTCACATGCCCCCGCGAATTTGCGCAGAGCTATGCCTACCTACGGAGCGTCCAACTGCAAGGCGACCCGGGAGGAAGAAAAAAACAAAGTATGAATGACCAGAGGAAGAAAAAGTAGATATAAGGGAAATTAATACCCAACAGAAGTGGTTGAATCAAAGTCTTTTTCACAAGAACCACATAATGGTCTGAGCAAAATTAGGTGAAACAACAAGAAAGGAAAAGTGGTGGCCAAGATTCAAGTAAAATGCATTTCCAAAAAGGCCAAAAAGGTCATTAACTAAACATTAAAGTGGTGCATAAACCAATGGTGGTTAAGTGGTTAGCACGAACAAATGTGTCCACAATGGGTGGCATCCAAAATTTTATCATATAAAAAAATAAGTTAAAGAACAAGGCACAGAGAAGGCTTGGTGTAAAAAAACAATATGGTAGGAATAACAATTCACCTTTAAATGGACAAATAAACAAGTACTATGCAAAATTCTGGATCAGTCGACCAAGGAGAAACTAGTGGTAGAAGTTTCAAAAACGAACACGAGGACCAAATTACACGTATCCAAAGAATGACCAACCAAGGTCCATCACAACAGAGACCCTACTGCGCCATGTGCTTTGAACCGGTGCTCGGTCCATGAAGGACCAGACCAACCAAACAATAGAATTTTTATCGATAATTAACCATAATGTTGATAACAATCGACAATAAGATAATGAAGTTATCGTCGATCGATAATTAAAAATAGTAATATTATTATTATTTCTATTACTATTATTATTATTACTTAAAATAATTATTAATCAAATTAAGTAGGACCAGTCAACAATTTCAACAATGAGCACGGTTTTCTTTTAATATGGGAAAACGTAACAGATGAAAAAACAAAGGATAACACCGATCGATATATGGAAAATGAAGAGGGAGAACGTGATTTGTATGTGATAAAGGCGAAGCCACTAATCAACGGATTAAAGCTCCACGGTGTTCAATGCTTAGCAACTCTGGGTCAGACGCAGACGAAGGCAGTGCAACGTAGGGGGCATTACATTCTCCTCCCCTTAAGAAAAGCATCGTCCTCGATGCGACATAACACAACGGAAAAGAAATGGTTCGCAACCAAGAACAGGTAAAGGAGAAAGTACACTCTATGGTTTAAAATTTTAGTTGATTAAAGCATGGCCACAGGGTAGCCTTAGGAACATTTGGTAGAAATTTTAACTTTCAATGTTCTGTGAAGATTGGCAGTTCTTTCTTGTTCATCATTTCATTAGTCTCCTTCCATTAGCATTATTCTTAGTTTAATTGTTTTTAAAATTTCATCATTGAAGAGTTTTGGTTTATTCTTTATTGTGGGTGCCCAAAATGAACTGCTACCACAACACCCTATCAGGTTCACAAGACATCACAGATTCACAAGTACACAAGTATATACTTCAAGATTGTATTACACCACAAAAGGTTACTCAAATACGGAATAGAATAGGCACAGTCCACATAACAACATAGTACTCATCACACATCAATGACTCGATATACCAAATACTCAACCAAAAGAGTACTACAATCCACCAGACATTTCCTCAATTTGCATCAATGAAGGACTCACATAACAACAAACCATGCTACAGGTACATAGTGTCCACAAGGGAATCAATGACATGTCCACAACATCACAACACATAACCATCTGACATGAGTAACACATACATCAAAAGACCACTACCAAACATCACAATAACTCAACATATATCCTGAAACATCAACCATACAGACAAATATCATAAGCCTCCCTCAAACTCTTATGCCTCCCTCAAGTCTATGCCTCCCTCAAGTCTCTTATGCCTCCCTCAAACTCTTATGCCTCCCTCAAGTCTCTTATGCCTCCCTCAAACTCTTATGCCTCCCTCAAACTCTTATGCCTCCCTCAAGGAGGCCGGTTGTCTCTCTGTGCCCAAGGCACATCGAGTTTGGACACTCCTAACCCAAGTGACATAATAACGCGTAGTTCTCATAACCCGCTAGTCATATGTACCCTTTGGGGCACTACCCCCATACAACGAAGCGGGTCCATAGGTCCAACCAATCCATGGTGCATCCCATGACCCTATTCCACACATCACGACATTAGAACCAAAGCACAACAATAAAAATCAAAGTGCCAAGTGGCAAAGTACAAGCCTTGGGCAAGGCGGTAAAAATTCCAAATTTAAAAGAAGACCCCAAATCAAGCTAAAATAAATGACCAAATGGCCAAAGTTAGTATCAAATCCCCATGTTAGTGCCACAAACCACGGAAATGCCCAAAATTGTAAAGCATTGCAATCAAGAAAAGATGCTGGTCCTTGCAAAATAAAATAAAAAGCTCAATTTACGAATAAAATCAACTTATAATAATGTCACATTACGATAATCGTGTGGCCTTTATCTGCCACCAAAGGGGTACTCAACGAGTTCTTGGCACTCTAACATCGAGCCTCACTCTAAAATACATAAAATATATATATCAATCATCCCGCCACCCTTCGACAAGGCTAAACATAGTCATAGATACACTAAGGTTGCATACATACAACCACATAGGGAGAGAGGAAAGAGTCACATGTAATCTACTAAACCGAAGTTTTGACTGAGTTATTGACCATGGTACACCATTCCTCACTCTTAACATACACTTCTACCGATCTCCCTCAGGGGATCGGTTAGTGTAAGGCTCACAACATAACATGTAACTACATTACTAACACCATGGTGTGGTACACACATAGCTACCATAACGTCTCACGTATGGTAGGTATATGGGTAGATCACAATCATACATTCACATTGTGGCGCAATACATCACTTTACCACATTCTCGCACCCAAAGTGCAATCACAATACGATAGGGTTCATACACTCACCGTATGACCCTAATCACGATACATGAAGCATTACATATTACACAACTCATATATAAGATGAACATAATAACATCACAACATAACAATAATTGCTTCATAACAAGGTAGTACACACATTTCTTCAGAACATGGTAAAAACATCATGATACAACTCATTTCTTTTAACATCAACTAGTCATACAACACATTGATACACCCACATATCACAATATGCCACAATGCTCCAACACTACGTCATCCACATTAGAATTCTTTTCACACATCACAAACAATAATTTACACGTGAATTTTCTAGAATCCACAAGAAGGAGAGAGAATACTCTCATCCCCAACACATCAACATGATGACAAATACGCACTGAGTGACATACACATCACGTGCATTCACAATATCACAATTACGACAATAATCACATCACGCTTAAAGCACATTACTCTTCCAATATAGATCATCATCATGCAACATCATCATCATCATGCCAGTATCATCATGTAACACCACCACCACCATGCAACATCACCATACAACACCAATCCGGCCCATAGGTTCGAGAGCATGAACCTACGCTCTGATACCAAAATGTAGCGCACCAAAAGTACCAACACAAGAACAACACAGTGAAATACAGGATAATTTTTTTTTTTTGACTTGCTTTGACACAACACGACACAACATGTCGTCACAAGGTTACAATCAACACTAGGAACCACTTGTTAAGGGGAGACCACAAGGTCAACATGGAAACGTTCACACCTATCAAGGACAATACATACTTTTTTTTTAACAACATTGAAGTCCAACCACAAAACACACTTACAGTTAGGGCATCCCATGAGGAATTTCTTGTTAAATTTTCTTGTTTACTAAAGTGTCTCTTAATTCTTAACTTACGTTCTTATAAAATTTCATGTAATGATTCACACAATTCTTTTCACAAGGGAGAACTTCTTTCTTTTCAACGGTTGACTAAATAGCTTAAGGCCAAGCTTTCTAAACTGGGATCATCAATTTGATGTCCAAAACTTTTTATTCATTTGATTTTAGAACATTTTCCATTTCTTACAAGGTTAATTAATCTTACTCAAGCCACTAACACCTGTTTCATACCTCTATTGCACAGGTGAAAGCATAAGTTCCGATTGAGGAAAAGTACCGCTTAGGGTTCATAACAATAGCCTTCTTGTTTAAGGATTAAATTTTGACCTTGCTTAAGAAATATCACCATGAATCAAGGCAAGGGTTAACAGAACAGACAAACAGAATTCAGCTTCAGGGTCTCATTGCTTATAAGTCTTTTATTGAGGCTAAGAGTTTATCAAGATTGGTTAAATGTACTATCTAGAATTTACTTCATTAAGTTTGACAAAGGAGAACATTTCAAACGATAGAGAGAGATTTAAGGATTCAATTAATCGATTTCCTCCTACCGATTAAATCCTATCATCTTCTAAAATCTAACCATTACTTTCACCATGAGATCATTTAAGGTTTCACTGAAAAAGGATAATGTTTATTGGTTAGCTCGGGAAAGAAATAAGTAATCATATTTCATTACAAAGATAGTTTCCTCTTGATTGTTCCAGGTCTCAAAGGTTTCAAGTGGATCACATCTACATTAATATGCTCATATACATAAATTTTCGTTTAACTTTTATAAGGAATATCCAGTCCACTTTATAGGGCTTACAAACTCATTGCTACTATGCCTTAGTAGGATTTACAACTCAACATTTTAACTCAAGAACAAAGTTTGACAGTTACAACATCAATATTCTACAATGCATTTACTAAGGCACTGACCCATCTTCTAAAATTTTCCCACTAGATGTTATCAATAGTTTAACCATAAAAGACAACGTACAAGCACCAAAGTGGATATCATCTATGCAACTACAACGGCCACTTCTTTCATACTTGAGCTCGGAAAAACAACCTGCAAAAACATGTTAGCTTTTGTCAGTTCAAAAGAACTGGCATGAGCATGCATTCCCTTTTCCTAGATATTTCATCATATTAATTGAATGACTAGTGCACGATTTCCATCCCAAGGCATAAGCAAAAGTGATTTGTATGAAGGTAAACAAAATAGATATCTAGTTAACAAAAGGCACACTGCAGAACATATGAAAGCCAAAATTGTGCATTTACTATCCAAGGTTACCCTTACACCCTACATTCTAAATTATAACAAATTTCCCACATAATACACCTTTTTATTTTCCTTAAGTAAGATAGCGATAACAACATCACATTCACAAAATAGAATAAAGGAATCGTACTACAACCACCCGATATAGAAATAATAAATTCTCCTGATAATGTCAAAACAAAAGTAACAAGATTTATTATTCCGAACATCCCTACTCGTGAGCAAGAATGCCACACAAGTCCACTAAAACTCATACAGCCTATGAGGGGGGTTATGGCCACTCAAGGACCCAATTCAAAGATCATGTAAAAAGGAATGCATTGCATTTGCGTACACCTTAAGAAAATGTAACTGACGTTTTTGATTACTATGCCCAGTGTTTAAATATATATTCAAGATTAACAACGTCCACGAATGATAAGTTGAAACTTTGAAGGCTCCCTTAAGCCGCTAGTGCCAACTCCGCACATCCCTCAACGAAAACCCCTTTATTCCCAACATAATAAAATATTTCAATGTTATACACTACTAACTTACTTACCGATATGACGAAGAAGGTCTCATAAAACATTGTTGCTTGGGGGTAATTGTAATTTACCTTTCACGGGTCCCCGAAAGCATCTCAAGCCTCAGACTTAATTCCATGTTCACCACATCCGACATATACTTCATTGTTTGTTGCTCGGAAGGGGTAAAACACTGTTCATGCACTCACAACCATGGGGGCGTCCGACAAGGAAGGGCTTTTCTTATATCGAACCCTCAAATTTTCCATCACAAAGAAGTCGGTGGACCTTTCGTAAGACCGATTAGAGAGATAATACAAATGTAGGACTCGACGAGGATATCGCTTGGCTGTGGTACTAAAATTTTTAAGGTCATCATAAGCTAGGTAAGCAAGTTAGATTTGGCCAAAACATGTTTGCATAAGACGGCGTCGAAAACCCACTATCTAGTCATAGCCAGTCACATCCGACAAGCATAATACACAGTTCGTTAAAGCTTCTAAAAGGAAATCGAAATTTACAATGTTCCAACCTTGTATTCGACCTCCTAGGGATGAAATTGGGCTGAGATTATACCAAAATTAGATTGCTAAAAAGGAAAGAATGAGCAAGGGTCTCTCTAGTACCATTTCCAAGACAAAATTAGTACCAGATCTGATAACATCAAAAAGGCAATAAATACACAACTTCTCATGAGGTAAATATTTTTATTCATTTATTATTATATATATATATATTTTATTTTATTTTATTTTATTTTAAAATAGGACAAAACTTAAGCAACCAATAACTCATTGCCACGCTGAAGATGATCCAATACCAGGTCGAAAAAGGACAAAACTACTCCTACAGGCATAACACAAACGTATCTAATAAGACCCCTCACACAACTAGCAAAAGCAAGCAGATACACTCTTGACGGGAAGGCATGCAAAAGCCACACAAAGCATTACAAATGAAAAATTCTCACGCAGAGCTTATCTCAAACAAACACAGCACACAACTACCAGGAGAACAAGCAATAATCATGCATTCAATATAGAGAAAATAGCTGGAAAAAGGGGAAAGAGCAGCTCATGCCTGTTCCTCCTGATTCGATCATCACCCCTCCTGCCTCTTCCATTGCTTGGACGCAAGACAAAGAGATTACATCACGCTCCTGGCTCTGAAGGCATCTACCATAATGATAAATAAACCTTTTCCTTCATCAGATCTGAGGACAGCATCAAACTCTCGGTGCAAACATTTCAGCTGTAGCTTGAAAGTGTGATAATTCCATCAGCACCCTTTATGCCTGCCAACATAGTGACTCGTAGAAGATGCTCATATAGTTGCAAGGCAAATTGTGCTTCATGAATACTCTGATATGAAACAGATCCGCCCCTATCAGATTCTCTTCCATGAGTTACATCCTACAACAAGTAAGATCTCAATAGAGACTCTTTGTAAATAAATTTCATCAGGCCTGTTGGTAACACCCTCACTGTCACGAATCGGTTTTGGAGAAACGACTCAGTGCAAGCTCTGGATCTGAGGAATATCCTGCTACCTTCATCTCCCAAGACATTTTCTTCAACATTGCATAGATCTTCTGTGCCTGTGGGTGTGATCTGTCACCAACACAAAAAGCATGCGCCATTTTATTGGCTTTAATCTAACTACACCAAGTTTCTTTTTAATTCCTCTATCCTTCATCGATCTCCTAAAAGCTCTTGCAAAGCAAACTGTGCTTCATGAATATTCTGACATGATACAGATCCACACCTAAGAGATTCTCTTCCATGCGTTACAGCGTAAGACAAGTAAAGTCTCAACAGAGAATCTCTGTAATAAATTTCATCGGGTCTCCTGGTAACACTCTCACTGTCACTTAATCGATTTTGATGAAAATATCTTAAAGGAGAGTCCCGAATTTGAGGATGCGTTGATACTGAACAGATAACAGTGCAGTTGGACAGCCTGCTCGTTGGAAGCACTTAAAACAGCTTCTGCCCCACTGAAACCGCTCCTGCCGCCTGACAATGGTATTGGGTGGAATAATGGCGGAATTGGGGTTCCAATGCACCGAGAAGGTGTGTTTTTTTTTTTCCTTCCTGCAAATCGATAATCCAGGTGGGATTATTATAAACATTGTAATACTCCCGCTCCAAGAAAATGCGAATACCGTATCTGAAGGCAATTCTAAACTTCAAGTCAGCCCGGATCACAGAACGAACGAAACTCGAACAATTTCTCTCCGAGGAATCTCAAAATTCATGCATATGAACTTCCTTTTCCCCAACTTCGACGGCTAAAAGTATACAGAGTCATGAGATGTCTCAGAAACCTCATAAAAACAGATGTACCCTTCATAAAAACCTCATATTAATAACAGAGTACCTTCGTATTCTTCTCTACCTTTTTTTCTTTGTTGTAAATTCACATGCCCCCTGCGAACTGCAGAGAGCTATGCCTACCTACGGAGCGTACAGGCTAAGGCGACCCCAGGAGGAAGAAAAAAACAAAGTCAGGAATGACCAGGAGAAGAAAAAGTAGATAGAAGGGCAATTAATACCCAGTAAGTGGTTGAATCAAAGTCTTCGTTCGCAGAACCACATAATGGTCTGAGCACAATTAGGTGAAACAATAAAGAAAGGAAAAGTGGTGGCCAGATTCAAGTAAAATGCATTTCCAAGAAGGCCAAAAAGGTCATTAACTAAACAATAAAAGTGGTGCATGCGGCCAGCAGCTGGGTTAAGTGGTTAGGCACGAACAAATGTGTCCACAATGGGTGAATGCATCCAAAATTTTATCATATAAAAAAATAAGTTAAAGAACAAGGCACGAGAGAAGGCTTGGTCGGCCGATATGGTAGGAATAGCAATTCACCTTTAAATGGACAAATAAACAAGTACGCAAGCAAGCCTGGTCGACCAAGGAGGAAACTAGTGGTAGAAGTTTCAAAAACGAACACAGGACAATGACCGACCACGGCGTCACAACAGGAGACCCTCTACTTTGCGCGAACTGGTGCTCGGTCCACGAAGCGACCAACCAAACAATAGAATCGTTTATCGATAATTAACCATAATGTTGATAACAATCGACAATAAGATAATGAAGTTATCGTCGATCGATAATTAAAAATAGTAATATTATTATTATTTCTATTACTATTATTATTATTACTTAACAATAATTATTAATCAAATTAAGTAGGACCAACATACAATTTCAACAATTGGAGAACACGGTTTTCTTTTAATATGGGAAAACGTAACAGACGAAGCGGTGCCAGCAACAGAACACCGATACTGACATATGCAGGAATGATGAAGAGGGAGAACAACTGATTATTGTATGTGATAAAGGCGAAGCCACTAATGTTCAGCGGAAACGCAACGGTGTTCAATGCTTAGCAACTCGGTACTGCGGCAGACGAACAGTGCAACGTAGAACAGGCATTACAGATTGACTTGATGGCTAGTGGAGTAGGTGTGTTGCCTCCACCTTCTTGAGTGTTGCGTGGTGTGTTCTATTACTTGGTGTTCTTTATGTGCTGCAAAAATGGACAGAGGATTATTGTTGTTAGCACAAGTATAGAGGCATGGAGATTGGTGTTTGCAGGGGAGTGCGTTGCATGGCTTACGTGTTAGACATTCTCCCGCACTTGGTTTCTTTTCATATCTCATGTCAACCTGGTCTCTTCAGGAGCCGAATATATAGAATTGAACAACAAACCTTGTCCCTAATTAGTTGAGTGATTGATGTCTCCACCGATAGGAGATGAAACAGAGTATCGGTTGATGAACATCGAGACGCTGCCATTCCAGCGCCTTCCCCCCCACCGAATGATGGGATAAGGACTTTGCTAAAATTGAGGCTGGGCAATGCTTCTGTGCCTCTTCTCATTTCACCCATTTTCTACAGTTGGGTTTCTTGTTTGCTTCTAGGTATCCTCTGATTCGAGATTGGGGATCGTTATAGCTACTGCCCCCTAGAAAATTCTGTACACCACTATCTGGGTATTCTTGTTCTCATATTTTCTCGTCAATTTGAAAAGAGGGGATTGGTCATATGCTTTTCTTCGCCCACCTAAACGCGGGTATTGAAAATTTTTACGAGGATCATAGAGCTTTTTCCAAATTGAATGTTGGGTATATATCATGAGAATTGGGTGTTCAAGATTTCATCGAGATATTGGATCGGGCATTGGTAAAGGTGCTGTAAATTCAAGGTGTTGACTGATTATTTGTCCTATTCAATAATTTGATTGAAAGTCCAGCCAGATTGGATCTTTGTTAACTCGTCCATTCACTTATCTTCTGTCAAACATCCCAACATTGGGATTTGAGGAGGAAGTGTGAATGGATTCACCTCCAGGACCTGCTATGACAACGGTGGGTGCTCCTATGGCAAGCAAGGAACACTCAACGCGTGAGAGTTTTGTAACACGCGATGTGATGCCTGTTTATGTTAAGGAGCTCATTGCAGGAGGCTTTGCTGGTGGGTTTGCAAAGACTGCAGTTGCACCCTTGGAATGCACAAAAATTCTTTTACAGGTCTTGGAGCAGTTTGGAATACAGCAAAAGTAGAAGCTGGATCAATAGTTGCAATATTTGGTCTTGGTACAGTCGGACTCGCGGTTGCAGAGGGTGCTAAAACAGCGGGTGCTTCACGTGTTATTGGCATTGACATTGATTCTAAGAAATTTGAAACTGCTAAGGATTTTGGAGTCACAGAGTTTGTTAATCCTAAAGATCATGATAAACCCATTCAACAGGTGCTTGTTGATATGACCGATGGAGGTGTTGACTACAGCTTTGAGTGTATTGGAAATGTTTGTATAATGCAAACTACTCTAGAGTGATGTCATAAGGGT
This sequence comes from Taxus wallichiana var. yunnanensis, assembly GCA_018340775.1. Classification (NCBI taxonomy): domain Eukaryota; kingdom Viridiplantae; phylum Streptophyta; class Pinopsida; order Cupressales; family Taxaceae; genus Taxus; species Taxus wallichiana. The sequence continues at coordinate 745,107,257 of CM031238.1, forward strand.
TGGGGGACGTCTGTTATTGTTGGTGTTGCAGCCTCTGGACAAGAGATTTCTACCCGACCTTTTCAGCTGGTTACAGGCCGTGTATGGAAAGGAACTACTTTTGGTGGCTTCAAAAGTCACTCTCAAGTACCATGGCTTGTTGAAAAATACATGAATAAGGAGATCAAAGTTGACGAGTGCATTACACACAATTTGACACTAGACCAAATCAATGATGCATTTCATCTGATGCATGGTGGGAATTGCTTGCGAGTTGTACTGAAGATGAATGCCACTTCAGGAAATCTTTAATTGCATTGAATTCTATGTCAATAGGTGAAGCCATAGGTGCTACATATTTATTATATATTTGAGGTAAGGTAAATATGACTTGGGAATTTTGTTGTTTTGGAATGGGTTTGTTGAGGAGGCATAGGAAGTTGAAACAAATTTGAGTAACTTGGGTAAATCCATCTCCTACAACCTTTGCTTGCTGTGACATCCTTGCTAGGTTCTTCTCTGAAAATATCTCCTCCAGCCTTGTGTAGATCACTTGTGTCGTGGTAGCATGTATGGGGTATGTGAGTTGGTTGTCGAATCCCACAAGAAGTAAAAGCTCAAGTTTTCGTCCAAAGCAATGGAAGAGGCAGGAGGGCTGAAGCTGAATCTGGAGAAAAAGGCAAGATATTTCTACACTTTTCTACTATTATTTTATTTAAAAATATTGTGAAATCAAACCACTTTTCCTTGCATTGTTTTGTCAGTTGGATGTCATGATGGGAGATTTCCCTTTCTGCTTGTTTCTTCTTGTTTTAGCTTTTATCGTTGATAGTATGTGGGTCGAAAGGATGCGTGTGCCCTCTCCTTTGAATGTTATGTTTCTCTTACTCGAATGATAGACCTTCGTCTATTTGTTTATGTATTAATTCTTCTCTGCGATTGAGTTGCAAGTTATTATGTTGATCAAACTAGTATTTTTTTTGATATCATGGAAGTAAGTTAACGATAACTATGAAGCTCCTCCCTAGCACCCAAGTTGTCTTTTGACATTTTTGTTAGCTCCTTCGCAAGTCCCTTTGATAACCTTTTGGCATTGAGAAAGAAAGGTTGAGGATTGTGTGATCAATGCTTGGGGCTAGCCAGCTTGAGTTTCGGTATTAAACTTTTAGAATGAAAAGGTTTGTGTGCAATGTGTTTCCAGATCACGTGTTTAGAATCTTATATTATCTTTCATCTTGTTTCTAGGCTTTTAAGGCCATCCTCAAGAAGTACCTTGACCATCCCTATCAACTTGAGCAATATCTAGCTTTTTGGATCAACTAAGCTGGAGGTTTCATTGTGCGAATCTAGTACCTCGTTGACACTAGAATAGTTGGTCTAATCCCCCTCTCAGAATTATTGCTGATGGCGCTCTTCTATTTTTCCTAACTTGCATTATTTATTTTTTCCCTTGTAATGTTAACGCTATTAATTTAATATTGGTCGGTTTTTATGCACATTATTACCGTAATAGTTGTGATGGAAATTTCCTTAAATGTGATTAATCTTCGGGAAAAACTCATCTTTCATTTGATGAACTTATGGATTCATAGCGGAAGGTTTTGTTTTGATAATGTCACTTAGAAGTTATGTTTGTATCTTTGTGTGACGGTTGACTGTGTTACCAAGGGTTGCCTTAAAATATGGTTGTTTCGGGAAATGGATAATTTATTTTAAATTAATCAAACATTAGAATTGTTGTGGAAGTTTGCAAATCTTTAGTGTTATAAAATTGTTGATGACATTATTGTATACTCTTGTTTGACGGAACTCCCCTTCTTCTCTCGCGTGTTTGCTACTAGCCTGTAAGACTTTGACCCTTCCTGGATGATTGGTAAATCTCTTTGTAGTTAATGGTCAAAACTAGTATACTTTGCCTTCACTTCGAAACTTATGTTGTGTGTATACTCTATTTGATTTCCGGTTTGAAACTCATTTATACATGACTTTTTGTGTTAAATTTTGGAACCCATGTTTTCCCCTTCCTTGGGCTGATCAACTCTTGTTCTTTTACAAATATATTATTTTAGCCTATGCGTTTGGTGCCTTTGATAAATTTCTAGATGGTTGGTCTATTTATATCAAATCTCAATCTTGTAATTATTGTTTAATTACTTACTTGATGGGAATTCTATTTTTGCTAGATTGTTTATTTCCCCTTATAGGGCCAAGAGCCATTCTCATACTATTGCTATACCTTCGTTGCTTTTACTCCTAGCTGAAGTACAAGGTCTCCTCCTTTTTGATTGGCATGATAGAGAGATTATTATAACTTGATGTGTTGATAGTGTTTAGAGGTTTGACCCAATTCTTGTAATAAAGTGCTTCCTTTTCGTGGTATTGTTAGATAATAGTTATGGTGGTTTTGTGTAGCCTTATCTTGCTCTGGGTTCTCGTGAACCGACTCTTGAGATAATTTGTGCAGATGGATTTTGCGTGTAGATGAGGGATAGACTTGTGGACTTTGTCACCTGAACTTTGGAAACTGTGTATTGTGTGACCATCATCGAAATTATAAGAAAATTTGGTTATTGTTGTAGAGTGACATTGTTGGAGTATCAGTATTTTAAGAATTGATGTAATCTTGTTTTGTTCTTGTAAATGAGTGTTGCTACAACCTCGCCTTGAGAATAAATTTTGAGTTAAACCTTGACATGACTTAGTAATAAAGTGTCATAAGTAAACTAACATGGGATTGTTTAATACTTCTGGAAGTGAAAGTAAAGGTTGCATTCAAATAAAGTAACGTAGGGGTCACCAACTTGAGAGCAAGAAATTCTTTAAGTAAACAAGGGTAGGACTATCATTGCAAGTAAAACTTTATATCATGATAACCCTAGCTCCTCTAGTGAACATTATTTCCTTTTATGGTGAAATTTGTAAAATGACCCTAAGGTGAAATGAACTGTTAGTTGTTTGAAGATGATAAGATTTAATAAGCCAGAGAAAACAAATTGGAGACCTCACCATCTTTCTCACCGCCATTTGGAAAGTAAATTTTTAATCTTTTTTCTTGATAAACGAATTAAGCAAATAAAGGTCATAATAGAGAAGATTTAAAGATAATTACTCTGTGTTAAGAATAAACTTAGCTTGGTAAGATGAATTGTACGAATCATATCTTGAGCCTCCTTGAAAACGTAAGCTAAGAATTGCAAGATGTCCTTTTAAAATAAATAACCCTCAAGAATATCTCCTTGTGGTTGGCCCTAACTGTAAGTGTGTTATGTGATTGGACTTCTATGTTGTCTTGTCAAAAAGAAAAGTAAATTGTCCTTGATATGTGTGAACGTTTCCGTGCTGCCTTTATGGCAATCCTTGTATCAAGTTGTTCACAGTGTTAGTTGCACACTTGGTGATGACATGTTGCGTCATGTTATGTGTCAAGTAAGTAAAAAAATATCCTGTCTTTTACTGTGTTGTTCGTGTGTGTGTTTTTTTGGGGTGTTACACTTGGTATCAGAGCATAGGTTCATGCTCTCGAACCTATGGGCCGGATTGGTGTTATATGATGATGTTACATGGTGGTGGAGGTGTTACGTGATGATATTGCATGGTGATGATGATGTTGCATGATGGTGGTAGATATGGAAGAGTAATGTGCTTTAAACGTGGTGTGATTATTGTCGTAATTGTGATATTGTGAACGCACATGATGTTTATGTCACCTTATGCGTGTTTTTGATCATGTTGATGTGTTGGGGATGGGACTATTCTCTCTCTTTCTTGTGGGTTCTATGAAGAGTTCACGTGTGAATTATCTTTGTTGTGGCGTGTGAAAAGAATTATAAAGTGGATGACATAGTGTTAGAGCATTGTGACATATTGTGATATGTGGGTGTATCAATGTGTCGTGTGACTATATTGGTGTTAAAAAAGAAATGAGTTGTATCATGATGTTTTTACCATGTTTTGAAGAAATGTGTGTACCACCTTGTTATGTAGCAATGGATGTTATGTTGTGATGTACTATGTTCATCGTATGTATGATTTGTGCAAATATGTAATGCTTCATGTTGTGATTTAGGGTCATACGGTGAGTGTATGAACCCTATCATATGGTGATTGCACTTTGGGTGCAGAATGTGGTAAAGTGGTGTGTTACACCCGGTGAATGTATGATTGTGATCTACCTTGTATATGTACCACCTTTGTGTTAGTGATGTAGTTACATGTTATGTTGTGAACCTTACACTAACCGATCCTGAGGGAAATCGGTAGAAGTGTATGTTGAGAGTGAGAAATGGTGTACCATGGGTCAATAACTTGAGTCAAAACTCGGTTTAGTAGATAACATGTGATTCTTTCCTCTCTCCCTATGTGGTTGCATGTATGCAACCTAAGTGCAACTATGACTATGTTTAGCCTTGTCGAAGTGGTGGCGGGATGATTCAGATGGAGGTGATGACAGTTGTATTATTGATATGTATTTTGCGAGCTGAGGCTCGATGTTCCGAGTGCTAGCAACTCGTTGAGTACCCCTTGGTGGCTAGATAAGGCCACACAGTTATCGTAATGTGACATTATTATAAGTTGATTTTATTCGTAAATTGAGCTTTTTACTTTATTTTGTAAGGACCAAAGATCTTTTCTTAATTGTCATGCTTTACAATTTTGGGCATTTCCTTGGTTTGTGGCACTAACATGGGGATTTTGATACTAACTATGGCTATTTGGCCATTTATTTTGCTTGAATTTGGGTCTTCTTTTAAATTTGGAATTTTTACCGCCTTGCCCAAGGCTTGTACTTTGCCACTTGGCACTTTGATTGGATTGTTATGCTGGTTCTATTGTCGTGATGTGTGGAATAGGGTCATGGGATGCACCATGAAATGGTTGGACCTATGGACCCGCTTCGTTGTATAGGGGTACGCCCCAAGGAGTACAGATAACTAGCGGGTTGTTGAACCACGCGTTATTATGTCACTTGGGTTAGGAGTGTTCGAACTCTATGTGTCTTAGGCCATAGGGTCAACCGGCCTCCTTGAGGGAGGCATAATAGTTTGAGGGAAGCTTATGATATTTTTCTGTATGGTCGAAGTTTCGGATTATATGTTGAGTTATTGTGATGTTTTGGTAGTACTATTTTGATGTATGTGTTACCCATGTCAGATGGATATGTGTTGTGATGTCGTGGATATGTAATTGATGCCCTTGTGGACCCTATGTACATGTAGTTTCTATGAGTCATGGAAAATCCTCATACGTGAAAATTGAGGGAATGTCTAGAAATCATAGTACACCTTGTTCTAGTAGTATGATTTTCAGTCATGGTTGTGTGATAAGTACTATGTTATGTGGACTGTGCCTATTCCCTTCCATATTTGAGTAACCTTTTGTGGTGTAATACAATCTTGAAGTATATACTTGCGTGCTTGTGAATCTGTAGTGTCTTGTGAACCTGATAGGGTGTTGTGTTAGCAGTTCATGTTGGGCACCCACAATAAGGAATAAATCAAAACTCTTCAATGATGAAATTTTAAAAGAAATTAAACTAAGAATAATGCTAATGGAAAGGAACTAATGAAATAATAAATAAGAGGGAACTGCCAATCTTCACAGAACCTTGAAAGTTAAAATTTCTACCAAATGTTCCTAAGGCTACCTTGTGGCCGTACTTTAATCAACTAAAATTTTAAACCATAGGGTGTAATTTCTCCTTTACCTATTCTTGGTTGCGAACCATTTCTTTTCCGCTGTGTTATATCGCATCGAGGACGATGCTTTCTTAAGGGGAGGAGAATGTAATGCCCTATTCTACGTTACACCTGTTCATCCTGCGGCGATCGAGTGCTAAGCATGGAGCATCATTGTGCCTTCGTCGATCATTGGTGGGATTCGCCTTAGTCACAATGAATACTCAATCATCTCCCCCCTTCATCATGTTTGCTGGTGTCGTGTTGTTGTTGTCGTTCATCGCCCTCGCAACGCCTCGTTATAATTTCCTTGTTAAAGGAAAATCATGTTCTCTTTTACCATGCTTGTTTGACGGTCCTTCTTAATTTGATTAATAATTATTGTTAAGTTATAATAATAATAGTAATAGAAATAATAATAATATTACTAATTTAATTATCGATCGACGATAACTTCATTATCTTATTGTCGATTGTTATCAACATTATGGTTAATTATTGGTGAACAATTTTATTGTTTGGTTGGTCGCTTCTCGGACCGAGCACCGTTTGCGCAGAGTAGAGGGTCTCCTGTTGTGATGCCGTGGTCGGTCATTGTCCTGTGTTCATTTTTTGAAACTTCTACCACTAGTTTCCTCCTCGGCCGACCAAGCCTTCTCTCATGTATTGTTCTATAACTTATTTATTTATTTATTTTATGATAAAATTTTGGATGCATTCACCCATTTTGGACACGTTTGTTCGTGCCTAACCACGTAACCCATCTGCTGGCCACATGCACCACTTTTATTGTTTATTTAATGACCTTTTGGCCTTCTTGGAAATGCATTTTACTTGAATCTGGCCACCGCCTTTCCTTTCTTTCTTGTTTCACCAAATTGTGCTCAGACCATTATGTGGTTTTGCAAACGACGACTTTGATTTAACCACTTGCTGGGTATTAATTGCCTTTCTATCTACTTTTCATGCCATTCCTTTCCTGCCTAGCTATGCAGTCGACTAGGTTGTTAGCTGGCGGTGGGTGGAAGGACCTGGTATTCCTTTTATTGTTCTTTCAATGCGTATGGGTGGGTGTTGGGCACAGTCTGGATTGACTTGATGGCTAGTGGAGTAGGCGTGTTGCCTCCACCTTCTTGAGTGCTGCATGGTGTGTTCTATTACTTGGTGTTCTTTATGTGCTGTGAAAATAGACAGAGGAGTATTGCTGTTAGCACAAGTATAGAGGCATGGAGATTGGTGTTTGCAGGAGAGTGCGTTGCGGCTTCTGTGTTAGATGTTCTCCCTGCACTTGGTTTCTTTTCCTATCTCATGTCAACCTGGTCTCTTCAGGAGCCGAATATATAGAACTGAACAACAAACCCTGACCCTAATTAGTTGAGTGATTGATGTCTCCACCGATAGCAGATGAAACAGAGTATCGGTTGATGAACATCGAGAGGCTGCCATTCCAGTGCCTTCGCCTGCCCACTGAATGATGGGATAAGGACTTTGCTAAAATTGAGGCTGGGTAATGCTTCTGTGCCTCTTCTCAGTTCACCCATTTTCTACAGTTGGGTTTCTTGTTTGCTTCTAGGTATCCTCTGATTCGAGATTGGGGATTGTTATAGCTGCTGCCCCCTAGAAAATTCTGTACACCACTATCTGGGTATTCTTGTTCTCTTATTTTCTCGTCAATTTGAAAAGAGGGGATTGGTCATATGATTTTCTCCGCCCACCTAAACGCGGGTATTGAAAATTTTTATGGGGATCATAGAGCTTTTTCCAAATTGAATGTTGGGTATATATCATGAGAATTGGGTGTTCAAGATTTCATCGAGATATTGGATCGGGCATTGGTAAAGGTGCTGTAAATTCAAGGTGTTGACTGATTATTTTTCCTATTCAATAATTTGATTGAAAGTCTCAAGCCAGATTGTATCTTTGTTAACTCGTCCAATCACTTATCTTCTGTCAAACATCCCAACTTTGGGATTTGAGGAGGAAGTGTGAATGAATTCACCTCCAGGACCTGCTATGACAACGGTGGGTGCTCCTATGGCAAGCAAGGAACACTCAACGCGCGAGAGTTTTGTAACATGCGATGTGATGCCTGTTTATGTTAAGGAGCTCATTGCAGGAGGCTTTGCTGGTGGGTTTGCAAAGACTGTAGTTGCACCCTTGGAACGCACAAAAATTCTTTTACAGGTCTTGGAGCAGCGGTTTGGAATACAAAGAAAAGTAGAAGCCGGATCAATAGTTGCAATATTTGGTCTTGTACACTGATCGGACTCGCGGTCATTGCAGAGGGTACTAAAAGAGCGGGTACTTCACGTGTTATTGGCATTGACATTGATTCGAGAAATTTGAAATTGCTAAGGATTTTGGAGTCACGAGTTTGTTAATCCTAAAGATCATGATAAACCCATTCAAAGAAAAGTGCTTGTTGATATGACCGATGGAGGTGTTGACTACAAACTTTGAGTGTATTGGAAATGTTTGTATAATGCGAGCTGCTCTAGAGTGCTGTCATAATGGTTGGGGACGTCTGTTATTGTTGGTGTTGCAGCCTCTGGACAGGAGATTTCTACCCTACCTTTTCAGCTGGTTACAGGCCGTGTATGGAAAGGAACTACTTTTGGTGGCTTCAAAATTCACTCTTAAGTACCATGCCTTGTTGAAAAATACATGAATAAGGAGATCAAAGTTGACGAGTGCATTACACACAATTTGACACTAGACCAAATCAATGATGCATTTCATCTGATGCATGGTGGGAATTGCTTGCGAGTTGTACTGAAGATGAATGCCACTTCAGGAAATCTTTAATTGCATTGAATTCTATGTCAATAGGTGAAGCCATAGGTGCTACATATTTATTATATATTTGAGGTAAGGTAAATATGACTTGGGAATTTTGTTGTTTTGGAATGGGTTTGTTGAGGAGGCATAGGAAGTTGAAACAAATTTGCGTAACTTGGGTAAATCCATCTCCTACAACCTTTTCTTGCCATGACATCCTTGCTAGGTTCTTCTCTCGAAAATATCTCCTCCAAAGCCTTGTGTAGATCACTTGTGTCGTGGTAAAGCACATATGGGGTTTGTGAGTTGGTTGTCGAATCCCACAAGAAGTAAAATCTCAAGTTTTCGTCCAAAGCAATGGAAGAGGCAGTAGGGCGAAGCTGAATCTGGAGAAAAAGGCAAGATATTTCTACACTTTTCTACTGTTATTTTATTTAAAAATATTGTGAAATCGAACCACTTTTCCTTGCTTTGTTTTGTCAGTTGGATGTCATGATGGGAGATTTCCCTTTCTGATTGTTTCTTCTTGTTTTAGCTTTTATCGTTGATGTAAGAAGTGGGTCGAAAGGATGTGTGTGCCCTCTCTCTCCGAATGTTATGTTTCTCTTACTCGAATGATAGACCTTTGTTTGTTTGTTTATGTATTAATTCTTCTTCGCACAATTGAGTTCCAAGTTATTATGCCGATCAAACTAGTATTTTGTTTTTTATATCATGGAAATGAGTTAAGGATAACTGTGAAGCTCCTCCCTAGCACCCAAGTTGTCTTTTGACGTTTTTTGTTAGCTCCTTCACAAGTCCCTTTGATAACCTTTTGGCATCGAGAAAGAAAGGTTGTAGGATTGTGTGATCAATGCTTGGGGCTAGCCAGCTTGAGTTTCGGTATTAAACTTTTAGAATGAAAAGGTTTGTGTGCGATGTGTTTTCCTGATCACATGTTTAGACTCTTATCTTACCTTTCATCTTGTTTCTAGGCTTGCAAGGCCATTCTCAAGAAGTACCTTGACCATCCCTATCAACTTGAACCATAACTAGCTTTTCGGATCAACTAAGCCGGAGGTTTCATTGTGTGAATCCAAAGACTCGTTGACACTAGAATAGTTGGTCTAATCCCCCTCTCACTAATTATTGCTGATGGCGCTCTTCTTTTTTCCTAACTTGCATTATTTTTTTCTCTCCTTGTAATGTTAACACTATTAATTTTATATTGGTCGGTTTTTATGCACATTATTACCGTAATAGTTGTGATGGAAATTTCCTTAAATGTGATTAATCTTCGGGAAAAACTCAACTTTCATTTGATGGACTTATGGATTCATAGCGGAAGGTTTGTTTTGATAATGCCACTTAGAAGTTTTGTTTGTATCTTTGTGTGACGGTTGATTGTGTTACCAAGGGTTGCCTTAAAATATGGTTGTTTCAGGAAATGGATAATTTATTTTTAAATTAATCAAACATTAGAATTGTTGTGGAAGTTTGCAAATCTTTAGTGTTATAAAATTTTTGATGACATTATTATATACTCTTGCTTGACGGAACTCCCTTATTCTCTCGCGTGTTCATACTAGCTTTCGTAAGACGTTGACCCTTCCCGGATGATTGGTAAATCTCCTTGTAGTTAATGGTCAAAACTAGTATACTTTTCCTTCGCTTCGAAACTTATGTTGTGTGTATACTCTATTTGATTTCCGGTTTGAAACTCATTTATACATGACTTTTTGTGTTAAATTTTGGAACCCGTGTTTCCCCTTCCTTGGGCTGATCAACTCTTGTTCTTTTACAAATATATTATTTTAGCCTATGCTTTTGGTGCCTTTGATAAATTTCTTGATGGTTGGTCTATTTATATCAAATCTCAATCTTGTAATTATTGTTTAATTACTTACTGATGGGAATTCTATTTTTTCTAGATTGTTTATTTCCCTTATAGGCCAAGAGCCATTCTCATACTATTACTATACCTTCGTTGCTTTTACTCCTAGCTGAAGTACATGGTCTCCTCCTTTATTGATTGGCATGATAGAGAGATTATTATAACTTGATGTGTTGATAGTGTTTAGAGGTTTGACACAATTCTTGTAATAAAGTGCTTCCTTTTCGTGGTATTGTTAGATAATAGTTATGGTGGTTTTGTGTAGCCTTATCTTGCTCAGTTCTCGTGAACTGACTCTTGTAGAAAATTTGTTGCAGATGGATTTTGCGTGTAGATGAGGGATAGACTTGTGGACTTTGTCATCTGAACTTTGGAAACCGTGTATTGTGTGACCATCATTGAAATTATAAGAAAATCTGGTTATTATTGAGAGTGACATTGTTGGAGTATCGTATTTTAAGAATTGATGTAATCTTGTTTTGTTCTGGTAAATGACTGTTGCTACAACCTTGCCTTGAGAATAAATTTTGAGTTAAACCTTGACATGACTTAGTAATAAAGTGTCATAAGTAAACTAACATGGGATTGTTTAATACTTCTGGAAGTGAAAGTAAAGGTTGCATTCAAATAAAGTAACGTAGGGGTCACCAACTTGAGAGCAAGAAATTCTTTAAGTAAACAAGGGCAGGACTATCATTGCAAGTAAAACTTTATATCATGATAACCCTAGCTCCTCTAGTGAACATTATTTCCTTTTATGGTGAAATTTGTAAAATGACCCTAAGGTGAAATGAACTGTTAGTTGTTTGAAGATGATAAGATTTAATAAGCCAGAGAAAACAAATTGGAGACCTCACCATCTTTCTCACCGCCATTTGGAAAGTAAATTTTTAATCCTTTTTCTTGATAAACGAATTAAGCAAATAAAGGTCATAATAGAGAAGATTTAAAGATAATTACTCGTGTTAAGAATAAACTTAGCTTGGTAAGATGAATTGTACGAATCATATCTTGAGCCTCCTTGAAAACGTAAGCTAAGAATTGCAAGATGTCCTTTTAAAATAAATAACCCTCAAGAATATCTCCTTGTGGTTGGCCCTAACTGTAAGTGTGTTCTGTGATTGGACTTCTATGTTGTCTTGTCAAAAAGAAAAGTAAATTGTCCTTGATATGTGTGAACGTTTCCGTGCTGCCTTTATGGCCATCCTTGTATCAAGTTGTTCACAGTGTTAGTTGTATACTTGGTGACGACATGTTGCGTCATGTTATGTGTCAAGCAAGTCAAAAAAATTATCCTGTATTTTACTATGTTGTTCGTGTGTGTTTTTTTTTGGGGTGTTACTGAGAAATAGGATGGTCACAAGTGGAATAGAAACAAGGAAGACTATCATCAAGATGTTTTGAATAATCTAAAAGTGTGATTTGGATAGGTTTGAAGAAATGGAAGACCGATGAAAGAGAATGAAATTTATTGATGAAAACTATTTTAGGGTTCCCATACATATCTAAAGGATATGAACCCATTTGGGAGTGACTGTGTAGAGTTTGATTCTCATTTGTAGGTTTTTTCGAATGTATAATTATGAAAAAAATTGAAGTATTGAATATATGATACATAGTTAACTTCCTTCACCATTTTCAAACCCTAGCTTGGATACTCTTAAAGATGATAAACCTTAGAAAGGGTTTAGTGTTTTGTGTTGAACTAACCCTAACCACAACCTAATGTTTGACAACTATATATATGGCACTACTTGAAAAAATCCTCAAACCCACATAATTCTCTAATAAGCCTACGATGATATAGAACTAGCAATATAGAAATAAATGCACTTAAAATGTAATAATATATTTGACTTTAGCCCTTTATAATATTATTTTTGACCTTAGTGTACTTCATATTTCTAATTTTAGCTATGATCTATGACTACTCTTTGAATTTTTTTCTTTTTATTAATGTCTCCATGTGATGACGCAATGTTTAGGTAGATCCAAAATGATTGCTATGGTTTGGAAAACATAAGGTTCTCTTTCTTAAATATTTGACCTTTTGTTAGTTTTTCCTCCGAACCAATACTAAAATCCTACTAAGGTTGACCAAGACAAGTTACCCTTTCAAAATCGTGGCATTTACGTAGGTGAAAGATAGGTTCATTACATGAAGACAAGCTTGGGGATGAACTTTCACATGACCCACGAACCTCTCAAGTTCTCATAGAAATTTAGACATCATATGTGAACCATCGATCAACATATATATAGTAACTACTAGTTCCTCAACTTATATAATTATAGAATTGAAACCATATGAAAATTTTATATTAACTTTTGAAACTTTTTTGAGTGATTGTTTGCATTGAATTTGTCACTTTTTCAAATTATGTATCACATTTTTCCGAAAAACTATGCGAACTAGAGTTATTTTCCATTGAAATATTGTATATGCGTATTGGATCCATTGGGAGAAAGGTAACAAATACAAGTGTAAATTTTTAACATATTCATAAGATTTAAATAATGATACATATGAGAGATATATCTTTCAATGTAGTATTTTTCCATCAAGGTGTAAGGGATATAAATTTCGTAGGTAGTATATGATAAAATTAAGAAAGCATTCATGTATCACAAATAAGAAAATAGGGGTTTAAATGAAATCTTAATTTCTGGAATTAGTTTTAAATAGGAAACTTTATCAAAGGGTACGAACATACCTTACGTTGTGTATTTATATATGAAGATAGTGTCACCATAATGTAATGATAAAAAAAGTTGCATGTCTAGTTTTAATAGTATATACTTGAATTATTAATTTAGATTTATAAAGGGAGGTCATGATACATTCTTATTTATGTTAAAGCTCGATATTTGAATGTTATCAATTACTCTAAAGATCTCAAACTGTTAATAAGTGCATGTAAACATAATGAAATCACTATTATAATTTGGAAAATGATGACATAAGGTTCTCAAATGTTGAATAGATACGAGGATGACCATTATCACGGTGTATTGAAAAATCCAAAAGTGTGATCTAGATATGTTTTAAGAGCTAGGAAAGTGAAAAAGATGAATTTGTTTGACGGAGACTATAGTAGGGCCAAACTTATCTAGATGTTATGATCCCATTTAGGAGTGACTATGAAGAGTTGAATTCTTAGTTGTAATTTCTTGTGGATGTTTATTTTTTAAAAATAATGAAGTACTAAATATATGATCTACCGAATTTCCTTCTCCTTTATCAAACCCTATTTTGGCTCCTCTTGAAGATGAGAGACCTCTAAAAGGGGTTGTTATTCTCAGGTTAGACTATGCTTAACCCCACCCCGATGAGTAAGCATTTCTTATGTAGTACTATTCAAAAGAATCCTAAATCCCATGTAGTTCTCCCATAAGCCTATGATGATATGCAACTACCGATATAGAAATAAATACACTTTTAATGGAACCATCAATTTGACTAAAAACCTTGACAACATAAATTTTCACATTTGTGTACTTCATATTTCTACTTTTGGCTATTATTTAGGACTGTTGTTGGAAGATTTTTCTTTTACATAGTGTCTCCATGTCATGAGGTAGTGTCTAGACAAATCCCAAATTATTCCTAGATTGTTTTAATAGATTGAGGTCATATTGCTTGAATGGATGACCTTTTGGTAGTGTTATCACTCAACCAACGCTAAAATCTTTACTAAGGTTGATTAAGACAAGTTATCGGCTATTTGAAATTGTTACATTTAGGTATGTGAATGATAGGTTCATGAGATGTAGATAGGTTTGGAAATGAGCTTGTCCATGGCCCACGAACTTGTTTAACATCCATATACTTTAAAATTGAAAGATGTGTGATATTTATCTAGAATTCAAGTTGAATTCAATATATATGAAGGGGTTTTGTTGATGTAAAATTGAAGAATAGGGTTACCCTAATGAATGATAGAGTGTTTGAAGAAATGAAATGTGCATGAATAAGGTAGATTATGTATTTATGTAACTCATGTGTATAAAAGTGAAAAGAGCGTAATTTTCAAGTTTCTTCAGGTATTATAACATTATAGGATATTTTTAGTTTCAAACAACGATTTTAGCCTATGGTGGACATTAATATTATTATCTTAGATTATGCTAATGATGCAAAAATTAATAAATAAATGAATCTTTCTTAGCTTAACCAACCCTAAATATTACGAAGAGCATAGAAATATAACCATATAGTCATTGAATTTATATATACTAAAAGACAATATAATAGAAAGGGACTATCTCTCCCTTTAAGATGCACTTAAGATCCAAAGGGAAGGGGCCAAAAAAATGAGCTAGCTACTAGATTGGTATGTTGTTAGTTCTACTATTTTGTTGTTAGTTCTGTTTTTTTTTTTTTTTTTGTTTTTTGGTATCGTTGTGCCGCTGGTCGAGGCGGCCTCATTTGGTCCTAATTTCCATATCTTTCTCTCCACTTTTGTATGGGGTAGGGACCCTAAACCTGTTTTTACCCATGGTAAAAAAATAATAAGCGTTTGTGGGTAGAAATAAATAAAAAAATAATATCATATATAATTTATTTTCAAAGAAGCATAAATGACGCCGCATTTTGAGATTTCTCGGAGTAGAATCATTTATGGGATCATACATGGAGAGCCTTATTAGTTGATATTCATTGAGATGTGAATACATCATAGTAATAAGAATCTTGGCATTATGTGGTCTTAAAGAGAGTGAGGTTTAGTGCAACTAAACATTAATAACTCGATGTTTTCCCTTTATTAGTCTTAATGAGCTTAAGGTTTAGTCATAGAAATCTCAACATTCTAGGAGAGGAGGTTTCTATGCTATTTTATAATCATCATTTGAGTTTATGGGTTTTATTTGAGTAAGAGAGAGGATCATTATTGCAATTTTTCTATTTTTGTGTCAATATATTTGGAGTAGATGATGAAATTGTTGGGTCAAAATATAGAAGCTACAAGCTAGCTTCGTAAGTTTTTGGGTCGTAAAGTGATATATTCAACATGGAATGGGTACTTGTTGGAGGAGAAGCTTGAATTTATCGTGGATGTCAAAAATATTTTTCTTGTGACACACATTCCACATGATTTATTTATTTTCAAATCACAATTTATATTTTGATTGATTGGTAAATTCTAGGCTTTTACTAAGAGGAGGTCCAAGGTTCAGCCCTCATTAGCATGCCCACTCACAAGAGGATTATTTTGATCGATGTCCTTGAGTGTGTGACGGTGGTACTACTAGATTAGTCCAACCAACGTCTATGAGTGTGTGCCACGGTGTATGATGGCATTATGAAGTATGCACGAGTTATACAAAGACGGTATGAAACTTGAGCACTTGGTGGTCCCTTCCTCATCTACCAAGGCTGGTAGAGACTATGCTAAATTGTAATATGTAATGATTCCTCTAATGAACAATTTTTTTACTAAACTATCAAATTTAGAGTTCAAACTGATCTTAGATTATATAAAATATCATAGAGATCTAAAAATAATTTCTTTAGAGTCATAGACCTTAAAAATATGAATATGGTCTTTTTCTATCTTAGAATGACATATTTCAAAATAGTAATAATTAAATACAAAAATAACCCGTACTACAACTTTCTATAGGAGTTATTTATTTTTAAACAAGAATTATTATTTCTCAATAATAATTAAAATGCTAATCAAACTTTGCACTCTCACTTAAAAACATATTGTTTCATGTTCACATTTAATTTAATGTATCTATTATATATCGTACAAAATAAATGCAATGAAGATGTTAATATAAGATATGTATAAAAGAATTTAAACTTAAACAATTGAAACATTACATGAGGAAGAGAAATAATGAAGAAAAGGATTAAGTGATGAGAAGTCCAAGGGTAAGAAATTTTTGGGATAAAGAGTATGAAATTCTTATTTTCTCAAGAAGTATATGAGAATCCTATCTTGAGCCAATGTAGTAGTTGAATTCATTAACCATAGAACATGGAAGGTCAGGTTATTTTGCACCATATTTATAAACAATTATTATAGGTGATTGTCCATGCTTTCATAAGAAACAACATATATCAACTGCAAGAGTTTTCCTTATGGATTTGTATTTCATACAGCCTCTTTATCGCTTGTTTTAGGTTCTAATTAATACTCAAAAAATTTGAAACATTTTCTTTCGTACAATATTAGGCCTATTAATTTTTAAAAATCACATTTTTGAGTTTTGAATTATGAGGAAGTGGTGAGACATTAAGATGTGAGGTAACCAAGTGTATGGGTATTATAATAAGTATTGTAAGATATTTTTACAAGTAAATATATTATTTATTGATTCATTAAATGCCATCTTGTAATATTATAAACATAATTTCTATATCAAGTGCAATTTTTTAAATGAACGTCATGCTTTTGTTGACTTTATTGCTACTAGAAATGTTATCGTAAATGTTTGAACATGCCACCTAACACTAACTATATCATTTTCTTCTCTCTTAATAAAAGACATAGATTTCCTCACAATATTTAAGGTTTCTATTATCTATATATTTATCCAATATACATGCACTAACCATCAAGTTATTGAATGTTATTTTATTATAGCTTATATATTTAATGATAGTTCAAGGGTAGTTTATTTTAGTAATATGGACATTATAGTTGATAATTATAGTCATTATAATCTAAGAAGATACTATGAAGAAAAAATATGAATTTGAGTGTTCAAATAGATGGATTTTATGCATTTTCCATGAAGATTGTGGCTATTCGGAGACTTGTCACATTTTAGATATGACATTAGATATCTTGAAAAACATAATTTGATGCAATATTTGATGATTTTGGCATACATTATATTTATAAAGAATCCTCTCATTTTTAGAATGAGGTACATACAAGAAAAGTGGAGTAAAAAGAATCTAATAGAATAAATTAGGGAAATTTTTAGCTAAGTGGAAATACTCCAATAGGTCAAATCCCTCTACCATATATTGAAGACCACATATGCATATAACCATCAAGAGAATATATTAACATATAAACATATAAATAGGAGATTATGACAAGCACATTTTAAATCAAAAGAATTATATTGATGATAAATTAACATATATTGTTGGAAGTGTATATATGTAAAAATATGACTTCGATGTATTTTGAATTATTTTATAGTGTGCGATACCTAAGGCATATGCATACATATATATAGAAAAAAAGAGAGGATAAATAATGCTCCTTAAGTACAAGGAGAGGATGAAAATAACCTCTTTTGATATGAAATGGAAGAAGATGGGAAAAGTAAGCCAACAATTGCTTGGAACTATACAAAGCAATACATAAGAAAATTGTGCAAAAGCTAGATCTTGATACTAGTCTTGATCTTGTTATGTGAATCTGATCTAGTAATTCATGTCCAATTAATTAAAACATTTCTCTTTCTTGTAATGTGATTTTTTTATTACCATTGGTATGTAGGTATTGTGTAATACATATGTTAACATCTATGAGTTTGTATATACTTTTAAAGGATAGTAAATGGAATAGTTTGCATGTATTTAAGACTAAAACCTATAACATGTCATAATGAGTGATTTTGGGTATTTCTACTAAAAGTGGTTTCTTTACTAAAATGAGAAAATGTTGAGATGGATACTAGGACAATGAGATGTGAAGATATTTCTATAGGAGAATATGAACCATGTTTTTGAAGATGAAGCAACCATTATGGGAATTTCCTAAAAACGAAATAGTTATGAAAACATCTACCGGGATATTGATGAGATGTTTTAGTGTGAGCTTCCAGGAAAATACCCACACAGCTTATATTAACTAGAGCATTATCATATAAGGCACAAAATTAAGGAAAATTTTGAATAGATGGATGGTGTTTTGCCCACTCCTCTTTCAAACTTATCATATTTTTATTTTTATTAATATGAACTCTAGACATGGAATTTACTATGTTATTTTGGTTCAAGACAATGATAGATGGTAGAGATATTCTAACTATTGATATGTTGTGATTCATATTATTGTTGTATGGATTCTTAGAGGAATGGATAGATATTTTTCATGATGATGATGGTGTGTTGATTTTCTATATATATATATACCGACATTCTAAATTTCGTCGTATGGATTAGGTTTTGTGTTTGAACTAATCTTGAGATCTCACTTATATTGATGAAATGGTAGAATCGAGGTTTTTTTGAAATGATAAAAAATGATAGCATTTCTTAGCTTGGATGGTGACTTTGTGATATGATGATGTTTATTGATGAATGCGAATATATTTTATTATTGATGTATTTGATGCGGCCATGAGGCCGAAGGAGGTATTGTTTGATTTTTGCAAGCGATTATATCACAAAAAATAGGGATAGGAGACCAACCATGGTGGAATATTGGATGTATACAATGAAGGTCACCATGGCATCTTTATGTTTCATTTTATTTTTGTGTGTTGTTAGATTGTTAGGAGGTCCCCATGGGGAGGATGACCTCAAATTGTGACCATGGACTATGTGTGTTTTCCCCTTTCCTTTTATTATGTTGTGAGTATGTGCTTTATTTTAGTAATGTGATTCACTTTATTATTGTTAGTTAATGTGCTCTATTTAAGCTCATCAACCTTGATAATTACATAAATTGGAGATGTGACAAAGGGGTATTTAATTTTGGTAGATTTTCCTTGATTTTATTTCAGATTTGAAATGGTTTTACTAGTCTAAGTGTTGTGTACTCAATCTTTCATGTCAAATTCGGTTTTGGGCTTAAGGGTGATTTTTGGAGGCTTGTGGTACAAGTTAAGCTAGTCCCAAACCTCTTAAATTCATCTACCAAATATACGTATGGGTTAAAGGGTCAAAAATAGACCCCATTATGTGATTTGCAAGGTAAAAGGTGATATTTATTGCACTTTCTTACATGAATTTTTAATTGTGTCCTTTAGAGGTATGTGTAAATTTTTTTGTGTGCGAGATATTTGTCATTTCCTCAAACACATATTTATAAACCTTTGGTTTGATGTTTGACTTGTTTATGTGGAGTTGAGAGGAAGTAATGTGGCATCCTACGTGGAGCCGCCTCACCCTCCTCTCCTCTTTTTCTATATATGCAAGTTAATTTGATGGTTTTCGGGTTACTTCATTTTGTTGTGCATGGTTATTTTGGAATTTGAGTTTGAGTTTCTTTCTTGGGAGTCTTGGATATTGCTTGGATTTGGGCTTGAGCTTGGATGGAGCTTAGAGTTGTGATTTAGGATCAAATTTCTTGCAATGGAAAGGTAGGAACTTCACCCATGTAGTTTAATTTTATATGTGTGTGTTTTTATAAATAAATGAATGTT
This sequence comes from Taxus wallichiana var. yunnanensis, assembly GCA_018340775.1. Classification (NCBI taxonomy): domain Eukaryota; kingdom Viridiplantae; phylum Streptophyta; class Pinopsida; order Cupressales; family Taxaceae; genus Taxus; species Taxus wallichiana. Next base: position 745,126,904 of record CM031238.1, read on the forward strand.
GTGTGTGCTTTTATTTTGCTTGGGTAGTATGGCCACAAGTATGGTGTAGGAGAAGATTTATGGGTATCTTTTAGAGGGAAGCATAAGATTATTGTTGAAAATTTTGGGAGGGAATTAGGTTAGGTGCCCCACCGTTTAGATAATAAAAATTCTTACTTATCTTATATGTTTTATTTTAGGGAGGCATAAGAGATTGTGGGAGGCATAAGAGACGAGGGAGGCATAAGAGAATTTGAGAGAGGCATAAGAGTCTAGTTTTGGGTTTGTTTTATGTTTGGAGGCTTCAAGGTGGTTGTTAGCGCATTAATACATTTGTTTGTTAATGAACAGTTATGTAACTGTTTCTTCCATGGCTCCCTCTCTCTCAGCCTATATAAAGGCTTGCTCTATGTATTATCTAATATAGCAATCAATAAAACTTGATTCAGCACCTTCATTGGTACCAGAGCGGGTTGTGGAGACTGTAAAGGCGACCGAGCGGGTTTTGTTATGCGTGGAGGACCTCCGTTCTATTTCTGCGTGGAAAGAAAACAATTTTTGGCATATTTCTTTGTGTGCTGTGCGTTGTGTGTCGTGCGTTGTGTGCTGTGCACTGGAGGAGCAACAAGAACGTGACATTTTGCAAACCCGGTGAACCTATGCGTGGAAGGAGGAGAGTGCGTGGTTGTGCGTGGAGATTCAGAGAGGAGACTCAGCGCGAAATTGCTGGCGTAGAGGTGAACCTGTGTGTGGAGACTCCCATTTGCTGTTCTTTGCTGATAAAAGCACGTCTTTCCTGTTCGTGCATCTTTGCTGTTCTTTGCTAGAGCCAGCAGCAACTATCCATCCTCTACCCACGTGGAAGGAGACATTGTTGGCTCAAGCCAGTTCCATTTCTAGCCATTGCCATCATTTGCAGAGTGGAAGACAAGAAGAAGAGAAAAACTGTGCATGGTAGGAGCCCTCAAGGAGCCCTCAGTGACTGTTTTGTTCTTCTTTGCTCCATTAAAACTGTGCAAGTGAAGAAAGCCTACAAATTTCAAAACAGTGTGTGCGCGTATGTCGCAAATTTCCGATGCACAAAGCACCGCGAGCAATGCACCAAATATTTGGGCATTGAATGACAACGAAGACACCACTGGGCTGTTCTTTGCCTTGGTCAATGAGCTACACAACACTGGGAACATTCTCTTTGATGAGATTGTGTGCCGAGGACTGTTGGAATATTTTTGGTTCGACGTTCGATGTCAAGCACGGCGGATTCGTGCAGAACTTGAACGTGGTTATGATGCAGATGACGAACGTGAAATAGAACACCCACAGGAGCGTCGGTGTCTCACTGCACGAGCCTATAGAGCCCATCTTCGGAATAGATTCCTTCAGTAAGCATTGTAGCCAGTTTTGAAAAATAAATAAATAAAATACATTTTTTGAGTTTTTGAAAATGTCTGCTCCAAAAATATTGCTATCCGATGCCCAATTCTTGTAAGGGCCAAATTTCGCCTCATGGAAAACCAAAATGCGGATGATTCTTCACTTCGAAGATCTTTGGGGGATCGTTTCTGGAAAAGACGCCCCTCCCACAGATGTTGATCTGTTGGAAAAATATGAAAAGGCTGATGCAAAAGCGCTAATGCTCATCACCCTGAGTCTTTCTGATGAGGTGCAGCCATACATTCGGGAAGCAACCGCTTCTTCTCAGGCATGGAGCGCATTGTGTACCATCTACGAAGCTAAGAATCTGACGACAAAGTTGTAACTTCAGACAAAGCTTCATACGATGAGTATGCATGATGGTGAATCAGTAGAAGCCTTCTTGTGGCATGTAGCTGAGTTACGTGCAGAACTCTCTACACTCGATGAACCAGTGGACGACAAGTTGCTAGTCCCGCTCACCCTGCGAGCTCTTCCTTCTTGGTTTTAGAAATTGATCACCACGTTGAAAATCACTCAACAGGAGGTGAGTTTTACAACTCTAGTGAATTATCTACCAGTAGGAAGAAGCCATGCAAAATGTACAAGAAGCCTTCGAAGACAAGGCTCTCATCACGAGGCAAAAACATAAGCCTCGGAAAGGGCAATCTGCCCCCCAGAATCAGAAGCAGCATGCTCAGCAGCCATCTTCACAGTGGCCACCACAATGGCCACCCCAGAAGCAGCATAATCACAAGGTGGATCGGTGGTGCCACATTTGCTCCACGGATATGCACACGATTACGAACTGTTATTACAACGGTCGCAAGTATGGAAATTCTGGCGAAGAGAGAACTTCTGGCTAAGGATATTCCAAGAAATCCCGATGGCATGCTCGTAATCAGAGGCAGAAGGGCCACATTGCTGCTCAGCAGGATGCCACCTCCGATGAAGAGGTACCAGATATGACTCATTCTGACATTGTTCTAGTCTCATAGACTTTGCAGCCGTCAGAAGATGTCTGGTTGATTGATTCAGTGCCAGCAAACACATGAATGGCAATAAGAAGTTGTTCCATACTCTGAGTGACCGGTCCACTGGAGATCGGATCACCATTGCAGACAATCAAGAGTATATTGCGGCAGGGATTGGTGATGTCATCATTCCTCTTGGAACACGAAGATGTACACTCACAAAGGTGCTCTATGTTCTAGGTTTGACTTCAAATCTTTTGTCTGTAAGTCAACTTCTTAACCATTGAATGCAGGTTGAATTCTTTATTGAGAAAGGGGTCAAGTCCTGCATCATTTCCCAAGGTGAGTCAGTCATTGCTCAAGCATTTCTGAAGGGCCGTCTATTTGCACTGGATGCGGTCACTTCATCTAGCGTTGCTCTCTCTGCATCAACAGTAGAGTCCACTGCACTTTGGCACTTTTGATATGGTCATCTTTTCACTAGGGGCTCTGCATCGCTCGGTGTGAAGGAAATGGTAAGAGGGCTTCCTCCACTCTCTCATTCCTTACTGTTTGCTGGGATGTCTTCATGGGAAAACAACATAGAGGTCCGTTCAAACAGAGCTCTTATCATTCTACTGAGCATCTTGGGCGTTCACACCGATTCAGTGCGGACCCTTTCCAGCCTAGCTTCCAAGGTTTTGCATACTTTCAGCTCATCATTGATGATTACTCACAGAAAATGTGGGTATATTTCCTTCGGAAGAAGAGTGAGGCACTTGCAAATTTCCAAACCTTCTACCAGCAAGCCACCAGGTAGTCTGGGAAGCCTCTTCTTCTCCTCCACTCAGATCGAGGGGGAATTTGTGTCATATAATTTCTTAGCATACACAAGCGGCATGGCATTCAAGCAACATTTTGACCGCATGCTACACACCCCAATAGAGCGGGATTTCGAGCGCCACAACAGATGCCATGGAGATGGCTCATTGTATGCTCTCGACCGCCAAGTTGGAGGATTAGTTTTGGGTAGAAGCAGTCCAGACAGTAGTGTATCTACTCAACCGGGCACCCATGAAGATCTTGCAGAACAAGACACCGGAAGAGGTATGGACTAGTCGTAAACCTTCTATTCATCATTTGAGAGTTTTTGGTTGTACTGCATATATGCATGTTCCAGATAAGAGAAGGAAGAAGATCGATCCAAAGACACTGCCATGTCTTTTCTTGGGGTATAGTACTACCTCAAAGGCATATCGTCTCATGGATCCTGAGACGAAGAAGATCTACGAGAGTCGAGATGTGGTATGTGATGAGTCGTCCTTTGACTCCCTGCCATATAATGGAGATCCAGTACCGACCTCGTCACATAGATTGCTCACACATCCAAATGATGAGCAAGATATAAATTCAGCCATTTTGTTTCCATTTAGAGTGGAAAGCTTGTAAAATAGAGCCATATAATTCTATTTATCAAGTTACTACGTTGTAGTTGAAAGGAATAAATTTAAGTTGCATTTTTGGTTGGAAATGAAAATCTGCAAATCTTGGATTTTATTCAAGTTGTAATATGTATTATTTGGAAAGGAAGGATGGCATTTTAAATAAAGTATTGTTGTGTTATTTGGTTATATTGTTGTAAATTTGAAATGAAAAAGGATTTTATTAAGTGTGTTTTATCTTATCTTTGTTCTCCAAATAGTATATGTGAAAAGAATGGTTTGGAGCTGATATCATACTCAAGTTTTATACCTTATTGAAAATGAAAGGATGCCACAAACTTAGTGTTTTAATAAAGAAATGAATTTGGTTTTATTTCATTATTTTTTTGTCTTAAAACAATTTATCAAACTATGTTTTTGATATATATAAAGATATATATATATATATATATATATATCCATTTTTTAGCATTTTCCCTACAATGACTCGAAACTTGGTAAGATTAACTAGCTTGGGTAGACCTTGTACCATCATCGGTTACTATATGGTGTTACTGATTATAGAAAAATATGATTTCAAACTTAAGTTAAACAATTTGATGCTTAGGAAACCTTTCAAAGCAACTGTGGAACTTTATTTATCTGTTTAAAGATTCATCTAAATAAATGGATAAAAAAATATCCATTTTATACCCGTGTTATTTTGAATATAATAAATCTTCACTAATCGGCATCGCTCACATGTACTAGCATCGACAATCCTTTAACCGACACTTTGGACACTAAAAACTATACATAAATATGACTTTCAACTTTAACCTTAGAAATTATTACCTTTTGTGCAAGTCAGAGCATTCAATGACTATGATAAACTATTAAATGACACAAAACATATACAGGTGAATATATCTTAGGATATATTCACTTGTATAAACTATTTTATAAAATTACCAAACTTGTCGGATCCGGAGCCAATAGTAGAACTAGTGTCTATAGCCATAACATACCATGACCGGTCAAGCGATACCATGATCGCTTTGTGCACCGTGCATAGAAACAATTTGTTAACCAACGTGATTTCTAGCCCAACTAGTGATTTTCAAGAAATGAAACATGAAGAGAATTTATATCTAATGATCTACAAGCATATATACGTGTATATACATATATACACTCATGTATATATGTATATAAATGTATATAAAATTAAATCCTTGAAATGGGTTTTTCCCAAATATAACTCAAGAAAATGAGAACCAGTAAAAAACTTCAATCAAATTTGTGGATTAATCCTTCCAATCAAATGAATTAAAATAACCATACTTGTATAAGATCTATGAAAACAAATAAGTGAGCCAAATGGGGAAAGATCTTTCCTTCCAATACAATACAAAAACATAGAGGAAATTCCTCTATGGTTTCTCTCATACTTTCATGACTCCCATACCTCCAACCTATAAAAGAAGGAAAAGAAAAGAGAACAAATGAGGAAACTAGGGCAAGAAAAGTTTAAAAGATTTCATAAGGATGATTAGGGTTAGAATGAAAACCTAGGATATAAGAGCCTAAAATCAATCAATATAAAGGTAGGGAATCCATCCTAAAAATTTTAGGTGAGGGTATTTTATGGGAATATATGTTTTAATTGATCGTATGTGTAATTTTTGAATGGGACGACTTAGGGCCTACCTGTTTTAAGTTAAAATGTAACCCTCTTATTATGGTTTAGTAAATCATTAAAAGTAATTAATGGATGTATTGATATAAGATTATAACTGGAAATAACTTTAGAAATATATTAATAATATTTAATTATTAATCTAGGCTAGATCAACCTAATGTATTGAAGAAAATCAATGGTAGTAGTTGATTAAATGTACTCTAGGGTTTAACACCCTTGCAACCCTTTTAAACAATTTTTTTGTAATTTCCTAAGTATTTATTTAATATTTAATGTGGTTTAGAACGTCGATCATGTCAGCACTACAATTGGTATCGAGTTGTGTGTTCAATGCTTGGTCCCCGGGAACACTTGGAAATAAATAGTAAACTTAGCGTAACTCTAAAACTTAGAACACATGACAATGTGTAAACTTAAAACATAGAAACTTAGAAAACTAAAACAAAACCTAGATGATGATGAAATAACTCTTGCCTAGGTTTGTGTAGGATACGAAAACTAGATAATGAATTCTTACACATCGAGTTAGATCTACCACCTCCGGAGTAGGTGCTTGCCGTTATACTCTTGTAGATTTTATAGACCTTACAGGAGGTCAATACAGCTATACGAGGTGGAATAGTAGAGGAACGACCTAGCCATCATGATACAATGCCATCACATGACGCTCATCATCCTTCATCACACAACAATGAGTATTAAGTAGAGAACTCCCACGTGAAGTCATCTAGATAGGGTTCACCTCGGATGGGACATAGAAAGAGAGATCTAGGAGCCTATTGGTGCTCAAAATAGTCTCACCCCATTTTTCCTTTGAAAATCCATTGATTTATGGCCTCTGTCACATTTTATCCCCGTGTTGTGCCTGGGAAGTCTCTACTTTCCTTTGTTTCCATAATTAATCTTTCCTTGGGCTGAAGATCACGTATGGATCTATATTTGTGTCCTTGTTTCTCTATTTCTCTCGAAGAGGTCTAAAATTTGGGTCTCTGTCCTCTATTCATTCAAAAACTCGGGCTTTCCTATTCTTTCCATTTTTTACAGTCGGGATTTGTTGCCCTTGTTGTTTTGCCCCAAATACTTGATGAAAAATGAATGGATGTAGCTATGAAGAGCATATTTAAGGCTTGCAACAGTTATAAATCCTCTATCCTTGGAAAAAACTTCATCCCGGGCTTGAATGGTAATGTTTCTACATTTACGATTTGGGCATTTCCCGGTCAAATTTGCATCCTTGCATCGACAGGGAATGTGGCCTCTTTTGGTTGGACGTGGCTCAACAGGGTGCTTTAGAAATTTTATAAATCGCCTCAACTTAAAGATTTGTCCATGTAGAGGAATTAAACTCATTTGAAGATCTACTTTTTGTTTTAGCCTTGGAGTAGTGCCGGGAGGACACGTGGAGGTTTCCGCTGCTTTTCTCGGACTTAGATAAATTTTTATGCAGATAAAATAGTTTGGCAGAAATAGGGACACATGGCGAGCCCACGCTCATTCAAAGTCTTTTAAGGAAGTGCCAAGAGGACACTTGGAGGCCTCCACTCACTTTGTATTTTTCTTGGAATTTTCAGACGCCAAAAGAGACTGCAATGGATCCTGACACATGGCACCTTCCGCTAAGCTTCAAGCCTTCAAACAAAATTTTTCAGGCCAGGACAGGTGGTGAGACCGCACTCTTCCAAGGTCTTAAATTTTGGGGACCATCTCAAGGTGCGCCATTGTGATCCGTGGCAGTTTCAAAATTCAAAAGGAGTGAGGAAGCAGACCATTGCGGGAAACTTAGAATTTTTTCCTTTTATGCTCAAAAGGGTTAAAATACCAAAAATGGCCCGCAAGAGCGATAAAGGAAAGGTCAAAGCTTTCTTGAGTCAACGTCAGAGGTGCGAACTCTCGGGGAAAATTTGGAAAAATTTCCTTTTGGGAGAAAAGAGTTAAAAGTGAAAAAGGAAGCATGGTTCCGCTTGAACCCACATTGGGACATGTGATGACCCATTTTTCAAGGGTGGAGGCTAAGGAAAACTGGAAAATTTTCCCTTTTCCAAAAATGAGGTGAAATAACAGAATTTGGCTGTGGTTCCGTTCGGACCTACCTTAGGGCATATGTCATGCTGATTTCTCAAGGGCGAAGGCACGGAGCCAAGTTTGAAAAATTATATTTTTCCAATAATTGTAAAAAGTCAAAGAAAAATCCCAGGCCCGTCTTAAATTGAATCTTCCACGTGGACGGCCCAGATTCAAAGTAAAGATAAACAACAACTATGAGTCGAATCTGATTTTCGCCAATTTTTACTTGAAATGCTCTTAAGTGCAAGTCTTCATGATTTCCTAGTATTTCCTACACGTCAAATAGACAGGAGAGTTAATTTTGATATCTAAGTTTGGTGGAGGAGATCTAGAGACCTTTTCACCATTTAAATGGTTTGACTCTCAAGCTCGATATGATTTTCTATTTTTCTTCTCCTGAGCATGCAAGGAACTAGATTTTACATATTAGGGGCGAAAGTGGTTTCCGAGTTGAAGAAAGAGTGATCTACAAGAAGGAGGAGTTGAATGCTGGAGATATTCGAAGAGATTTTCCCCTAAGCACTAGGTGACTTTTTATAGATCTGATTCTAGAAATCATGATCGTGATCATGGCGAGCACTGGTAGCACTCAATGTCATGATTTTTGGGGGAAAAGGGGCTCTATTGTAAATTTTATAAATGGCACAAATTTTTCATGCAAATGGTTAGAGGTTGGAGTGTTAGAGGTCGAAGAAAATTCCCAAGAGGAAAATTTGACAAAGCTTGTCTTTTGAGAAGTCGTTTGAGAAGCTTGTATATCTCTTTTGTATTAAGTTTGATCGTGTCAAGGTGGTTGCAAGTGTATAACCATTGAAAAGCTCTGAGATTGTTCTAGAAACTTTCCCCTGTTGATAAATTTAATCAAACTCGAGTTATTCGAGTTGATCTTGAGCAAAATGTGTTTGTTTCATTTCTGAATGTCTACAAATAGTTTTTCTTGTTCTTATTGTAATCTTGTATCAAAATATTTCTTAATCACACATGTATCAATCCTTGTGACAGTTTAGTGACATCTACAATCTCATTTCTCAAAAGATCTTTCATCTAGGAGTGAAATAAATGATTTTAAATCACTTTTCTTTCATATGTTGATAGAGATTGTTTGTAAGCCGATGGGTGTACCTCAGGCATGATTGATCTTAGATTTTGATGTTTTATTGGGTCTTCTAACTAGATCCTTCATGTTAAAATCTCATATATTGTGTGAAAAATTGCTAATCTGGGCCTCCATTGAAGTACATATTTTGGTTAAAGGAACATTTTAACTATTCTGAAGCATTTTGTTATCTAAACATTCCATTTTGTAAGAGTTCTCAGAGATTTTGAAAATCAAGTTTATTACGCCTCACCTCCCACCAAAACTTATTTAAAAACAAATAATCTTACCCATACTACCCCCGCTTGTCATGTGTGTATACAAATGCAAATTTTTTTACCAAAACATACGAAGCAATCAGGATTTAAAATGTCTTTAGTAGCCTAAATCTTGCCTAGAGAATATCTCCACTATCTAGAGTGACAACTCATGAGAGTTAGATTTTGTTGCATTGATCATATTTTATTCAAAGTCTCCTTAACAAATTCATTACAAAGGACATCTCCATCTCCTCCATAAACAACAAGGCTAAAAAAGGGTTCTCTTACCTTGGTTGAAAGGTACAACCTATAATAGTGTGGATAGATCCAATCCTCTTGAGGGTGTTATCCATTTCTCCACATCTGAGTTATAGAGGACCGAGTTAGATCCCATCCCCGGCTAAAAAATTATTCACCATGATCTATCTTTCTCTAAGATTCCTGCCAAAACTTTTGATGCTACTCAGACTTTCAGGGAGAATCAATTTGGGCACCAACACCTTACTGACGCCATTTCCGGGGACTTATTTAAGTTGCTGAGACTATTTTTTGATTCACTATAAGTTCATATCTATTTAGGCTGTCAAAAAAACTTAGTGGTATTGTTTCGGGGACATAGTGGTTGTAGTTCATGTTTAGACCTTGGTAAAACAATTCTTATATACTCCAATTTTTGTGTGCAATTCTTTCAGTTCCTACACTTGGTGCACTAGCTTTTATTGACAAATATGGATAAATAAAAGTCGTGGTCTTTCCATTTCCAATTTCTAGTGTTGATAACATTTGACAGGTCATATTTAGTACATCTACACAACTAAGGTGGAAATCCTTAGCGGTGACTCCCTGTTGATTTGATTCTTAATGAATACCAGTGTCTTAACCTTTGTCTAGTGAGATTTGTTACCAATCTTTGCAAATATGGAAGGAATAAGATCTTTCTTTGCTAGGGACCCTGCTAGGACATTATTTCTAGAGCTAGGAAAAATAAAATCAGAAGGAAGAAAAGCCTAGAGAGATGTAAGAAATCAGCGAGACAAGAAGAGGGATCTTCATTGATGAAAGTGATCGGCCTATCATTGAATAATGCTATTCAAGTTCTTCGAATCGGGAGCCTCTTTGTGGAATTGAATTCAATCGTTGGAGAGGGCCCTTCTTTTTATTTTGAAAAGTTTTCTTCTCATTCTTCACCTATCTTTTCAGAAGTTGATAGGGATTTCCAAGAAACAAGACCTTTAGAGGGTATCCATTTTGAAATTTATACTCCTATGTTCTAAGGACCCTCTGCCCCTTATCAATGTATTTCTACTCCAAGGTCACCTCCTCAAAACAATATGGTCCAGCCCCCACCAAGACATCCATTTGTTATAAATACTTTTGTCCTATGAATTTTTGGGAATGGTTGGTTATCCAAATGATGTTCCTCAAGATGTAAAGAATAGACTACCAAATTTCGAAGGAAACAATGCTATAATCGGTTACCAACACCTAAATATTTTTATCAATATGATGGAAGATTTTGAGATTGAACATGAAGATTTATATATCAAGTTGTTTATCCATACTTTGGAAGAGAATGCAAGGGACTGGTATAAATATTTTCCAGATAATTCCATTGATTCTTGGATAGAGATGAGCAATGCATTTAAATTGTAGTATGGTGATAGAACTGACCCTAGGTTTCTTTTGATAGAATTTGAAAACATCAAAAAGAATCCTAATGAGTCAGTACATGATTTCAACACAAGATTTAATAAGACCTTGAGGATATTTCTGTTAGGATAAGGCCATGTGATGAATCATGTTTGATCAAATATTCAGATGCATTTGATAAAAAGGTTGCTTACTACTTGAGGGAAAAAAACCCTACTAATTTGAGGTAGGCCTTCACTATGGCTTTGCAAATTGAAAACAATATCAAGGAAATTGGAAAACCTCCCAATAGGGATGGTGTGAAGTTGATTAACCCAGAAAAACCTCAAACAAGTAAAGTTGCTGATTTAGAGGAAGTTGTGAAGACTTTGGTAGGGGCTGTCAAAGAAATTTCCTACAAACTAGCCCGAGATGAGAAAGGAATTGGGCAGAGCTCACAAGGTCAACACAAGCAACAAAGCCAAGACAGGTTCAAAAACCACCAAAGACCTGATGACAAAGGAAAGGGACCTGTTGGATTTGGAAATAGGAAGCCCCAAGGCAGGGAAAACAGAATGGTGCCTAATTCTTTGGCTGCTAGAGTTGCTATTATGGGGAAGACAAATGTCATTGATTAGGGTGACAGATGTTTCATGCCCCATCCTCCTTGTGATTAAGATCAACAAGAAGAAGAAGATGATGACGATAATGATAATGATGTCTGCATGATGGGTTGTTCCACGAGCTCACAAAAAGGGCAACTTCAATTGAGGTGATAAGTTCCCTGCATCGCGCCACTTTTTAGGACTGCATCCATAGGTTACCTATTCTTCCTCCCTCTCATACTTTAGAAGTAGATCTTGTACAATTGTTTGAATTGCCCAATAATCACTTTGAATATTTAAGGGATTTAATGATAAATAAGTATGATGGAGGAATCCCATCCGAGGAAGATAGACAGATTACTAATGAATTTTTTTGTTACTCAAGAGAAGAAATATAACACAAGAAGTAAGGCTATCAAAGGGATGGGCCTCAAGCCAAACCAAAATATCCCTTACTTTCAAACATTCCTAAAGAGTTCACTAAGAAGGATGCATATGCTAAAATCCTAGATTCCAAACAAAAATTTTACTCCTACTCATGCTATCACTTCCCTTGAGAGGAAATGGAAGAATTTTGTTTGGTTAGACAGATGTGAGAAGGCCTTTTGGAAACTAAAGGAATGCCTTATAAAAACACCTCTTCTATTAGTGCCTGATCCACAAAGGTATTTCTTTGTGTTTACTAATTCTTATTCAGCAGGATTAGGAGGTGTTTTGATGTAGGATGGCCATGTAGTTTCTTTTGCATCCCACAAACTCAAGGATTATGAGCTTAATTATCCAACTTATGACCTTGAACTTACAGAAGTTATGCACACTTTGGTGAGTTGATGACATTTCCTATTAGGAAGGACATTCATTCTTAGGATTGATGATTTGATCCTACAACATCTCTTCACACAGGACAATCTCAACAGCCATAATTGGTGTTGGACGGAGCTTATTTGCTAGTATGACATGGAGATTGAGCATGTGGAGGGGAAGGAGAATGTGGTTGTAGACTCTTTGAGTCATCAGAGGTATTTGGTTATGGATACTTTAGTGGACACAGATTTACGAACCAAGATATTGTAGAAGCTTACACATGATAGCTTCTAGATTTTCACTACATTAGAGATTAACTCTCAAAGACCCATTGAGGGGAATTTTGATGGATTTAGATTATATTCAGATGTAATTCTAAGACACGAAGGATGGATCTATGTACCCAGGGATAGAGGTTTGAGATAGGATATATTGATAGAAGCTCATTGTGGACCTTATTTATCCCATCCAAAGGTGAAGAAAATGAACACCACTTTCAAACAGTTATACCATTGGAGAGGAATTCATAGAGATGTAGCACATTTTGCATCTCGTTGTTTGGATTGCCGAGGGTGAAGCACGAGAATAAACATCTAGTTGGCCTTCTTTACCCACATGCCATACTAAAGTGGAAATGGGATATCATTTCCATGGATTTTATAGTAGGCCTACCTATGTTGAGATACCACCACAATGCCATCATGGTCATGGTGGATCGATTGACGAAAGTGGCTCAATTTTCTCTAGTAATGACCACATATATAGCTAGTGTAGTGGCTAGAGTGTACATAAATGAGAATTTCAGATTGCACAAAATTCCAAAAATATCATTTGTGACTATGATCCCTTATATACATCACACATCTCGCACTACCATGTAGTTTGCCCTTAAGACGAGCATAAATTTCAAGTACATCCTAGCACCTAGAGACAGATGGAAAGAATGAGTGGGTGAATCAGATTTTAGAGGACATGCTTTGAATGTACATCATGGATCATCAATTCAAATGGGAGGAGTATTTGTACTTTTTGAGTTCACATACAATAGCATATTTCGAGTTCTATTGGTATGGCTCCTTTTCGGGTGTTATATGGTAGGGAGTGCAAGACACCTTTGAGTTAGGATAGACCTGGAATACATAATATCTCTTGGGCCAGCTATTTTATAGGTCATGCAAGTAATAAGTTGTTTTGATCTAACATATATAGTAGAAAGCTCGGGATAGAAAAAGAAGTATGTAGATTAGAGCACGATTGACCGCAATTATGGGGTTGGCACAAAGGTGTTTCATCATGTAAGACTTCATAAGAGCCCTATCTATTATAGGAAAGGCTCAAAGCTAGCTCCAAGATTTTGGGTCCATTCGAGATCTTAGAGTGGATTGGTCCTTTAGCCTACCGTCTAGCCTTGTCACCCATATTGTCTCACATAAATGATGTTATCCATGTTTCTATTCTTAGGAGATATATTTCATATCCTTCTCATGTATTGGATTGAACCGCATTGCGGCAGTGCAAGAGCAGGGGCAAGTGAATATGGATCCCATGCACTTCATAGAGTGCAGGTCCTCGTGCCTTCAAGGCCACGAGATTGATTATGTGTGAGTCCAGAGGGATAGTTATGATGAGACTATAGCTATATGGGAGGACGATACTTTGGTGAGCCTAGTTTCCACTCCTATTTCAGTTACTTCTAGGAGGAATTAAATTCTAAGGGGAGGGGATGTAGTGCCCACTCCTCTTGAACACTAATTTTATCTTGACTTTTATTACTATGGACTATAGACATGGAATGTATTCTGTTATTTTGGTTTATCTTGAAGATAGATAGTAGAGATATTCGACTATGATATATTGCGATTCATATTATGATTGTATGGATTCTTAGAGGTATCGATAGATATTCTACATCGATTATGATGATGTGTTGATTTTCTTATATAAATGACATTCCAAAATTTTGTGGTATGGACTATGCTTTGGTGTTTGAACTAATCTTGCACTATAACCGATATTGATGAAATGGTAGAATTTATATGCTTTTGAAATGATAAACAAATGATAGCATTGTTTATCTTGGATGGTGAATTTGTGATATGATTATGTTTATTGATGGATGTGAATATATTTTATTATTGATGTATTTGATGCGGCCATGAGACCGAAGGCGGTATTGTTTGATTTTTGTAGGTGATTATATAGCATCAAACAAAAGAGGGATAGGAGACCAACCATAGTGGAATATTGGATGGATACAATGAAGGTCACCATGGCATATTTATATTTATTTTTATTGTTGTGTCTTGTTAGATTCTTAGGAGGCCCCCATGGGGGATGACCTCAAATTTTACCATTGGCTATATGTGTTTTCCCCTTTCCTTGTTATTATGTTGTGAGTATGTGCTTTATTTTAGTAATGTGATTCACTTTATCATTGTTAGTTAATGTTCTCTATTTAAGCTAATTAATCTTGTTAACCAAAATAATTTCAGATGTGATCAAGGGTTATTTAATTTTGGTAGATTATCCTTGATTTTATTTTGGATTTGAAAGGGTTTTGTTGGTTTAAGTATTTTGTACTCAACATTGCATGTCAAATTCGGATTTGGACTTAAGGAAAAATTTTGGAGGCTTGTGGGACAAGTTAAGTTTGTCCCACACCTCTTAAAATATCTACCAACTATACCTATGGGTTAAGGGGTCAAAAATAGACCCGAGTATGTGATTTATAAGGTAAAAGGTGATATTTATTGCACATTCTTACATGATTTTTAATTGTGTCCTTTACAGGTGTGGGTAAGAGTTTGTGTGTGTAAGAGGTTTGTCATTTCCTTAACCACCAATTTATTAACCCTTGGTTTTATGTTTGACTTGGTGATGTGGAGTTGAGGATAACTGATTTGGCACCCTACATGGAGCCAACTCACCCTCCTCTCCTCTATATGTATATATGAAAGTTAATTTGATGGTTTTGGGGCTAATTCATTGTGTTGTGCATGGTTATTATGGATGTTGAGTTTTTGTTGCTTCCTTGGGATTCTTGGAGATTTCTTGGATTTGGTCTTGAGCTTTGAAGGAGATTAGAGTTGTGATTTTGGATCAAGTTTCTTGAAATGGTAAGGTAGGAACTTCACCCATGCAATTTATTTTTATATGTGTGTCTATTTTAATAAATGAATGTTGTGTGTCCATATTTTTGGGCTTGGGTAGTATAGCCTTAAGTATGGTGTAGGAGAAGTTTTATGGGGATCTTTTAGAGGGAGGCATAACAATATTGTTACACATTTCGGGAGGGAGTTGGGTTGGGTGCCCCACCTTTTAGATAAGATAAATTCTTACTTATCTTAAATGTTTTATTTGAGGGAGGAATAAGAGATTGTGGGAAGCATAAGAGATTGAGGAAGGCATAAGAGTCTTTTTTTCATTTTTTTGTGTTTGGAGTCTTCATAGTGGCAACCTAATCCCATTGGGAGGAATAATTTATTTCCCATATTTGGTTGCTCCATTGGTTTAGAGGTTTCAAGCCTTGTTTGGAAAAGTTGTATTCTCTGATATTGTTATTTTATTACTTGTGTTTGTGTTGAAATATTGTTGAGCACGTGTGTTGTATTGTGGAAGAACTTGTGAAAGTTGCCTTTGGTTGTATCCATTTCTTATTTCTCTATGGTTATGGCCTAGAGTCCCATGAGGAGAATGAGGGGAATGAGAAGTGGAGAAGAAATAGAGATCATATATCTCTCATATTTTATTATACAGAAGCACGTACAAATATATAGGGAAGAGAAATAACAATACTCCCCAAAATGAAAGGAGAGGTTACAAACGGAGAGAGAATAATGGGATACAATTGAAAAAACACTCCTAATAATATATAATTATTAGCTATGTAATCTATGCCAACATTCCCCCTTATTACATTATTCTTGCAAATGTAACCCCTGAAAAGTTCAAATTTCACTTTTCCAAAAGATTTGGTGAGAATATCAGCTACTTGTGCTTCGTAGGTTAGTAATCTTGGAGCTGAATGTGATTTTTGAAGATGTGCTCTCAAATGAAATGATAATCAATATCAATATGCTTTGTTATTTCATGAAATATAGGATTTTGCATGAGCTTCAACACACTCTGATTGTCGTAATAGAGAATAGGTGACTATTTTTCAAGAATGCCCATGTCATCCAAAATGTTACATAACCATATCAATTCATAAACAGCTCCTCGTGTGGCATGATATTCTACATTTTTGGATGAAATAGAAAAAACATTCTTCTTCTTGCTTATCCACAAGATAGGTTCAGATCGAGATGAAAATTATATCCTATGGTCGATTTCCTGTCATCAACTGATCCGGCGTGGTCCGAGTCAATGTACCTATGTAAGAAGAATTGGTAATTCTTCTTATATTCTACACCATAATCAACTGTACCTCATACATACCTCAAAACATGTTTTTTTGTAGTCCAGTGACATTTCTTTTGCTCCTGCATGAACCTGGAAAGATAGCTGACAACATAGCATTAATTTGGTCTAGTATATGTCGAGTACATTAGCCCTCCAACAAATTTCTTGTAAAGAGTATAATCTACTTGAGGTGAGTCCTGAAATAATTAAATTTGTAAACCTTTTTCCATGGGAGTGGATATAGGTTTACATTTGGACATTTTGTACTTTTCTAGGAGTGTCTTCGTGTATTTTATTTGGGAGACAAAAATGTGATGCTTATTTTTCCATATCTCGAAGCCAAGACAGTAATGTAGTAGCCCCAAATATGTCATGTAGAAGGTTATTTTGAGACCTTTCTTCACAATATACACCGATCTTCCGAAACTTCCAGTGATCACAAGATCATCCACATGCACAACAAAAATGACAATTTATTTTCCTACCTTCTTTATATACAAGTTTTAATCTTGGGGGTATGAGTGAACCCATGCTACAAAAGGTGATCATCTATATTGATATACCATAACCTTGAAGCTTGCTTCATTCCAAGAGTGAATTGATGAGATGACATACCTTTTAGGATGTTCTTCATCAACAAATCCTTTAAATTAGGTCATGTACACTTCTTCTTTCAGATAACCATTTAGGAAAGCACTCTTGAGGTCCATCTGCTGAAGTTTCCATCCTTTCTATGCTCCTAGTACATAAAAAAATTTGATGGTCTTGATCTTTGCATTAGGTAAAGATTAAGGTTTCTTCATAGTCGATGACTTTTTCTCGAGCATACCATTTTACTACAATTCATGCTTCGTGTTCATCGATGGATCCGTTTTCCTTATATTTCCTCTTGAAAACCCATTTGTACCCTATGGGATTATTTCTGTGGGAAGATCAACAAGTTCCCATGTCTGATTTTGCATGAGTGAGTCATATTCTCGTATCCATGGCTTCTTTCCATTGAAGTTCACCGAGTTCTTCAAGAAAATTATCTAGCTCGAGCTATTAATCAGTGAACTCATGAGTGCAAAATTTACCTCATTTCTTGTCTAAATCCTTGATTTGACTCTAGATGAAGTATCTGGGAGTTGTTGTAAATGAGATTCTTTGATTGTGCTTTGTACCCAATTTAGATGAGAACTTCACTTTTTTTTTTAAGAACTACTTCATTTTTGTGAGGATGGATGAGGAGTAACATTCTCTAATTCTCTAAGGTCAATATATAGCTCCCCTTGTAGCACATATTTTCTCTGAGTAGTCTCCTTTGGCTGATCATCTGATTCAAAGACTAGTCGGTGAGAGGTGGTTGGTAATGGTTCTTCTGTTGGCACTTTGTTAAGTCAAAGGATGACTCGTCACAAACCACGTCTCGACTCTCATATATTTTCTTTGTCTCAGGATCCATGAGATGGTATGCCTTTGAGGTAGTGTTATAGCCCAAGTAGGATGCACATGAGTGTTTTCGGCTCGACTTTCTTTCTCTTTTGAGCTGGGACATACATATATGATGTGCAACCAAATACTCATAAATGAGAAATTGATGGATTTCTACCACTCCATACCTCTTCTAGGAATTTTATTTTGTATAATCTTTGTCGGTGCCTTGTTGAGAAGATAAAATTTTGTTTGTCCTACTTCAGCCCATTATCGATCCTGCACTTTGTTGTTGATAGCATGTAGCAAGCCATCGCCATCACTGTGTGATTGCTTCATCTATGATACTATTTTTCTAGGGTGTGTAGGGAGAATTCAAGTTCTTCTTAATGCCTTGTTGGTTCAAGAATGACAAGAACTTCTTTGATGTGAATTTCCCCCCTCAATCTAAGTGGAGTAGAAGAAGAGGTTATCTGGTCTCTTTCACAACACATTGATAGAAGATATGGAAATGGTGAAGAGCCTCACTCTTCTTTTTCAAGAAAAAAACCCACATCTTTTGAGAGTAGTCATCCATGAACAGTTGGAAGTACTTGTATCCTGAAAAGGAAGCAGGAAACGGTCCATTCAGATCGGTATGAACTACCTCTAGATGTTTCTTGGCATGGAAGGTGCTCACCTTAAATGGATCCTTGTGTTGTTTTCTTGCAAGATAGCCATGGAAAATAGGTAAGGAACTGAACGATTGGGGAAGTCCATGTACCATTTCTTTTGAGCTCAAATGATGTAAAGATCCAATAGACAAGTGACCATATTGGTAATGCCAGAGAGTACTAGATTTCTATTAAGGTAGATATAGCTATCATAGAAGATGAAACCGTATCTAAACAAAAAAACTTATCTTTAAAAAATCCCTAGCAATAACTCGTACCTTTTCTTGAGATCAAACATGATTTGATTCCATTTTGAACAATAAATTATACCTTTAGATGATGAAACAAGAGTTGACTAAATGACAAGAGGTTGCTAGTTAATCCAGGAACATATAGTACCTTTGTAAGCATACATTTTTGTGGTCCCAAAGGAATGGTAAATTGGACTATTCCTTCGCAATGTAATATTTTTCATCTACTATCTCGAACCCGATCTCCAAAGTGGATTATTTATTAAGTGAATCAAACAACTTCATGTCACCTAACATATGCTTATTCGAACATGAGTCTATCAACCAGACGCTCTTTGTTGGTTGTCAATTTCAAAGATTCTTACCACAATTAGCTCCTTCCGGTGTCTCCTCATCACAGTCATCATCTTGTTGAGCTGCGAGATGTACCTTCTAATTTCTTCAAAGTGGACATCATTTTGACTTTTGAAAATCATCATTCCCAGATGGAATTGAATGAATCGATGACCCTTGTTTCAAGCCACTATACCAAAGAGTGATCATTCTCACGAGTGTTGGTTTTTAGATTTGACACAACCTTTTTAATTTTTAGCTTGCTGCTATTGAAGTTTATGTGCTTGTTTTTGGCTCTCTAGGGGACCTTTTCGATTCTTCTAGCCACGATGGGGCTTTGAAAAAAGGGATTTGTGGCGGGCCTCATATTGGATTAAATTGATGGCCTCCTCCTGATACAACAAGTTCACGAGTTCTTCAAACGTCACTTTCCATTTGGATACATTCAGTGTCATAACGAACACTTGTCAGAATCGGGAAGGGAGTTCTGCAAGGTGATTATAACTAGAATCTTGTCTTCTACATTTTCACGTGAGCACTAGTAACTCCATTCGCAGCTCAACTCAACCGCCCGATGTAAGAGTTCCTTAACTTTCTAATATGACCCCATAGATAGGGTGTGCAGTTTTGACTGAAGATAGAGTATCTTAGTCTAATTCTTCACCTCAAATATGGTTTCTAGTTTATCCCATGCTTCTTGTGGTTTCTCCACATCTTGAACATGTGGTTGCACATCATCAATGATACTCAACATGATCAACATAAATACTTTGGCACTAGCCATATCATATTTGATGAGTTTATCAAGGGTAGTGGGAACTCTCACTGACCCTATGACGATGCCCCGTAATCCTTCAAACTAAAGGATAGTTCACATCTTTGCTTTCTAGATGGGTTAATTTGGCCCTTTAAGTAATTAAGCATTAGATAGAAGCATTTTTCGTGTAGACATTGTAATATTAATAAAAAACTTTTATTAATTTGAGAGAATTACTATAAGTCTTCACTCACTTTTGATAGAATCGACCTTTGAGATGTTATTTATATTCTCATGTTGAGAGATAGTGACGCTTCTTAGGGTGTTCTTCATCATCTTCATAGTTTTCTTCATAACCGACTTCTAGCTCTTTTCTACCTCTCTTCACTTGGAAGTTGACATCGAAAATAAAATACTCTAGAAGACCTCTTCAAACCAGTTCTTCGAATACAAGGTTTCCAGTGTTGTGAAGCTCGTTAATCAATGAAAAATAGAACCCAGATCTCTCTTGTGCTTCTCGGACAGTGTTCTACGGCTTGCAAGTTGTTATGGTTTTCAATAGTCCTGATTATTTCATTCATGCTAGACATTTAGTATGGAACGTAAGTCGTCCTATGCAAGGCATAGATTTCCTTCACGTTGGCAAGGATATGTGATATTGCACTGGGATCTTCGTGTTTTTCCTAGATATCAAAAATAGTAGTAGTTTGTAGGAATTTATTTGTTTTCCTATTATAATTTATTCCTCCAGTGTCGAAGTTCAGCCAGTCTTAAACAAAGTTGAGAGGAATAATACCAAGCGCATCAAGTCATTGTAGATGAAGCAACAAATCATGTACATCAAAATTAGCTAATTGCTTACCTAGGTGTAGAAAATACGTTGAAATGCACATAAATGTTGGTGGTTTTTATAAACAATAATGATGGTTCTTGCAGGTTTGGATGACTGCGCCTCCACCTGAGACCACTGCTCCAACAGATTGACTCTTTTCCTTACGTTGATAGGTAAAGACTTCTATGTTTGACCTTGGATTTTTAACTGTTAATATCCTTCTCAAATGTATGGTCAAAAACTTGCCTCCACATGTACAAGCCAGAGAATCTTCTTCCAAATGTAGGCTATTGATCTTATATTGAATTAAATAATCCAAGTTGACTAGGAAAAATTCATTCGCTTAGAAAAAAACTATTGATACTCATCCCACGTTGTAGTCTTATGCAGTGCATGTCCAGGATTTTGTAAAAAAAAATCAACAATCTTGTACTTTGACACATAACATCTTCCACGCAATAGCAAACATTTTTGTTATCCTCATCCAATTCCCACACAAGTCCTTTGTTGCATGCAACTCCTTCAAAAGCATAGGCCAAATATGAAAATCACCCGATACCAGATTAAGGGGAGTAAGAAGTGGATAAGAAATAGAGATCATATATCTCTCATATTTTACTATATAGAAGCACATAAAAATATTATAGGGAAGAGAAATAACAATAATCCCCAAAATGTAAGGAGAGGATACAAATGAAGAGAGAATAATGGTATACAATTGAAACAAACACTCCTAATAATATATAATGATTAGCTACGTAATATATATCAATAGAGAATAGCTTCTTCTCCTCATTAGATTATTGGTTGGGTGGAGAGCGCTGCCTACTCCCCCTTATTTTTTGTTGTGAGCTTGAAGAGAAGAAAATGGTGAAGTTCAAGTTGAATATTTTGACTTAGAGTATTTTGAAGAAGACCAAAAGGAATCCTACATTTTTAAAATTTAGCCATAATGTTTCCACTTAGAATGGAAGGCTTGCAATTCTTACATTTTTAAAATAAATCCTTGTAATTATATTTATCAAGTTACAATGTTGTAGTTGAAAATGAAACTATCCAAATTCTATATTTTATTAAAGTTGTAATATATATTATTTGGAAAGGAATGATGGAATTTTAACGAAAGTATTGTTGAGTTCTTTTATTGTATCGTTATAAATTTGAAATGAAAAAGGAGTTTATTAAGTGTGTTGTCTATTATCTTTGTTCTCCAAATAGTATATGTAAAAATAATGGTTTGGAATTGATATCATACTCATGTTCTATACTTTATGCAAAGGAAAGGATGCCATAAACTTAGTGTTTTAATCAAGAAATGAATTTGGTTGTCTTTCATTATTGATTTCTATCTTTAAAAATTTTATCAAACTCTATTTTTGATATATAAAAGATATATATATATATATATATATATATTCTTATATATATCCATTTTTATAGAATTCTACCTCCCATAATGACCAATACCAAGTAAGCTTAATTGGCATGAGTAGACCCTATATTGACATCGGTTCTTGTATAGTGTTACAATTTTAGAAAAATCTGATTTCCAACTTAAGTTAAACAATATGATGCTTAGGAAACATTTCAAAGCAAGTATGGAACTTTATTTATCTATTTAAAGATTCATCTAAATGAATAGATTAGGAAATATCCCTTTTATAGTCGTGTTATTTAGAATATACTAAATCTTGATAACCTACGTCATTTCTACTATATGAGGATCGACAATTCTCTCGATCGACACCGCTCATTGAAAAATGTACATATATCTCACTTTTAAATTTAAACTTAGAAATTCTTACCTTTTGTGCATGTCAAAGCATTCAAAGTGACTATGATAAACCATTAAATTACGTAAAATGTATATAGGTGAATAAATCTGAGGATATATTCACTTGTATACACTATTTTATAAAATTACCAAATTTATCGAAACGGGTGCAGTAGTGGAACCGGTGTAGGTTGCCGAGCGTACCACCACCGGTCACCTATGCGTTGAAATAATTTGTTAAAAAAGGTGATTTTTTGGCCAGACAAGTGGTTTTAAAGAAATGAAACTTCAAACAAAATGTAGATCTAATTATCTACAAGCATATATATGTGTATATACATATATACACTCATGTATATATGCATATAAATGTATATAAAGTTAGATCCTTGAAATGGGTTTTCTCCGAACGTAACTCAAGAAAATGAGAACCATTAAACAACTTCAACAAGATTTGTGGATGAATCCTTCTAATAGAATGAATGAAAATAACTACACTCTAAAAGATGTATGCAAACAAATAAGTGAGCCAAATGGGGAAATATATTTCCTTCCAATACAATACTAAAACCTAAAGGAAATTCCTCCATTGTTTCTCTCATACTTTCATGACTCTCACCCTCTAACCTACAAAACAAAGAAAAGAAAAGAGAACAAATGAGGAAACTAGGGCAAGAAAAGGTTGAAAGGATTTCATAAGGATGATTAGGGTTATAATGAAAACCTAAGATCTAAAGGCCTAAAATGAATCAATCTAAGGGTAGGGAATCCATCCTACAACTTTTAGGTGAGGGTATTTTATGGGAATATATGTGTTAATTAAATGTTTTTGTAATTTTTGAATGGGTCCACTTAGGGCCTTAGTGTTTTAAGTAAAAATGTAACCCTCTTATTATGGTTTAGTAAATCATTAAAAGGAATTAATGGATGCATTCTAGAAGATTATAACCGAAAATAACTTTAAAAATAGATTAATAATATTTAATTATTAATCTAGGCTAGATCAACCTAATGTAATGAAGAAATTTATTGGTAGGAATTAATTAAATGTGCTCTAGGATTAACACCCTTGGAGCCCTTTAAAATAAAAAAAACTGCAATTTCTTGAGTATTTATTTAAGATTCAATGTGCTTTAGAACGTTGATCATGTAGGCGTTACAGATGGGATTATAGGTAAAATTTTTAAACATGATACTAAATGAATTCGAGTTATAAACTACTAGACAAAAAATTCCATTGACGGGTACATACTTGAAATTGTTGTGTAATATTTATTCATTTTCTAATGTAGAAAAACTTTTGATTTCTAGATTATGAGGCAAAATTATCAAATAACTTCCTTTGTTGGTAAAAATGTTAGTTGTGGAAAATTCCATGATTTTAATGTTGCACAATATGGACTATTTAGGTAGGCCTTGATTTAATGTAGTCCTAGAAAAATGGGGATTAAGTGGAACTCGGTCGAACCAAAGCGGGACTTTAAAGGACATGAAAAGAATCAAAGAGAAGATAAACAAAGAATATAACAAATGTAAAGAGAAGTGAGGAAACACAATAGATGGGGAAGTTTAGGTGGTAAAATGGGGAATTCGAAATGAAATACAAGTAGGATTAGAGTACATAAAGATATCGTGAAAGGTTGATAACAACCTCCCATAGGAATATCAAAGAAGAATATAGTGTTAGGAACAAGTCCTCACATGGGTATTTTGGTCTTATTGCTACACATTGCACTATTTGATAATTAGTGTGTGAGAGAGAATAGAAAGTGGAGGATAACTATATAATTGATTATTACGTATGTAAAACTATATTAGAATTGGCATTTTTAGAGATTATGAGAGATATAGGCATTAGATTGAGTGATTTAGGGGATATAGATAGATATTGTTGGAGAAATGAAAATGGGATTTGACTCCCATATTTTAGGGGAAAACTTCTCTATATAATGTGCTTTCTATCTTATTTAATACATTTTGATTTTAATCCCGTTGATCATATGCTCTCTCTAGGTGAAGCGGGAAACCCAAAATTTATCATCATATTAAGTTTTAAAAGAGGCCTCTCTGAAATTCACTCCACCCATGTTTTATTTTGTTAGGTAGACTAAGGAAACTAATGAATTGTGTGCACAATTCATTAGTGGCCTTAGTCTACCCGACAAATGAGTTCACACAGTACACCATCAGTGGGCAAGAGGAAACAAAATGCCATTACAAAGCCAAGAGGGGAGGCTTTAACTCCACATTCAACCATAGGGAAGAAAGAGAGAGGGAGGCAGGAGAGAAGAATGACCAACTTTTAGAAAAATGCCCATTTACAATATATAGGAAGAATGAGAGGGAAAGGAGAGAAGAATTTGAATCCTGCTTCAACCACCACAAGATTTCATTGAATTCACCTACTCCAACCATGATGATTTCCACTGTAAAACCCATTCCTCAATGTGCTATTGCTTGATGGGAAAGAAAGTAGGCCCGTACTTCATTATGGCGGTAGGTGATAAACCTGACAGCCTCGAGAATGGAAGATGATATTTTTCATTATGTGGTAGGTGAGTAGCACACGTCGAGAGATTTCCAAAAAGTCCTCCCTTGCTCAAATCCGAGTTCCCAGTTGAAAGATATGGATTTCGAACATCGTGGCCACGCATTTAACATGGGCTCACAATATTTAAAAGAGTCTATCCATGTAAAATCCATGTGGCAGCCCCACACATCTTAATATTTCACCCCCTCCTTTCACTCTTGAAGTTACGTCGATTGGACACTTGGCATCATCCACGGGCCTACTTTAATTTCTTCATTTTTGGCTAAGTCCCTCATGTTCGGTGGATCAACTACGTCAGACCCTAGACATGGGGAGAGCCTGTGATTGTTTGAGACCTTCCTTTTGGGTCTTACCTTTGGAGTTGCACCAATGAAGCATGTGGCACCTTCCACTTTGGTTCTTAGACTTTTTCAATGGTGGTGCAACTTTTCTCGGGCCCCGACCATGTGGAAATCTTGTGCTTGTTTGGGGTTTCTACTTCTTTCGTACCTTTTGAAGTTGCACTGTTGAGACAGGTGAAGGTTTCGTTAGCTCTTTTATATTTATCCGATTCAACGGTTGGTTGTACCTTTTCGAGACTCTAACCACGTGGGAGCCCGCACTTGTTTGGGGCCTCTCTTTTGGGTCTTACATTTGAAGTTGCGCTGAATTTTCATGTGGTGCCTTCCACTCACTCTATTGCTTTACTTCAAATTTTCAACGGTCGATGCAGCCTTTCTTGGGCCTTAGATACGTGGAGAGCTTGCACTATTTGGGGACCCCACCTTTGACGTACCTTTTAAAGATGCGTTGATGAGACATGTGGCACCTTCCGTGGACATGTTATTGATTTGCTTTGAGTTGACTCACTTTGGGCTCGATTTTGAAGTGCATGAGTTAGCCGCGAGGCGCAGAAGGGAGATAGAGAGAAGGCGTGCACATAGGTGCGAGGGGATAGAAAAGAAGGTGCACACGCAGGAGGAAGAGAAGAAAGTGAGCACATGGGAGGAATATGCGAATGGGGGAAATGGGAAGGGGAGAAGAATGTGAAAGGAGAGTATGGAAGTGGGGTGCAAATATCCAACTGAGGAAAGGTGCATGACCATAGAAGGGAAAGAGGGTACACGACAGGACGACCTAGAACTTAGCCAAATTGGAAGGCGTCTGTGGAAGAATTACATGGCACAAGGAGTGTGCGGAAGGACTACAACCTATAAGAATGGTGCCAAATGAGCAATCCTACAGGCGCGCAACCTGAAATGTAAAGCATCAGAGCCAGAGTGAAAGTAAAATTCATCCAAATAGCCGAGAGGGTTATTTAGATAACTATTTGGTGAATTTTGGGGCATCTACCTGCTAGATGAAGAGAGAAGTAGCCTTGGAAGTATCAATTGGGCATGGATTCATGAATGATAGCCTTATACTAACCTTATTATTGAAACTTGAACCCGACTGCTTATACTTTGTGATCCTGAACTTGCGCCGCTACTTGCACTCTTAATTTTCATAAGGAAATCTTAATGGTAAGATTTCTAAGAGTAGAAAATTATCTTGACCTGGAGCATTCACCTGCTTCTGGAAATGGACTATGTATGATAAACAAAACACCACAACATACTATGTACAAAACTTAAAATCATACATGCTCTAAGTGGAACATGCAAAGTGTGCGAAAGCACTTGTGTTATTGAAAGAAAAGCTACACTAACCTAAACTAACCAGAGGAAAGGGGTGCTCAAGAAAAACCTACAACGGGTAGGGAGAAGTAGATTCCCTTCCTCATAAATTGTGATCATGTTGTTGATTTGACGCCGAACATGATCGGAAATGAGATTAAAAATACCTTGCATATCATGTTTCTCCCTCCTCAAAGTATAAACCAACCAAATATAGAACTCCTAGATTTGTTCTACGTACTAGGATCCGGGAGGCATTCAACATCGACCTTTGGTGTCTTTGAAGCTCAACCTCATGCTCTAAAATGAGCATGAACAGTGGCAACTCTTCGACAAGCAGGTTCTTGTGGTTGAAGGATGAATGATGGGGCAGTGAAATTTGTAATTTCTATGGGCCCCTCCTCATCAAAACATTCCTCCAAGTCTGATAGGAAATCAAACTCTTCGATGTCCTATTGTAAGTGTGAATTCAATGAGGGGAATGAAGTCATGATTGCACAAATTCATAACATGAAAGAGAATGAAAGAGATGGAAGAAAATGGAAGAAAATGGATGAGGAAAAGTCTGCAACTCAGAGAATGGGTTGTTGACTGATGGATTCGTTAGATATGCTTTGCATGTGCCTCTAAAGTATAAATCTTAACAGGAACACACCAACCTACTAAGATGAAGTTGTAAGGAGTTTCAAACCTCTCCCACCAGGTGTGCGAGTAAATCCGTTAGTGTGGTCGCATGGTGGCTTAAGATTTGTTGTTTGATAATGAGAAAACTTGTAAATATGAGAGGATCTAACTCCAGTGTCCCACTGGGCGTCCCAAAACTATAGTGCAGAATCACAACACCCTGGATGGCCTTATATTTGAATGGGGCATCCAATGTAATCTACATAACATTGGACCATCTCTCAAGCTATGGGACTTGCGAACTTGAGATGGTCCTCCGGAGAAGGTCGGCTTCCTCTTCCTAATCCTAATGCTAAACTACTTCTAAGGAAGGAAATGTGACTATCTACTCCTAATCTAACAATGCCAAGGAGACAAGGAGAGAGAGAGCATGAAAATAAAGAAATCCTACACTATAGAGGTGATAACACCAAGAAAAGGGGTTGTTGATCACAAATCCAACTGCCTGAAATGGAGAGAGGTGAGAAATGGAGAGGATGGACAAGATGCATCACAAACCAAAGATAAATTTCACACATAACACCACTTCAAACCCATTAAACACAACTCTCAAAACTTGTAATAGACATCAAAAATATGCACAAGATACCCTACAATGGTGAGAGGCAAGAAGAGACAATAAAATAAGGAAGGATGGACAAAATGCATCACAAAACATATTTTATTTCTCCATGAGTTCACACAACATACACCAGTGGGCAAGAGGCAAGAAAATTCCATTACAAAGCCAAGAGAGGAGGCTTAAACTCCACATTCAACCCTAGGGAAGAAAGAGAGAGGGAGGCAGGAGAGAAGAATGACCAACTTTTAGAAAAATGCCCCTTTACAATATATAGGAAGAATGAGAGGGAAAGGAGAGAAGAATTTAAATCCTACTTCAACCACCCCAAGATTGCATTGAATTCACCTACTCCAACCATGATGAGTTCCACTGTAAAACCCATGCCTCCATGTGTTGTTCCTTGCTGGGCAAGAAAGGAGGCCCGTACTTCATTATGGTGTAGGTGAGAAACCTGATAGCCTCGAAAATGGTAGACTATTTTTTCATTATGGTGGTAGGTGAGTAGCAGATGTCGAGAACTTTCAAAAAGTCCTCCCTTGCTCAAATCTGAGTTCCCAGTTGAAAGATATGGTTGTCTGAAGGTCAGGGTCGGGTGTTTAACACGGGCTCACAATATTTAAAAGATTTTATCCATGCAAGATCCACGTGGCATCCTCGCGCGTCTTAAGATTTCACCCCCTCCTTTCACTCTTGAAGTTGCACTAATTGGACACTTGGCATCGTCTGCGGGCCTACTTTTTTTTCTTCATTTTTGCTAAGTCCCTCTTGTTCTACAGCAGAGCAAATAAGTCGACCCTAGCAGATGGAGATCCCATGCTCGTTTGGGACCTTCCTTTTGGTTCTTATCTTTGAACTTACGCAGATGAGGCACGTGGCACCTTCCTCTAGTTCTTAGAATTTTTCAATGGTCGGTGCAACTTTTGTGGTCCCCGAGCACCAGAGAGGTTTTGCGCTTGTTTGGGGTCTCCACTTTTGTCATACCTTTTGTAGTTGCACCATTGAGACATGTGGAGGCTCTCGCTGGCTCTTTTATACTTATCCAATACAACGGTTGGTTCTACCTTTTCGGACTCGACCATGTGGCAATCCTGCGCTTGTTTGGGGCCTACCCATTGGGTCTTACCTTTGAAATTGCATCAGATCGACACGTGGCATCCTTCCGCTGGCTCTATTGCTTTGCTTTGACTTTTCAACGATGTCATGCAACTTTCTCGGGCCTTAGATACATGGAGAGCCTACGCTCATTTGGGGACCCCACCTTTTTATACCTTTTGAAGGTGCATTGATGAGACATGTGGCACCTTCCATGGACATGTTGTTTTTCTTTGTTTGAGTCAACTCACTGGGCTCGATTTTGAAGTGCAAGATTCGGCCGCGAGGCATGTAAGGGAGATAGAGAGAAGGCGCACACATAGGTGCGAGGAGACGAAAAGAAGGTGCACGCATGGGAGAAACGAGAAGAAAGTGAGCACGCGGGAGGAAGATGCAAAAGGGGGGAAATGGGAAGGGGAGCAGAATGCGAAAGGAGAGTATGGAAGCAGGCGTGAATATCCAAGCGAGGAAAGGCGCATGACGGCGCAGAAGCGAAAGAGGGTGCGCGACAAGACAACCCAAAACTTAGCCAATTTGGAAGGCGTCTGCGGAAGAATTGCATGGCACGGGGAGTGCGCGGAAGGACTATAACCTATAAAAATGGTGCCAAATGAGCAATCTTGTGGGCGTGCAACCTGAAATGTAAAGCATCAGAGCTAGAGTGAAAGTAAAAGTCATCCAAATAGCCGGGAGGGTTATTTGGATAAAAGTTCATTCTATCCACGTTTTTATCCGTTTGTTGATTGTGTTCATACTTAGAATTAGGTGTGTTTATCCTTATTTGGTGTTCATGTGTTTGTGTGAGCATTCTTACAAGTCAACTTTTTCTTGCACAATTTTGGAACAATTCACCTCATATTTGAGTCCATAACATCCAAAAACACTAGGATCAATTGTAAGTTGATGTATCATTCTAGTGTTGTAGCCAAATATGATTTTCTAAGTTACATATTTGCATGAGGAAATAGAAGAATGATTAAAACTTATCTTTTGAGTGGAATGACAATCTCTTTCGGTCACAAATCCTCATTCGAAGATTTTCCTATCTAGTTTAGAGTATATATTGCATTTTTATAGATTTCAATGCTTTGCAAATCTAATTAAATATTGGATTTGAAGTTTTAATAGATATTTAAATCGGATTGCATGAATTAAAGGTGATCAAACTTCTTCTATTATATAAACCTTGCGCGTTGTTAATTTAATTCGAATTTGCCTATATTTAGTGATTCATTAGTGAACGCTGCTCCTATTTAAATATTCCACGTGAGGGTTTGTATTTATTTTTCGATTTCTCCAGTGTTAGATGTCGTGGATTCAGCAGAGCTCCAAAACTATTTTCCTTGGACATGATTTCAAATATCGATCTCTTTATAACGAACCCTCTACGTCATTATATTACAATATCCTCTCAGTTTGCAAACCGTGCATAGGTCTCTCAATTAGCTCTTTCTTCATTAGATAATGTCCAGACCTCTTCGTGCCTCAACGCAGGTCACAACACAATGTAGGAGTATCCTAATTGGATTCCCTTTCTCGTGATGATATTTCAACCTCATATAATCTCTCCTATCAAGATCTTCAGTGGTATAGATGTGAACTCGGTGAGAGCAAAAAAATTGCGATAAAAGCGAATGCAAACCGTAAATCAGGTTTATATTTTCATATATTTGTAACCTAATTTTCACCATTTTAAAATTTATATTAAAATTTTGCCTTATACATGGTTAGTGGTCTTGTTATTCCAGTTGGAGACAAATATGTTGGTTAGGCTTGAAGGTTTGTTGTAGCTTGAGGGTAACTCTCCCTCACCGTAAATCATGATTCTTTATTAAAAATCTTTTACAAGGACTTACAGTAGAAAATCTCTTTAGTGATATTTAAAAAAGAATTAAATAGGGGGCATTTTTTATAATGATAATATTTTCTTAAAAAGAAAATTTTCCGTAGAAAGTATTAAAAAAACTGTAAAGAAAACGAGGAAAATTTTCTTAAACTTGTAAATTGGATGCATTGTCGGCGAAACTAATATCAAATGTTTTTTTATTTGGGATTTTTATTGCATTGGAGCCTCAATACTAGCTTGATCAAGAGAGAAGCACCTCAATCTAAACTAAAAGATGAAAGCAACAAAAGAAAAGGCGAGACCATTTATTGGAGCTTTAGAATGTTATATTCACTCCCACATTCATGGTAAGGGTGGGGATGTTAGGAATTAGTCCTCGAGATGGTTATTTTTATCTTAGTGCTTTAGGTTAGATTATTAGATAATTAGTGTGTGTGAGAAAATAATAAGTAGAGGAGACTAATGTAAGTGATTATTACATGAACAACAATCACATGATAATAGGAGTTTTTAGATATTGTGAGAGATATAGAGAGTAGGATGAGGGATTTAGGGGATAGAATGAGACATTATGGAGCGCGATATGAAGACGATATTTGACTCACTAATATAAAGAGATAAATTCTCTATATAATGTAACTTTTCTATTGTTTAATATATGTTGAGTTGAAACACTTATATCATATGTTATCTCGATGTGAAGGAAAAACCCCAACCGGGAGAAGATAAGAGAGGTGAATGTGAGGCTGCACAAGGATCCATTGAACTTGATTATAGAAGCGAGAAAAGCATATAAATGATCGAGGAAAAGAAAAATTAAGTGAATGATAGAGGATTAAGAGATAGTTAGGAGTTGGTTTAGGAAGTAAGTTGAACTCAACCCAAAGAAGCCATCTTGGAGACCATGGTATGCGCATAGATAGGGAAGAAGCATTCGACAATGAAGACATCACATAGGATCCTCACATGCTAGTAGAGGATGATAGTTCCCTTCTTCTAGGATATATGTTGCTTGAGCTAGGTAGAGAGATGATAACTTGACATATTTTAAATGATTGGGAGAAGATATGAATTATACTGGAATTGTTGGAAATGTTGATCCAAAAATAGACAATACAAGTAGTGCTAATTATAGTCCTTGTAGTTATATGTGTAGATGAGATTGTGTGGGAATCAAAACATAGTGTAAGTAGACATCCTTTTACACTCTCTCTAAGTAATAAGAAAAAGTGCAAGTGTAGTAATAATAGCTCTATTATTTGTAAGTATAGAATTTTTTTAGACTAGAATCTAAATAATATGGTAATGAGTCTTTATATTCGAAGAGTGAAGACTAAATCAAGTAGTGCGTGTGTGAGCACAAGTGCATGCAATAAATGTATTGCATGATAAATAAATTTCATTGAATATTAAGTTTATTGAAGAATATATTAGAAAATGTAACTAATGAAGTCTTTCAATCTAACAAACGCGTATGGTGTGTCAAAATTAATAAACCTTGGGATGTAGATGCAATTGAATATAATTTTGGGAGGATATGACATAAGAGCTACGGTATTTTATTTTGGAAGAACTTTGAACATTATATTGAGATATATAAATGGGAATCCATGGATACTCCATCCTTACCTATAGCCATGTAACAATAAACCTAACACACTATATAAGGTTCAATCTTGTAAGGCCCGTAACAATGACATTATAGGAACACGCTAACACCTGACACAACTCCCGAAAATTACGACTATTTTTTTTTGTTACAAGGACAAGGTAGAGGGATAAAACAAGTTACAAGGATGTTAACCCCTAGGGTACAACAACTAACTTACACCACTAAACTCACCCTACGGTTTAAGAACTAGGTCTACTAGAAGGTTAACATATTTTCTAATTCATCATTAAGGTCCATTAACCAAAATTCACTAGGAAAGGTAATGAGGATTAAATTGCTTAATTATATATTTTCCTCTCCTTAATAATGTTAATTCCTAATTAGGTTGACCTCTTACACAATTATTATAAAACATTATCTTAAGATTTAGAGTCTTTTCTATTACTAACTAAAGCTTGATAAGGACTATCAAAGGTTTAACACTCTAGGGAAATAAAATGGCCCCACTCCCAAATTACACATACCCCTAAGGTTTTTAAAGGCAACATTAATAAAATTCATTTTCACCTAACAAAGGTAGGGTTGATCCTCCACCCTTGGATCAAATCAATCTCAACCACAAGATCCTAGGGTTACAAACAAGCCCTAAATTTCCTTATGAGTCTTTAATAAAGTCTTTCCTTTATTCTTTTCCCTCATTTGGTCTATTTGTTTTGCTAAAAATGTAGGTTGGAGAAGAGGAAGACATGGGAGCAAGGAGGAAGAATTCATGGAGGATTCTACAAGGGCCAAGCTTTAGAAGGTTTAGATTGTAGGTTTCATATTGTATTTGGGTTCTTAAATTTGGGGCAAACCCTACCCCATTGTTATAAATGAAAAAGACTAGTTTTAGATCCACCATTGAATGTTTTATTGTGCAAATCCATAGGATTACTCATTGTTTTGTTTTTTGGAAGCTATTAGATGAATTTTATTTTATAAAATTTAGATTGAACCAGTTAAAAATTATGCACAAAGTGCGAGATCACGTGGAGTTCTATCCCGAGTGACAGAATCGCGCCCCGCCTCGAATGAAAACCATGGACCGTCACCCTACTTAGTCACGGTTTTGAGACCGCCGCCTTAGCCTCAGCGGTGGTTACGGGACCGCCACTTTACTTAGGTGGCAGTCCTATTTCGAGAAAACAAAACCTAAAACCCAAGGGATTCCAAAAAACTAAAAGTTACTAAAATGTTTAAAAATGCATTCTGAGTCTATTTAAGTACATCTAAAGGTTCCAGTTTTGAAATTTAGTTCTATTTATTCATTCCTTGGTTAAATCTACTCTTTTTAAGGCATTTTCAACTCTATCAAAGTACATCTACTTACTAGAATATTTTCATTTGTGCAACTAAATATTTTCCTTCCATTTCAAGAGCAACATGAATCTAAATCTATTACTTTACATTTACACTTTCTTGCTATAAAAACAATCAACATTTCTAAATACAATATATGTATGTTCAAAATAGCTATAATAACTTCATTTTTCTATTGCAATGGCTCAAATCATTTAACACCAAAAATTACTTTTCCCCAATACAACCAAGGTTCCAAATAAAATATTTACTTTCTTTTCTATTTCTCAAACAATCTCCACAATACAAATCTTTCTTCTTTTTCTTATACAATAATACAATGCCACAATGAAAGTAACTTTCCTCTTTTTTTTGCATACAATTTCAACTAAACTCTTACATAAGATTTTCATTTTGATTCTTTCTCTTTCCCTATTACATTCTAATGAGAAGGAAATTTCTTTCTTTACAATCCTACAATGAACTTCTTCAAATATTCATACAACTTGTATTTCAATATTTCTTTTAAAACATAACCAAATTTACAACCTTCCACTTTGAGTGGGAAACAAAAAGGCTTCTCTCAAGAAGGGAACTCTTCAAGGACCCCAACAAGAAGGATCCATCATGATTTTTTTGATTCACAAAAAAATGGGGGAGGCAACGCTCTCCACCCAACCAAGACATCCAATGAAGAGGAGAAGCCATCCTCTCCATTGGCCCCGAGCCCCAACCACATCACAATGGGAAATGATTTCAACACATGGCAACAACAAGCTTCCACAATACTTAAAAAAATAGTTTCACATCCATTCCATTCACATTCAAACACAACCACAACACAAGTAAGAAGAACAACAACAAAAACAAACAATATAACAAGGCTTATCAAGAAATCCAAAAGAGCAAGACCTATGGGGAGGCCACTTATGCCTCCCAATGGGAATGGGTGCCCACCTTAAAGCCTCCAATGCATGTCTCAAATCCCCTACAACTCTTATGCCTCCCTCAAGTACCCCTTATACCTCCATATACTCTTATGCCTCCCTCATAACAAGAAACAAGAAGAAATGCAAGCATTCCTCATACAAGTGGGGCACCCAACCCAAACTCCCTCCAACAAAAGGTAAAATCTTATGCCTCCCTACAAGAATACTCCCCATAGTCTCCTCCTACTCAAAACTTAGGCAATCTACCCACACCCAACAAGCATTCCAAAGGGAAAAAAATACTCAACACAACATATAAACACAAAAATAAAAGTATAACTAAAGCAAGGTAAAGCTCCTACCTCTCCATAGTAGAGATTGTTCCAAGAATGAAATTCCAAGCTCCTTAAAACCAAGAAAGCATCCACAAAGCTCCAACAATCCACAAGCACTCCCAAAATCCTCTAACTCTCCAAAATTTCAAGAGTCCAAAATGATCAAGTAACCCCCAAACAAGCAAAAGAGAATCTATAAATAGAAAAGGGAGGGAGGAGGATGAGGTGGCTCCATGTAGGATGCCACATCACTCATCCTCAACTCCACCTCACTTGGTCAAACCTCAACCCCAATGCACCATAAATTGGTGGGTGAGAGGAATGACAAGATACTTACACACACAAACTAAGCCCACACCCCCAAAGGACAAAATTAAATATTTGAAAGAAAGTGCAATTAACATTTTACCTTTTTCTCTTCCCAAAACACCTAATAGGGCCTAATTTTTACCCCCTAACCCATAGGTAGGGTTGGCATAGACATTTAAGAGGTGTGGGACAAGTTTGACTTGTCCCACAAGCTTCCAAATTTTGCCTCTAAGGCCAAATTCGAGTTTCCCATGAAGGGTAGAGTGTACTACACTCAAGACTCAAGCATACAACACTCAACACAAAATCCAAGAGTAAATCAAGTCTAATAAATGAACTCCTTTTTGTCACATCTTTAATTAGTTTAGGACAAATTTAAATTAGCTTAATTAAGACACTACAACCCATTAATAATAAAGGGGTAAACATACATCCAAAAATCTAAATAATTAAATCAAGTAAATTACATTACCAAAAGAAAACACATACTAACATTAATAAAAGAGAACTAATAATAAAAGACAACACATGACCCCTTGGTCACAATTTTCCCCTAACCAAACTCATACACACATGCACAATTACATGTTGCCATGGTGACCCTAGTTGAATTCATCTCAAATTCCAATGTGGTTGGTCTCCAATCCCCCGATGTTGTTGTGAATATAATAATACCTGCAAAATAGAGAATAACTGCTTTGGCGTTGTGGCCACATTAAAACATCCATGCCAAAATATGTAATATAAATCTAAAATCATCTATATACGAATTAATATCATCTATACAAATACGATATCACTTACAATTTATAGCAAAATTTCTATTCCACATTTCATCCATGTCAAAATGATCACAACATTAATCCAATTATCAAAGGTCTACTCAATATGACTAAATATATCACGTATCGAAATATATATAAATAACCATGTAACCAAAGTATATCAATATCAACATCAAATGTCTCTAATAATCCACATGCATCATATATGAAATGAAATCAACAACAATCCAATATCTCTAACATCTAGTATCATGTCTGAATCAAAAGGCTACAATAATGTCCATAAGTGTAATCAACAGTATTGAACTCATTAATCAAAAAAGGTGTCGAAGGGAAGTGTGCACTATAGATATGATGGGATGATTAAAAGGTATGTTAATTACAATATCATATTTTTTTATTTCAGGGTAAATATTTTTGGTTGGGATCCTACCCATATACAAAAAGGCCATATCCCATATATTCAATTAAAACTAAATCACCGAAACAAGAATGTAGGGAAAACCGGTCAACAAACAACAAAAAAACAAGGTGAAGTAAACACAAGATCAAAACAAAGAAACAACTCCACGGTTGAGATACAAAAAAACCAAAACATCCCTAAAAGGAAGGGGAGAAACCAAATCCTTGAAATGGCTTGAAAAGCGAGAATCACTAGAGTGCAATATATAGATAGCCTTTGTATCGATCCTAGTGATTCTTCCAAAGGTAGAATAATATTCTTGCATTTATATTTTTGTATCGCATCGTGTTCCACCCTTCATCAAAATATTCAGATCCACCAACACCATACGTCGAATGTACATATATCGATATAATTATAGAAGGATTTTTTTACTTTATTGATATGATAATCAAGAAAGATCACTACCCTATTTCGATTAGTAAGAAATGGATCTATGATGGGAACATGAAAACTAGTATAGCTACTAATTAAATAGATTGACATGTGGAGGATTATATTATTTTCATACCCATTAGTAGGATCAAATAAAATCCCTACACCATTCTAAAAGAATCATTATCTCCATATGTGTAGGACACATACAACTATTTTAAAGTGCAACATCAACACAGAATAAAGGATGCAAATTAAAGTTAAGGAAAGTAAAAATAGGATATTAATTATTGGGAGATGAATAAATATGTACAATCAAATAATTTTTTCTCTGAAGAGGATATTCAATATACAATCAAATCACTTGTGAAATATGAGCTAGGAAGGGTGTATGCGTTTACGCATAATGAATCTGGAGTATTCATATAAAATGGTGAAAGTTATATTCATTAGGAAGCATCCTCACTAATAAATGGGAATTCACATGCATATTTAAACCATTGGATGTTAAGGGAGAATGAATTCATGTTGATGAAGATGGTCCATGTTGAAGAAAAGTAAATTTTATAATACTTTGACTCCTCCAATCTAGACACATTTTTATTGTATTTCAATAACATGTGCCCCAAGAGGATGTGAGAGTTAGTGCACTGGATTATACGCTATAATAAATAATAAAAACATTCGGGAAGTGCATAAAATAAATAACCTCTTATGGAAGAAGTAGTAGGAATATTTGTGTTGCCTTCTAGATTAACAAAGCATGGCCAAGATGTTCTAGTCTATCAACCCTTTAGTTGAAATGATGGAGGGGTATTTATGGTGCTCCAAGTGATCTCTCTCTTCTAGTGGTGAATATAAATTTTTTTGACTTCATATGTGATTCATAAATAATCCTAGGTATATTACCTATTTGTTTCTTACCTTTTACTAATGGTTCATAGAATTCATACGAAAAATTGAAATGAGATAAAACTTTATTAGTGATTATTTGCATTTAATAATTTGTCGATTTCTTGAATAATGCATGGCATTTTTCCAACGAAATATGTTAACTAGGGATATTTTCCATTGAGAATTTACATAAATGAATCTTATATCCACGTGAAAAAAACTAATGAAGAAAAAGATAAAAGAATAACACAATCCTAAGCTATAAATAATGACACATTTGATATATATACATACATATATATATATATATATATATATATATATGAACTTACTAATTTTCTTAGTAGGTATAGGGAATTTATCTTGCTTAAGTCAAAAAGATAAAATCTTGAAAGAAATATTAAAATATCATGCATAAATCAATAGGTGTTTGAATGATATCATAAGATATGGAATTAAGGCTAGATAAAAAAATTATTCAATGTTGAAAAGACACCCTAGGTTTTGTATTTGAAAGGAAATATCATGAACTACCAACATGTAATGGTAAAATTAAGCTTTGGGATTAATTTAGCATAAACTTGAAATATTAATTTAGATTCATAAAGAGAAGTCATAATACATTCTTAATTATGTGACATCTTGAGATTTGAATGTTATTGATTACTCTTAAGATGGAAAAACATTAATTATGGCATGGAAATTCCACAAACCTACAAGTAAAACTATGAAAATGATGAAATAGGATGCTCACATGTTGAATCTACACTTGGAATACCATCATACATATGTTTTGAAAAGTTCCAAAAGCATGATCTGGATAGGTTTTGAAAGGAAGATATGTGATCAATAATGAACTTGTTTGAGGAAAAATATTGTAGTGTGCCCAAATGTATCTATAGGTTATGAAGCCATTTGGGAGGGAATTTTCCAAGTTTAATTCTCACATGAAGTTTTTCTTATATGTAGATTTATGAAAAATGATGAAGCGTTGAATATACGATATAGTTGAATTTCCTTCTTCTTTTTCAAACCTTAGTTTTTCTACTCTTGAAGACAAGAAACCTTTAAAAAGGGGTTGGTATTTGGGTTAGACTAACTGTTACCACACCCTAGTGGTTATTCATTGTTTATGTAGTACTACTTGAAAAAAATTCAAACACGCATAATTTTCTTACAAACCAATGATGATATGCAATTAGGAAAATATAAATTAAGGCATCTAAAATGAAATAATATATTTGACTTTATCACTTAACATTAATTTTGACCTAGGTGCATGTAATTTTTCTATTGTTCATTTGTTGTTCTCAAAGCATATATGTATTAGTCGAGAAAATAGTTGTGGTCTTTGGTTATTTATGAGTGAACAATTGTTGTTGTTGTTGCATTGTTGTGTTTTAGCTTCATGCTTCCATAATGCGCTTTCCTTTGTTTTAACTATTTTATCTAGTTATTTTAGGATTTAGTTTTTGGGGTGTGGTCCCTACAGTGTCAAAAAACCACTCTTACAATTTTTTTAAATTTAGATTTTGATCCCTTTTGTACCATGGGGTATGGTCACCTTTAAAACCATTTATCAATAATAATAAAACATTTATTTTGACCTTAGTGTAAATAATGTTTCTACTTTTGGCTATGATCTACGACTACTCTTTGTTGTTTTTTCTCTTTTTTATAGTGTCTCCATTTGATGAGGCAATTTCTAGATAGACCCCAAATGATTCCTATGGTTTCAATAACTTAAGGTGCTTGTTCTTGAATATATGATCTTTTGTTAGTTTTTTCTCTCATCCAACACTGAAATCCTTATAATGTTTACCAACATAAGTTACACATTTAAAATTATTACCATTACGTAGGTGAGATATATGTTCATGACACGTAGAAAAGTTTTTTATTGAACTTGTCAATGACCCACAAACTTGTCCAATGCTCATAGAGTTTTGGACTTCATATTTGAACCATTAATCGGTGTAGGTACACTACCCATTGGTTCCTCATATTTTATTAATGTAGAGATTAAATCATTTGAAAATTTTACATGAATATGTAGAACTCTTTTAGTGATTATTTGCATTTACTTTATTACATTGTCAAATTATGTATGTCATTTTCCTAACAAAATATGTGAAATAGTGGTATTATCTATTGAAATATTAATATATCTGCAACTTAGATCCATATGTAAAATTTTAACATAATCATAAAATCTAAATAATAATACATTTGACAAATATTTCTCTCAACTTAGTAATTTTCCTGTAAGGTGTAAGGGATCTAACTTGCCTAGGTGACATAAGATAAAATTATGAAAGCATTCAAGGATCAAAATTAACCCAATAAGGGTTCAAGTGAAATCATAAGATTTGGTATCAGTGTTAAATAATAAATTTTATTAAAGGGTAAGAATATACCCTAGGCAGTGTATTCAAAAGTAAAGATCAAGTCGCCAAAATGTAATGGAAAACTAAAATTATGTGCCAAATCTAAATAGCATATACTTGAAATAGTAAAATAGATTAATAAAGGGAGGTCATGAAACATTCTTATTTATGTTAAAGTTTGATATTTGAATAGTATTTTTCTAATCTAAAGATTTGAAAAATTAATAAGGTCATGGAAACATAACAAACTCACTAGTACAAAGTTAGAAATTGATTAAGTAAGATGATCATATGTTGAATAGAAACAAGGAATACCATTATATAGATGTCTTGAAAAAGTTAAAATTGCGATCTCTATATGTTTAAAAGAGTGGGTTAGAAACCAAGAATGAACTTGTTTAAGGAAGATTATACTAGGGCTAAATTTATCTAGAGGCTATGAACCCATTTATGAGTGATTGTGCTAAGTTGATTTCTTGTTTATAGGTTCTCCTAGATGTATATTTTAAAAAATAATGAAGAAGTGAATATATGGTGTAGCTCAATTGCGTTTTCCTTTTTAAACCCTTGTTTGGTTCCTCTTCAAGATTGGAAACCTTTAAAAGGAATTTGTTTTTGGGTGGACTAGTTGTAGACACAAAATTATGCACTTTACACATTATTTGGCTCGGTCTTAAACTACTTGTATCCAAAATTCATCCTCAAGGTAAATTTTGGTAACTTACGCAAATTCTTTAGGATCGAACAAGTTAAAATGATTCAAGGGAAAACATTTGAATTTTTGGGGTACCTCTCCTCTTTTCTCTAACTCCCTTGTCTAAGAAAAATCCAAGGAGTTAGTAAAAATTACAAAAATCTGAAAAAACGAGGTCGTGAGACCTATTTTAATGTAAATCGGGTCTCGTGAGTTGTGGATGGAACCAAGGCGGATCGTATCAGGGTTAATCGTACAAAATTTGGGCCTAAAATTCTAAGGAGGCGGTTCAAATCTAAAAATTGAATATTTATTTCCTAGAAGGTCCACGGGACATCGAGACAGTAGGGACCCATAAAGCTACAATGGCTGATTTGTAAAGGAATCGACAAATTCGAGTCAAAATTTCTGGGCGGTCTAGGACATTGGGATGCGTAGGACCCACAACTATGAAATTTCTGATTTGCAAAGGAATCAACAAAGTCAGGTTTTTTTAGTCTAAGCCACACATGTACATACGAGAACATGAGTTTTCCAAAATGTTGAAACAACTGATCACAAAGGAATGCGGGCATAGCGGAGGTCAACGGCCCTCACGACCCAGTCAATGCTAGGACATTCCAGGACATCAAAGGCCGAAATCGCCACACCAAGAGGGAATTAGAAAAGTGAAGGATTTTAGCCTAAGGGACATCCGGGACACCATGTTCGAAATAGTCAAAATAGCCGCATACAAAGGAAAACTCAACGCCCGACCCTCCTAAACTTTAAAAATGGCCATAACTTTTGACCCCAAGCTGCGATTTTCATGAAATTTGACTTTCTAAAATGAGCACGACATCCTCTATGCCATGAAATTTGATTTTCATGAATTTTGATAAGGGTAGCTATGTGAAAATAAAATAAACATCTTCAGATCCAAGAAATTAAATGCTTAGTCCGTGAAATGACAGTAAATGCCTCGAGACCAAAAATAGCGCCCGCACTCGAGAAGGCCATAACTTTTGCATTTCTTAATGAAAATGCAAAAAAATTTATCTTGTTGGATTTTTGTTTCTAAGCCCGATGAATAGAAATCAAGAAATTCAGAATTTTATGAGAAATCGATGGTGATTTTGTAGAAAATGCACCTAGTTTAGAATAATGAGTTTAGTGGTGGTTGATAAAGTTAATGAAGCATGGGCTGATATTTTCACTTTGCTGCAAGTTTTGGGATGGCATGGGGGGCCTTTTGTAAGCAACATAGCATAATTTCAATCCATTTATGATATCTTGAAAGTGATGAGAGGACAAATTTCAGGATTTCCATTTTTCTCTCTCTCTCTTCTCCGATTTATATAAATTGGAGTGTTGGGCTCATTGTAAAGAGAGATAGTTTTGAGTAGCAAAACTCTATCAAAATTGTTTTGTGAAGCCAATGTGTTGTAGGCCCTTGTAGTGGACTCCTTACATGGTGATCCATGCCCTTATTTTGTAATAGACTGGATTGTCCATATCAATGAAGCAATAGATACATGTTTGTGGATACTTCTTCCCTTGCTTTGTTTGTTTGAATTCTTCTTTCCCTTTGAAAATTATTACAAATGTATTTTTTCTACCTTACACTCTGTAGAGATTCTTTCTTATTTTTCATGGGTGGAATATTGTTGTGAATGCATTTGCTGGAATGTGGAGAATTGTTAACACCTCTTCTAGAATGCACTTTGTTTCTATTTTTCACACATTGGACACTATTCTCACACCCTTGTTTTTTGGTGTATCACTACTTTAGTGTAGGATTTATTTTTATGCACTCTCTCTCGCTGGTCCCTTGGAAAGTTAGATTATGAAAGATAGTTTTCCTTTCATTAGAGTAGATTGTGGTAGGTAATTTAGGAGCAAGAACCAAATTTCTCTGGAGGTCTATCTCAAGTAACAAGTCCCACAACTTGGATATAATACCGAT
This sequence comes from Taxus wallichiana var. yunnanensis, assembly GCA_018340775.1. Taxonomy (NCBI): domain Eukaryota; kingdom Viridiplantae; phylum Streptophyta; class Pinopsida; order Cupressales; family Taxaceae; genus Taxus; species Taxus wallichiana. The sequence goes on from CM031238.1 coordinate 745,169,700, forward strand.
GTTATCCAACCACATCATGAGCTCAAGCACAAACACTTATGTAAACCAAAGCTTGTTGTGATTTGGTAATAACAACTACTATTTAGAAAGTTCTCAAGTGTACAAAGTACTAATTAATCCCACCTTTTGCCATCTTTATATTATATTTTTTTCGTAATTCCCATGTATTTCCCAGAATTATCCACTAATTAGTCCCACCATGGGTTCCTCGATCTATGAAAACCCCCTTTCACTCCTTTTTGGATCATTTCTAGTTGTTGGTCATCTTTATCTTTTTCTCATCAGGCCTTGTCAGGATTAATTATGAAATTAAGATTGAGATCCCTATAAATATAAAGTCGAAGACCATATTAATGACAGTCCTAGGTCATAGCATTACACACTACTATCGCTCATTCTAGGGCTGCATCCATTGCATCACTTGCATCCACATAGTTCCATGAATCGAGGATATGATATTTTCACTTCACACACTTCATATGGGAGGGATTCTATTATATTCCATGTACACATCCTATTAACATTTTCTATAGTTACTATTGCTTGCTACTTCACAAAGTGGGACTGATACGAGACCACCTAGGGCATGATAGGCATACACACACAAAAACTACATCGGGTCCAAAATGTTGTGCAATGCTCAGTGATAAGTCCACTAGCTTGGTGGCTGAGGTCGGTCTAATTCATTCATATGCATATTTTACTTTTCTAGGGTTTCATACTTCTCCTTACATTATAGGTTATTTTCCAACTCATTTGATGATCCATCGTGACAAATAGGGAAGGTTGAGAACCTTCCTATGACCATACCAATCATAGGTTAGAGAATTTAATGTGTTCCGAGTGTCCAATACACTCCAAGCACCCCACTCACTTCATCCTTCAAATATGTCCTTTGCAGGTCCCTAAGTTTTCATCAGCATTTCCAAATTTTTATTCTCAAACCTGTGACGACCTATGATAGTCACTACCAATCAACTAAGTTAGTCTCTCCCTTCTCTTGTACATTTAGGGATTAATTTTAGTTAGCATAATTATTTACATCTACTTTATTGTTATTTACTATATTTATACATTGTTTTAGTCCTCCTCATTAGAATAACTAGGATTACCACTTCCTTGCATTATGTCCCAATTTTAGTTAATCATTCTAGTGAACCCAACGTCTCTTTGTACCACCTTGTAGGGCTCTTTCATTACACAACCATGAATATCTCTATCACTAAATACCTACTTAACCACCCGCATTTGATTCACCGTGTTCAAACCTCTCTTACTTACTACTGATGTTTCTATTGATATGCATTTGGAGTCTCTATATTTATTTTAGAAAAAATCTGGATAAAAGTAATGGCGGATGTATATGTGATAAGTTCCCTAGTTATATATATATATATATATTACGGGTCCACTTTATATTCTAAACTATTTGTTTTTATATATAAGCTATGTTTTAGTTTAAAAGTGGCCGAGTTTGGGTAAAATCTATTAGGTTTTGGAATTCTTTTATTTTTTACATTAACATACAACCTTTTCAAAAAAAGGGCAGCCGCACCATTATGTGTGTGTGTGTGTGTGTGTGTGTGTGTGTGTATGCATATATGTATATGTACATATACATATAGATATATATACATACATACATACATACATACATACATACATACATATATATATATATACGTACACACACACACACACACACACACACACACACACACTACTATTTATTTAATATATGAAATGCAATTTATTTTTATATATGATTTATATAAACATATAATATTTATATAGGTAAACATTTTCCCGCTTTTTAAAATTAAAATCAATATATTAATTCAAATTTGTTTATATAAAAACTAAAGTGCACAAGTAATTGTTTAAATTTCGTAACTAATCATATGGTTGGGATAGTTGGAACAATCTCTCTTGCAACAATGTAACATTTAATTATAAAATCAACTCAACTCATTCATCTTGCATGTTCATTAAAATAGAAAAAGAAAATAAAACATGCTTAAATGGGATTTTTTTTCTTTTTAATTCAAAAAAACTTTTCCAACAATGCAAAAAGGATCAACATTTACTTTCTTTTCAAGAACACCATTTCTTACAAAATAGGTTTACAATACAAATTTTAAGTTTAAAAACTAGATTTGAGAGACTTAATTCCCCATTATAACCATTTCATGATCTTTACTTCAACTAAAATAATACAAGACTTAATCAATACATTTTACAAAGAAGTAATCCATCGAATACAAGATTACAAGTCTTTCACTCTAAGTGGAATGACATCAAAAAAATTACAACATAGGAATTCCCCCAATGACTCAAACACAAAACATCATTTCAATGTCTTCTCCCAACTTCATAGCTTCAATCCTGCATTTCTTCACCTCCTCAATTTTTGCATCCTTCTCATCTATTATTAGGAAATAAGGGACAAAATATGCGGAATAATTCCTCATAGAATCGCAACATTAGAAACTAATATGTAGAAAATATTGCAGATCTCAAATAAAAGTACAGAATAAAATAACACAACATAAAGAGACAATATTTAACGTGGTTCACCCAATTTGGGCTATGCCCACCAAGAATCACTTGCTCATATTTAACTACAAGCCACCCCTCTCTCAATACAAGACCCAGATCCATTTGGAGTGTGCTCAACAAACTCTGAGAATTCACATTGTAATTCAAAACACATTTGTAATGACACATAATCCTACCATATGCATAAAACCATAAAAGTATACAACTACTTAAGTAGTTTTACAAAACCATGGGTATCGAAACCATGGGCTAAAACCATCGAATGAAGCTATGGGTCAAAAATCCCACCCATATGAGAAAAGTATGTTTCCCCATATATCGGGCGCATTTTAAGGCCAAAAATATAAAACTCTAGTGAGACAACTATGGAAAGTGTACATTACTCTTAGTGTACAATATTAAAAATTTCTCACATGAAAACATGCTCCACAACCTAACAATCTCCCACTTGGAGACTAAATTTCCTCTGAGCAAGATTCTCAACCCTTTACTAGTTTTCTTGAAGACCAACCAAAGTTGAACACAAATTAAGTTTTTCCCTTATGACCACATTGGTCATCATGTGTGCAGGATTATGACCGGTATGACTATTCTCCAGCTTCAACTTCTCTTCCTCCAAAGTTGTCCTAATGAAATGGTACCTTAATTGTATATGCTTCATCCTAGAGTGGAAAGAAAATTTCTTAGCTAAGTGTATAACACTCGACTATTACTATGCATCTTTCCTTCCCGCCGCTTATGCTCCAACTCCTCATGCAATTTTTATAACCAAATCATTTATTTTCTTGCCTATGTGGCAACAAAATACTCATTCTCTATGGTTGACAAATCCACCAGCTTCTATAGTTTGAAATCAATCTCATTGTTATCCCACCTATATTGTAAACATAACTGTTGTGCTCCTCCTGTTGTCTACATCTCCACCATATCTGAATCTACATAACCATAAAAAGTGGTGTCTCGATCCATTGAGCACAAAAATATCCCCATGGTCCCTCTCAAATACTGAAGGATCCAGTTTACTTCTTGTTAGTGATCTCTACCTGGATCACTCATAAATCTACTCACCACTCCCACTGCATGGGCAATATCAGTCTTGGTACACACCATGACATACATCAAACTACCAAACCCTGATGAGTAAGGTACCTTGGACATTTGGTTTCTCTCTTGCTCTGTCATGGGACACTGCTCCTTTGATAACTTGAAATGGCTTGCCAAAGGAGTCCCAATCGGTTTAGCATCCTACATACTAAACCTCTCCAAGACCTTCTTAATGTACTCTTCCGAGAAAATTGTGTTCTGTTCCTTCCTATCTTGAGATATCCTCATAGCAAGGATTTGATTGGCTTCCCGAAATCCATCATGGAAAAAGATTCACTTAGATACTTCTTGAGTAATTTTATTTCCTACATGTTTTTACCTCTAACCAAGATAACATCCACATACAAACACAGGATAATATAACTTCCATCCTCAAATTTCTTGGTATAAAAACAATGGTCGAATGGAATCTAATATAACCTTGCTCCATCATGAAGCTATCAAATTTCTTATACCATTGACGTGGAGCTTGTTTCAATCCATAAAAGTTCTTCCTCAATTTGCACACCATCTCCTTTTTACCTTTGACGTCATAGCCCTCTCGGTTGTGCATATATAGTTCCTCCTCCAAATCACCATGGAGAAATGCAATATTTACATCAAGTTGTTCTAAGTGCAAGTATTCTACTACAACTATTCCTAGAACATTTCTAATAGAAGTCATTTCTACTACAGGAGAAAAAATCTCATCAAAATCTATACCTTTTTCATGCAAATCCCTTGACAACCAACCAAGCCTTGTATCTTTTCTTGCCTCCTTCTTCCTCTTTGACTCGAACACCCAATTGTTCGTAATGCTCTTTTTCCTTCAAGTAGCTTCATCAAATATGATGTCTGGTTCTCGATGAGGGCCTTATGCTCCTCATCCATGGCTTGCTCCCACTTCTTTCTGGCATCTACCCGCATTGCTTCATCAAAGCTCTCTCGGATCTCCATTGTCGGTGAGTAATAAATAATAAAGAGAAGGAGAAAAACACTCTGGTTCTCTTCTTAACCTAGAATAAATCCTCAATATAGAAGTTTTTGGTTCATTTTGAGGAGGTTCCTGAACTTATTCATGTGTCACTTTCCGATTCGAAAGATCTTCTACCACCGCATATTCTTTCTTGGATTCTTCCCTATTTTCTGAATCATTGTTTCTTATACATGACTTTCTCATTAAAGACCACATCCCTAGAATGAATGATTTTCTTGTCCTTAATACTCCAACATTTGTATCAAAAGTCATCACCACCATAACCAATGAAAGTACATTTGTTCGATTGAGCCTCTAGTTTTGTCTTATAATCCTTTTCTATATGGAATTAAACCCCACATCCAAAGACTCTAAGAAATGAATAATCAACATTCCTACCATGACAAAGCCTCCTCGGATATGCCTCCATCCAAGGAGCGTAAGGTTCCTCTGTTTATCAAGTATACAAATATGCTTATCGCTTCTATCCAAAAAGAAAGAAGCAATCCCGCATGTAACCTCATGCTCCTAGAACATTCCATTATTGTTATGTTCATGATTTATGACACCCCATTATGTTGTGGAGTTCCTGGAACTATATTTTTCCTACAGATTCCATTCTTAGAACAGTTATCATCAAATTCATTATTGCAATACTCCCCTCCATTATCTGACCTGTGACATTTTATCTTAAGATCTGTTTCATTCTCTACCAAGTATTTCCATTTTAAAAAAAGGGTCAAATACATCAAATTTGTTTCTAATGTAATAAACCAAAACTTTCCTTGTTGCATCATCAATAAAATTAACATAATAACTTGAACCCCTAAGAGATGATATCCGAGTCGGCCCCACACATTAGAATGCCTAAGCTCTAACTTAGTCTCTTTCTTTGTAGGTCTAACCTTGAGAAACATTACTCACTTATGTTTCCTATATATGCATCCTCATAGAACTCCAAACCTATTTTTGTATATCTGGGCAAATCCTTCTTTATGATCTTCATGTCCTTATGGCTCATATGACCAAGCCTATAGTACCACAATGTTATATCTACTTTTGAACCCACAAGATTACAAAAATTAGTGATATAAGTGGTTAAACACAAGGTTCCAATCTTCTTACCTCTTATCACCGTAAGAGCACCCTTGGTAACCTTCCAAGAGTCTATTCTAAATATTACAAGACAACCATCACTTCCCAACCGCCCGCCAATATCAAATTTTGTCTTAATGTAGGCACATGTCTAACATCCTTCAATAGCCAAGTATTCCTATTCTCGCATCTTAACTCGAACATAATCTTTTCCAACTATGCTGCAAGACTCATCATCAACAAGAAAAACATGCCCAAAATCTCCTTGAACATAATCAACAAAATAATGCCCGTGGAGAAGCATTGAAAGAAGCCCCCAAATCTAAAACCCAAGATTCGGTGATATTGTGCAAAGAAAGAATAAAATCATCCCGACATACATTACTGTTGCCACATTTGCCTCCTTATTTTCTTCTGTTGTTTCTTCTTGTCCCAAAGTTCCCAACAGATTCTTCTTCGCATGCCTAGACTTTCCACATTTACGGCATACTATCTTACTTTTCGATTTTGACCTTTCTTGATCCTTTGATTTTCCATGACTTCCTCTATTCTTTTGTCTCCCTCTAGTTTCCACTGTCAAAATATTATCTAAAGTAGAAGATTCCCTGAGCTTTTTCTTCACATTTCCTTAGTTAGAATCACCCCTACAACATCCTCAAACTTCAACTTTGAGTTAGTTGGAACCGAGTTGCTTACCGCTATTACTAGGCTATTCCAACTCTCGGGTAAATAGCACATAACTAATAAAGCCCTAAATTCTTCATCAAATTCTATTGTAATCGAATCTAACATGTTTACAACCATATTAAATTATTTCAATGATCTGCTACTAAACCATTCTTATAAATCTTCATATTAAACAAATTTTTCATTAAAAATATCTTATTAAAGGCAAGAGGGTTTTTCATATAACTTCCCTAATGCATCCATCAATTTTTTTGTAGTCTTTTCCTTTGAAACATTAAATAATACCAAAGATGTAAGACACACAAAGATTGTCCCAAGTGCATTCCTATCCAAAGAAATCCCATTCTCGCATCCATCATGCTTGAGGGTTTGTTCACCTTCTCGAGATAGTGGAATATAAAGATCCTTCGATAAAGGTAATCTTCCATATGCATCATCCAAAGACTGAAATTGTGCTAGTTGAATTTATCAACCCTTGATCTTCCATCATCTACCATAGCTCCCACTCAAGATAAAAATTTCCATCTGATTCAACACTTCAACAAACTAAACTAGGCTCTAATACCAATTGTTAGGAAATAAGGGATAAAATATCCGAATAATTCCTCATAAAATAACAAAAAAGAAACTAATATGTAGAAACTATTACTGATTTAAAATAAAAGTCTAGATAAAAATAACACAACACAAAGAAATAGTATTTAACATGGTTTTCCTAGTTTGGGCTACATCAAATAAGAATCACTTGCTCATATTTTATTACAAGCCACCACTCTCTCAATACAATGCCCAGATCTCGTTTGGAGCTATGCTCAACAAACTCTATCGAATTCACACCCAAATTAAAAACACGTCCTCGTAATGACACATATTCCTACCATATGAATAAAATCGATAAGTAAACAACTACTTAAGTAGTTTTACAAAACCGTGGGTGTCAAAACCATGGGCCAAAAGTGTCCCATAAACCTATGGGTAAAAAATCCCACCCAAATGAGAAAAACATGTTTCTTGATATATCGTGCACATTTTAAGGCCAAAACAATTATAAACCCCGGTGATACAACCGTGGAAAGTGTATGGTATCATTCTTGTATAATCTTCAACACTTTCTCACATGAAAATAGGCTCCACAACCTAACATCTATCTAGTTTGAATCAAAACACAATGAAAGGGGATAGGCGACGCTCTCCGCCCAACCCATAATCCAACAAGAGGAGAATCCATCCTCCTTATTAGCCCTCAAACCCCAACCATAGAACAATTAGGGGTGTTAAGAAACCTTGACTCGCATTACAATAATCTATTCCAAAAACATACAATCCAAAATTGTACAACCCATTCGATAAACATACTCAATAAAATTTACAAATTCCATCAACACATAGGCTTCAAACAAGGTAAAAGTAGCAAGAAATATGGGAACCACGTCCTTTTACCTCCCAAGTGATATAGGATTTCCACATAATAGCCTCAATGTGCACATCCCAAAACACACACACACACTCTCTCTCTTTATTATATATATATATATATATATATATATATATATATATATACTTCTCTCCCGTGAGGTGGAACTCCTATTAACTTTCCCTCCATAATGTATTCCTCACAACTCCTTTTTCCTTGCCGAATGGTCCCATACTTCCATCTCCCACACCCTTCTTAAGGAAATCTACCCAACGACAATAAAAAATCATTCACAACACTCATACAATATTCAAACAAGCACAAATTTTACATCTAAATGCATAGCTAAAAGAATGACAACAATTGGAGATCCTACCTCTCCATCAAGATTCCAAATCCTTTACTTAAAAATTTTTAACTCCTTGAACCAATAATAATCCCACAATATAACTCCCACAAGCTCCAAGCTAGCAAGACTAAATTTCAAAATCACGGGAGAAGAAATAGGGAGAAAGAGTGTATACAATATAAATGCAATAAATTTCATTCATCTTCATGCAAAAATAAAGAACTAACTACCCCATTAATTACCCACATGTCCACTCTTCATTTTTAGTTTAAAATCTAAGTTAGATTAGCTAATTGGGTAAGTGCAGGAAGTTGATGGACAAATATAGGGTCATCCGTGGACATCATATTGTAAATAACAACATAATATCAACTTGTAGGGATTATTAGCAATACATACACTAAAAATTAGACAAAATTATATTAATATGAATTGTAGCATCCGGAATCTAGTTTCTAAAATACTAATTTTTGTAAAATATGGACAAGATTAGCTATACTAAACACTCAAAATTCAATGACTTGGTATTTTTTTAAAAACGCCGATAAGATTATAGTCCGTTTGCCCACAATTTGGATGACCAAAAATTGATATATATTTTTTTCCTTTGGTGAGAATTTATATGCCACTATCTATCTTGGGATGGATTTTATTTTGTATTTTTTTGAGTAATATTTTATTTTTTATGATTTTTCCGTGAAAGTGGTATGAAAACATAAAGAAAACAGAGCACTTTCCGTTTGCCCACCATAACTTCATCAAAAAATATTGAAATCAAATAATTTTTTTTTGAAAATGTATATAATTTCACCACGGTTGGGATGGTATAAGTTTTATCACATTCTGATAAGTGAAAAAAATTTTGCAGTCTTAAACATAGACATAAACATTCACAGGAAAAAGTGTCTTAAAGACCTACTATTAGTAAAAAATTATAAAATGATATTTATCCTCTTCTATTCACTTTAAAATCAGTATTTCTACAAAGCTAATAGTCTCCCCTACGCAATGGTACCATTTTTATGACATAGTTTTTACTTTTCGGCATGGTTCAAGTCCACGGAAGACTAAATTTGATGTTTTGCTGTTTTTAATGTAAAATTCAGGATTTGATGTCCACTTAATTGTCCCCCAACTTGGTGCACTTACCCAATTAGGACACATTAACATGTATTAATAAAGTGATTAAATTTTCCCAACAATTAAATACATACTCCACAAAATAAAACACAAACACTTGAAAGAAAGGAAAAACATTACACCCCATGGGAAACCTCCTAGCTAAGATTGCAATCACACAACATATACATTGGAAACAAGTTGTCAAATTGGCCATGTTGAAAAATACCAAACATGCTTTCGGGGTTGGTCCCCTATCTCCTTTCGATGTATAATGATATGATTTTCCTGCAACCAAAACAATAATACATTTTTGGCCTAAAATTCATATCAATATCTTATGGAAATCAAGTGGACATAAAGCACCCATCATACAATCCTCGGTATACATCAAACAATACAACACACACATATATTTATCAATTAACATCGTCATATAACGTAGCTAAATCATTATAATCAAATTTACGAATTTTTAGCAATTATTTGAAATAAGTAAACATTTCAATTATACTTTAGTAAATAATTCACAATCATCAATAATTCAATTCACATTCAACAATAATAATGAAATTTTGTTTATCGACTATAACTCCTAATCGCTACAGACGTTCATCAACATATTACCACTCTTTAATACCATCATATTGTTAGCAATTCAAAAAATCAATGAGACCACATGGTTAGTCCAAAACTTTGAATATACTCAATACATCAAGAATCCAAATGTACATCTACAAAAAATTAGTCATTCTAGATTATCATCATATCATTAAATTTCCATCTAGGTCCACCATACATCCATACAATCTGAAGTAACAATCAAAACACAATAGTAATCATGATGTCCCTCGTATCTCAACAACATCCTTACTAACATATAATAATAGGTTCAATGTCTCTAATCAACCAAAATCAAAATCATGGTATAATAATTGTTGAAGAGGAGTGGGAATTACATCCCCCTCCCCTTATATTTGACTTCCTCCTGGAAGTCACGAAAAGAGGTAGGAAACCAATGCATATGAATAGAAACTAGGCGTCTCACAAGATTTATTTATTTCATGAAAAAGTGCGTTCCTAGAACCCAAGTTTGATCCAAAGCTAGTCAACAAAGAGAAGAGATATTGTTAGGCATAGATACTAAATTTCCTCCTCCAAAAAGGTTACAAACTTTTAATTTTATAGGGTAAACACTCCAAGGTTAACCAAGTTACAACATTGAGAATTTAAACAGGAATTTTCCAATGGAATCCCAAATGATAATGACTAAGGTAATAGAAGAACATGAAGGGTTACACTCATACGAGGTCTATGTAGTTACACATAGGTGTAGCACATGAGAAGAGGGAAGGTAAAAATGTCCATTTGGGTTGAATTCTACTTCAAAGTTCACTTCTTTAGAAAAGGTTATCAATTACCAATCAGGACCTTTAATTTTGTATGATAATACACACCTACTTGAAAAGGTATAGAAAATTCAGGACCATACAAGATGAGGTTTAACAATAAAGGAAACACCTAAATTTTAACAAAAGAGTTGATTGAGGATGCAGACTATTGATTTGAATTATTGTATGTAATTTGAAAGTAATCGATTTAATTATCATGGTAACACTAAGCACAAGATTGGCCACAAATTTTCTATACCTTAAATTTTTACTCAAATATCGAACACACAAAAACACTAATCTTGATTTAGAAACCCCAATTACTTGGATAGTATTTCAACTAGGAAGAAAAATAAACTTTTCCAAAAATAACATATTCACAAAAGATATACTAATCACTTTATATAACAAATGGAATTTATATATTTTAAGTCCTACCCTTGCTCAAAAGAATCTAAAAATGACCACAAGTTTAATATCATGACACAAAGCAATACCCAAACGATATGGGAGAAAATAGACAACAAGAGAGGTCCAACTAACAATTTCAAGGCAACACACCAACAACCTTGTAAGAAATTAACAAAAAAAACCTACACTTTCTCTTCCCAGGAGACAAGGGGGACAACATCATGGTTTCCCAAAAAGAAAGGAGAATTTCAAAAATTCCTTCATATCCTTAACATATGTTGCCTAAGATTTCCAATAAACCTAGGTCACCAATGACCTATTTCACACACAAGGAGGTTCCTTTCTTAAACTAGGGGTATATAATCACTCCTAAAATACCAAAATCATTCTCGTGTCAATCTAAGAGGAAAAAGGGTACGACGACCCAAAAGACTCCTCCAAAGCATAATCACACACATTTATGTTTAAGGGAGTACAATGGAGCTAGAAAACATCACTATAGAAAAGGTATCTCATTAATCAAGGTAGGAAGACAAATCTAAAGGTTTAAATAGTTGTCACATTTGCCATAATTGGAGGTAGGGTCCTCAATATTAACATATCAATTAATTCATGCTAACAAAGGGATAAAATATTTATGTACTTCTAAAACATTACACCACCCAACGAGAGGTCAAAAAATGACCTAGCATATACTTGTTTTATAAAAATTTCTTGTTTTTTGTTGTTTACTATGACAAGGGAGGTATGGAAAGTACTCCACCATATCACAAGCCAAATTCTTAGGCCGAAAATGTGGTTAAATATTTCTATAGTAGTTCACGGGCACCTTCCAATTAGTTAAAATTTTCATATTATCATGTCCTTAACAATTTCTAGGGCATGCAAAGCAATTTATACAATCAAGTTTTCTTATTTATATGTTCTATTTGTGCTCAATCTCATAAAATTACTCATTCCACAATCCAAAGTATAATACATAAGTTAAATTTAGATTCAATAAGATTATTTCTTATAAGTTTTCTTAATTAATGCAATATTTATTTTATGTTATCCCATATCTTGTGTCATTGAAGGTCATTACCAATGTTGACATGATACCTCCCACTATAATTAGGTGAAAAACTATTTATTTTTCTTTTATGGAGGGTAAGGGAGGATTCTTTGCAATTTTCACATAGTTTCTTTCCTCTCATTTTTATTTCTTTCTTCTTATTGAGCTATAAAGTTAGAGTAGAGAACAATTTCCCCCAAATTTTCCAGCTTACTTATTAAGTTTCGAAAGTCTAATACCCTCAATTAGAGTTCTAATATGTTCTAGTTATCACATTACTAATTGAATTTTAATGAGTGGGAAGAGTCAAACATATCACATTTTTAATTTTAAAGGAAGAATATATCATTAACCATAATAGAACACACCAATATTGAAAGAGTGTACTAAAGGATTACATGCATCACTTTGAAGTACCCAAGTGGGTCTTCACAATTGTTAACAAGAGTTACAATGAATAACATGTTTTAGTAACCAATTTGCTTTTATGAGTTCAAGGAGTTCAAATAAGTATGAGGGTAAATAAAATATTTAAGGTTTAACATCAAAATGGGTTCACTATATAAGAGAGAGTTTCAAAACTAACTTATACCTCCAAAAATGTCATCAACGAAACAAACAAGACAACAAAGGGGAGATTATTGCATAAGCACCACTCTTCCTCATCGAGAGGATATCAAATTATCAAGAGCTCTATAACACATGCTAAAATGACAACTCAAGACCCAAGAACAACCTAGGCTTAGATAGAAAAACTTTGGAATAATTTTTGTTTTATTTTTTTAAAAGCGTGGCCACTACTAGGCTTTAAGCAACAGTTGTCACAAAAAATATTGAAAGTCAATTATAATTAATAAATAAAATTTTCCCATTATAACATATATTCCATCCACATCACAAAATTAGTGAGTGTAATTAATCCAATATAGTTAAATTTCTCTTAGGTGTTAATTTAATAAATAATTAAATTAACACTATATTTAAATGTTTCCTAATTAATTTTAGAGTGTCAAAGGGGCCAAAACAATTAATTTCCCAAGGTATTTAATTTTACTAGGTCTAAACAATAACCAATGTCCTATTTACATGGGTTATAAAAAAAAACATCCTCTTATCCCATAGTGTGACCCTTCAAAAAGGTCAACCCATGCTCTAGAGTTACTCATGTAAGTTAAAAAGGGGTAATTTCCCACTTACCCACTCTCACAATCATCTTTGCACTTTAACCTGATTTTTCACATATTTAACATACTTAAGGTTTCTATAAAACATTTCCATTAGATAGGAAATTTCTTCCCCTTTCCAATGATCTAAAGAAGTCCTCCTAACTCTTCATATTTCTTAAGTTACATGCTGCGGACTTGGGAGGATATTTTTCCGAAAGGTGGGCCTATGGGCGTGGTGCCTGGGAAAGAAAATGTTCCCAAAGGCGGGCCGGGGGAGACTTAAGATTGTTTGCCCTTTTACAAAAAGGTAGAGTTAGAAGGTGCAGGCCGGCGAACCCGTGGAAATATTTTTTTTCAAAAGCGAAGGATCCAGGGCTGCAGGGCCATGAAGGAACTTGTGAATTTTTACATTCTTACAAAAAGTACCCTAAGTAATTTTCAGGCCCGCGGATCTGATTTGCAAAAATTTCCTCTTTTATTTTTTTGACAGTTAGTTTTTTTTAAATGAACGGAAGCAAAAACTTGAAGTCCATAATTTTGACTGGGAAGCTCAGATTTGGGAAAATGAGGACTTTTTGGAAAGGGTTGGAACTCCACTTTGCATGGGAAACTTCAAAATTCATTTTCAACAAAATTAGATGGGTGAATTTTAAGAAAATGTTTTTCTTGTAGTAAAAATAAGAATTGAACTTTCTTAACTTCCGTAATTAGTCTAATTCAATAATATTTCTTCTTAAACACCCCATATAGGTGTGGAGAAATGTACTTAAATTTTTATAATGGATTGCGAGGATTAATTGATTACCGTTGAGATTTCAATACGAATTTCTTTTCTTTTTTGTGAAATGGCATTATTATACCTCTTTCCCGATTATTGGAGTTCAGAAAAAATTACGAGGGAAATGCGGTTGTTTTATGATGTGCTTCATTCACCCTTAGTTCATTCCATGGTTTCATTTTTTTGTTCAAGTTGTAGATTACTCGTATATTTTCTAATATTTATTTGCAGCATTCCAAATAATCCAAATGGAAAAACATACTTAAGCCTAAATTGATCTAATTTTCATTATCATACTTTAGATATTTAAGTTCATTCCATTAAAATTTTACAATGCTTAACTTTACTTCAATCCATGTGTGAAAACCCAAAATATAGTTCTACTTTGAAATATGTATTTTGAATGAAACAAAGAATGTAATATTTCTTCATACGTATTTTTTTCAAACAAAGGTTTAACAATATATTTCAAACACAGATTTAAAATGAAAACCATACCACTTTTGGTAATTAAAACAACTTCTATTGAACTCCAATAATTCTTTTACAATTTCCTTTTTCATTCATCAAATACAACTTAAATATTATACATCTCTCACATTCAAATGTAGGTTCCATTTCAAAAACATAGCAACTTTCCACCAAAAATAATGTTACAATGTCATCCACTTGAAGTGGGAAATTTCACAATAAGGAACCCAAGGAGAAATTACAAAATTTGTCTTCATCCTCACTACTAAACAACAACAAGAAGATCCACCATATATATTTTGATCACAACAAAAAAAAGGAGGAGAGGCAATGCTCTCCACCCAACCAAGAATTCCAATGAAGAGGAGAAGTCATCCTCCTCATTGGCCCCTGAGCCCCAACCACAAAGCAATAAGAAATGTATTTCAACTCATGGAAAAAAATGGCTTCCACAACACAAAAATAGTTTGCATAAATAGAACACACCCAAATACATCTTTGCATTTTACAACCATAGGAAGAACACCAACCAATACTATGACTTCATCATGCACAAGCCAAATGAGCAAGAACTATGGGGAAGCTACTTATACCTCCCAATGGGGAAATGGGTGTCCACCTTAAAATAAACCCGCCAATATATATATATATATATATATATATATATATATATATATATATATATATATATATAATTTCAAAACCCCTACTTGCCCTTATGCCTCCCGAAGTACCCCTTATACCTCCCATTCTCTTATGCCTCCCCACACTCTTATGGCACCCCATAATGAGTAAATAAATCCAAGCTATTTCATTTACAAGGTGGAACCCAATCCAAAACTCCTCCACAATAACACTTATCCTGCCCAAAACTTTTATGTCTCCCCACCGAGAGATACCCATAGCCTTCTCCTACACCATACCTAGGAAATCTACCCAACAAGCCAACAACATACCAAAATATTCAAGCATACACATATGCATAAAAAAGGAGAACATTATAAAGAGCCAATCTCCTACCTCTCCATGGTAGAGTTTTCTCCAGAGGTTAAACAACGATATTTTTGGACAATCAAACAGTTTAAAAGCTCCAAAGACAATCCACAAGCTTTCAAAAAAATATCTATCTTCCAAACTACAAGAGTTCAAAACCAAAAGAAGTGACCAAAGTTTAAGTCACCAAATGAGGTAACCCCCTCCAAGTAACCCCTAAAACAAGAAAAGAATTCGCATAAATAGAAAAGTGAGGGAGGAGGATGAGGTGTCTCCACGTAGGATGCAACATCACTCATCCTCCACTCCACTTCACAAGTCAACTTAAAACTCCAAAAACACAATTAAAAAGGTGGGTGAATGAATGAAATTTTACTTACACACACACAATTTAAGTCCACACCCCAAGTACCAAAATTAATTTCATACAAGAAGGTGCAAAAAAAGACTTCCAACTTGCCTTCCCAAAATACATAATAAGGTCTAGTTTTTACTGCCCAACTCATAGGTAGGGTTTGTGTATCAATTTAAGATGTGCGGGACAAGATTAACTTGTCCCACAAGCCTCCAAAATCAGCCCCTATAGATAAATCCAAATTTCAAAAGGAAGGTGGATTGTTTCACACTCAAAATTTCTTACACATTACTTACAACACATAATCCAAAAGCCGTTAGCTCTAATAACTGAATTCTTTTGACCCATTTTAATTTATTTAACAACATGTTTACTCACTAATCTAGACACAAATAAAATAAATAATAAAGTGGAAAATACATCACTAAAATCCACATACTAAATTTAATCAAAGAAAACACATAACCCCTTGGTCACATTCGAAGGTGATTCCCCCATATGGGGACCCCTAAAATTAATTCAAACACACACACATAACAAATTCACATTTCCATGGTGACCCTTATTGAATTCATTTAAGATTCCTATGTGGTTGGTCTCCAATGCCCCGATGTTTGTTGTGACATGTTTACGTGCAAAACACAAATACCTCCTTCACCTTGTGGCGCATCAAACCATCCAAAATAATTATACAATAATCTTTGAGGTAATATATATATATATATATCTCTAAACATCATCAGCAGCAAACGACATCATTTACAATTTCCTCAATAACCATATGATCATAAAATTAGTTCAATTTTATAGGTTTACTTGAATATATGACAACATATCACATGTATGAAAAACATATATATATGTCTCTAATGATCCACATGCATCATATATGAATCAAATCAACCACATTCCATGATCTCCAATGTTTAACATCATACCAACTCAGAAGCTATAGTAATGTCCATAAGTATAGTTGACAGGATCATAATAAGTGAAAAAAGGTTTCGAAGGGAAGTGGGCACTAGATCCCCCTCCTCGCATTCAACTTCTTCCTGGAAGTCACCGGAATAGGTGTTGAAATTAAACTCATGGAAAAGTATCATCCTTCCATGTAGCCACAGTCTCATCATATTTGTCTCACTACACTCGAAATTGGTCAATATTTCTACCTCGAAGACCTGTGGTCTTGTTCTCTTTAATGCGAACAGGATACAACATCACCTTACCCTAATCCTACACCTGTAATGAGGTCCAATCTAGCACATGAGAAGGATCTTCAATACATCTCCTAAGTACGAAACATGAAACACATCATGGATGCGAGACAAGCTAGGTGGCAACCCTAGATGGTAGGCCAAAGGAATGATATGCTCTAAAATATCAATCGGGCCGACGAATCTAGGAGATAACTTAAAACCTTTTCGTAATATATAGGGCTCTTATGTGGTCTCGACACGAATGAAAACCTTCATGCTAACATCAAAACTACTGTCGGTCCTATATTGATCTTCATACGTCTACTGTCTATCCTATGCCTCCTGTAGTCTTTGTCGATCGTAACCACCTACTACACCATGTCCTATAATAAAGCTCACCAAAGAGAAACCCTGTCTAATAACCTATCCTAACTAAGAGGTGTCTTTCACTCTGTCATACATAGGCTGAAAAGGAGCCATGCCTATCGAACTCGAAAAATTTTATTGTAGGAAAATTCTAACAAGTACAAATACTCCTCCCATCTCGATTTGGTGATCCGTAACATACATCTTAAGCATGTCCTCTAGGATCTTATTCACCCACTCAATCTATCCATCTATCTCAAGGTGATACGGCACGCTAAAATTGATCATCGTCCCAGGTAATGCTACATGGTAGTCTAAAATTGGGAAGTATATAGAGTATCGCGGTCATAAATGATCTTCTGCGAGAATCCCGCACAATTTGACAAGCTAATCTAGATATACCCCTACCACTTTGCACTAGTTGTATAATTGGTTTTCACTAGAGAAAAATGAGCCACTTTTGTCAATTCATCCACTTGTGACCATGATGGCATCGTGGTGGTATCTCGACATCGGTATCCCAATAATGAAATCCATGGAAATGGTGTCCTATTTCCATTCCGGTATAGTTTATGAAAAGAGAAGGCCAGCTGGATGCTAATGCTCACCTTCACTTTCTCGACACTCTAATTTGGGTGACACAAACTAAGCCATGTCTCTATGAATTTCCCTCCGGTGATACAATCTGGCTGTCTCAAGGTGGCATGCATCTTCTTCACCCCGGGATGGGCTAAATAGGATACATGATGTGCCTCTGTCAAGATGTCCTGCCTCAAGCCTCCATCTCTAGGAACTTAAATCTGGTCTCGCACTTTTTGAGAAGGCCATATACCTCAAATGAAAACCCATCAAAATACCCCTCCAGGGATCTCTAAGACTTGATCTCTACTCTAGCTACAATGTAGAAACTTTTGTGAGGAAGCTATTGTAGGATCCTGCTCCACAAATATGTACTCACCGAGTTGGCCATAACAACATGTATGCATCTCCGAGAGCCTATACAACAAAATTATTCATCCCCTTCACATTCTCTATCTCCATATCATACTCACAAAGCAACTCCATCTGATGCCGCTAACAAGCATTGAGATTGGGTTGCGTGAAGATGTGGCGAAGACTCAAGTGATTACTCCTGAGTGTGAATCTTCAGCAAAGAAGGAAATTTCTCCATCGAACCAAGGTGTGGAAAACTGCTACAAGCTCAAGATCATGATTCAGATAATTGAGCTCATAATCCTTGAGTTTTCGAGACTCAAAAGTAACTACTCTACCCTCCTGCATCAACACACCTCTAACTCCTTCCTAAGAAGCATCCGTGCATACAAAAAACTCACCCTGCAGATTTAGCACTGCAAGAATAGGGGTTGTTGTGAGGTATTCCTTCACTATCTTGAAGGCCTTCTTTCATTTTTGTGACTAAACAAACTTCTTCCCTTTCTTCTTAAGGGAAGTGATGGGGTGTGTAACCTAAGAGAAGTCTGAAAAATCTCCTGTAATAACTCCTGCTAAACCTATGAAGTTAAGCACCTCTATCACACTAGTGGGTGTTGGCCAATCCAAATACTACACCTATATCTGAAATAACACACACTACTCCAGGTTCCCATAAAGTTATTGCTCACAAAGACACCGAACGACTGGTGAAGGTGCCCTCGTGCTCCTCACACCTATGTGAGTAAATAAAAATGTCATCAAGGAATATGAGCACAAAGCAATCCAAGAATTTCTGAACACCCCACTCATCAAGCTCATAAACAATGTGGGGGTATTCGTCAAACCAAAGTCACCATTGTGAACTCGTAGTGGCCATATCTCGTACGGAAGGCAATCTTATGAATGTCTAGCTCCATAATCCTCAATTGATGATATATTGGCTTAAGGTCTATCTTAGAGAAAAGTATTGCCCCTTCACCTAATCAAACAAATCATCAATGCATAAAAGGGGATAATGATTCTTGATCATTACTTTATTCGATTGGTGGTAATCAATACACAACCATAGATATCCATCCTTTTTCTTTACACATATACCGGTGCACCTGAAGGGGATACACTAGGATCGATTAGGCCTTTCTCCAAAAGGTGATCTAGCTGCAACTTCAGCTTGTAAAGCTCAAGGGTGGTCATCCGATAAGGTGCTCGTGAGATAGTATCTGCTCCAGGAACCAGATCTATGTGAAAATATATCTCATGCGGGGTGGTAACCCAAGTATCTCCCCTAGAAAGACATAAAAAAACTCTCTCAAGATGGGATGGTCATCAAGTGATGGTCCACTATACTCATCCTCTGATCTGTCACTAACTATGACAACATATAGTGCAACCCCGTCACACACACAACTTAAGCTACATGGTGGAGATGGTGCGTATGGAAATAGGTCTCCTAACCCCTACTATCACTAACTCAACTCCTAAATCATCTGTACATGATATAGTCTTATGGTAACAATCCACTCTAGCTCTATGTGCAGATAACCATTCCATGCCCAAGATGACTCCATACGAACCCAATGGAAGGATACAAAGATCCGAGGTAGTGGTGAAGGGTCCCAAATCCACTACACACTCCTTAACTAAGGATTCTATAGAGATCTTGGCTCTGGAAGCCATCTTGACATCCCAACTAAGACCCTGCCTAACTACCACCAGCCTACATTGCTCTACATAAGATGGTGCAATAAAAGAATCAGAAGAACTAGAATCAAATAGAATGGAGGTAGGAACACTACCAATGTTGCATGTCATCTCAATCATGGTACTCTGGTGCTCAGCCTGGTGGCTCTCGACCACTACATAGATCTGATGACTGCACCCCATGTCACCAACAATAGGCTCTAATATTTGTGCCTTACCCTTATTACTAGGGTTTTATGGGTAGTATCTCAAAAAATTTCTAGTAACACCACAACCAAAAAAACCTCTTGATCCTCTGCCATCAGTAGTAGGTCCAACCGGTACTTTGGAGGTCCGTGTTTTAAATCTTTATGATGCACTGTGGACTGCTTGAGGTCTCGCCGACGAGCTCCCGTGGACTGAGCTCTTGATGCACCCTATGTCCTAATGGGATGCGTAGGAGGAGGCCCCATACTCTAATCTCTTGGTGCATCAAATATCTGTGGAGGTATGTACGGTTGGCGGGAGTGTTCTCGCTATCTTTGCGTGGTCTAAAAAATGACTATGATGCACCCTATCCACCATGAGGAGGAGGAACCGACCCCTTCGATTTGTTTTCCTGCATCTGTTGGATGCAACTTAGTACTCTCTATATCTGGCCTATTGTGTCTATTCCCAAGTCTCCTCTGTTATGTAGGCCTTCTCAACGGCCTCAGCTAATGTCTACAGACAATGGATACACACCACACCATCCACATCTATGTTCAGGCCCCAATTGAACTTGTGAGTCTGAACATGTTCATCCTTCATGTAGTCAACATACTGGAGCAGATCTAGAAATTGACTCTCATACTCAACTATTATTAAAGATGCCTGTCAAAGGCCATGAAACTCGTTTATCCTCTACTAAATAAACCTCCGAGATAAGTACCTACTCTTGAACCACTCCTCAAAGAACTCCCAGGTAACCATCTTTGAATTAACGTGTAACTTCTTCTCCTCGGTCCTCCACTAGACACCTTCTCCATTCCTCAGAAAATGGATCACAACACAAGCTTTTGTATTGCTAGTACAAGGGCGAGCTTGAAGCACTGCTCAAGCTCACTAACTGTGAACCTCGCCTAAAATCCCCCTGTATCCCTAGAATAGTGGGATGGTTATAGCTTCATGATCTCCCGATATGGTCGGAAGCTACGGTCCGGCAACACCTAAGGCCCCGAGACCTATCCATGTCTCTAGAAATCCAATATCCCTGTCCCCTCTCTAGTGACTCTACTTTTCCTAACTCCACACAAGATTTCTCTCCTCTATGCTCCTTGTTGTGTCTAGGAGATGCATGAGCCTTAACGGAGGGCTCCCTATCATGTCTAGCTAATATTCCTCCTATGGACCCTCCGCTTAAAGTGGGATTAACATCCGAAGTGTCTCGTAAAACCCGAGGTAGGATGGCTACTACATTATGATCTGGAGGTGTTAAGTCTAGATCTATGTGAAAGGAAACCTCGTCTTAACCATGCCTCCTGCACAAACCAAGGTGAGAGTTAGTTCGTTATTCTAGGTTTTTTTCAGTTTTTCATGTTTACTAAAATATGCAATTTTCAAACAAGGTTGTTTTCTAGGTTTAAAAGTGTGCTAGGTTTAATATTCATGTCTCAAGTTTTCTAGTGTGCCCAAGGGTCCAAGCTTTGAACCCATGGCTCGATACCTGTAACGCCTGTTAAAACAACCACTCGAGACCCAAGAACAACCTAGGTTTAGATAGAAAAATTATGGAATAATATTTTTTTTTAAAATGTGACCGCATTACTAGGCTTTAAGCAAAAGTTGTCACAACAAAGATTCAAAGTCAGTTATAAATAATAAATAAAATTATAATTGAATTTCAATCTTTCTCCTAACTAACTCTTCATTCATTCTCCTCTTTCCCGATTACTATACGAATTTCTTTTCTTTTCTGTGAAATGGCATTATTATGCCTCTTTCACGATTATTGGAGTTCTGAATAAATTACTAGGGAAATGCGGTTGTTTTATGATGTGATTCATTCACCCTTAGTTCATTCCATGGTTTCATTTTTTCTTTCAAGTTACAAAGTACTCTGTATACTTTCTAATATTTATTTGCTTGCTTTACAAAGAATCCAAATGGAAAAACATACTTAAGCCTGAATTGATCTACTTTTCGTCATCCTAATTTAGATATTTAAGTTCATTCCATTCCAATTTTACAATTCTTAACTTTACTTCAATCCATGCGTGAAAACCCAAAATATAGTTCTACTTTCAAAACATGCATTTTAAATGAAATAGAGAATGTAATATTTCTTCATACGTTTTTTTTTCAAAATGAGATTTCACAATATATTTTACATGAAAAACATACCATTTTTGGTAATTAAAAAAACTTCTATTGAACTCCAATAATTCTCTTACAACTTTCTTTTTCATTCATCAAATACAACTTATTAATATACATCTCTCACATTCAAATGTAGGTCCCATTTCCTAAATAGAACAACTTTCCATCACAACTAATGTTACAATGCCATCCACTCGAAGTGGGAAATTTCACAAAAATGAACCCAAGCAAAAATTGCAAAAATTGTCTTCATCCTCACCGCAGTAACAACAACAAGAAGATCAACCATATATCTTTTGATCACAATGAGAAAAAAGGAGGAGAGGAAACACTCTCCACCCAACCAAGAATTTCAATGAAGTGGAGAAGATGTCCTCCTCATTTTCCCTCGAGCCCCAACCACAAAGAAAAAGAAATGTATTTATACTCATGGCAACAAACTAGCTTCCACAACACAAATATAGTTTTCACAAATAGAACACGGTATAAATACATATTGCAATTTACAACCACAGGAAGAACAACAACCAATACTTTGGCTTCATCATGCACAACCTAATTGAGCAAGAGCTATAAGGGAAGTTGTTTATACCTCTCAATGGGGAAATGGGTCTCCACCTTTAATCAAACCCGCTGATATATATATATATATATATATATATATATATATATTTCATTTCAAAACTCCTACATTCCCTTATGCCTCCCCAAGTACCCCTTATACCTCCCATTCACTTATGTCCCCCACACTCTTATGGCACCCCATAACAATTAAATAAATGCAAGTTATTTATTTTACAAGGTGGAACCCAGTCCCAAACTCCCTCCATAATAACGCTTATACCTACCCAAAAATCTTATACCTCCCCACAAGAGATCCCCATAGTCTTCTCCTACACCATACCTAGGAAATCTACCCAACCAACCAACAATATACCAAAATATTCAATCATTCAAATATGCATAAAAAAATGAGAACATTATAAAGAGCCAAGCTCATACCTCTCCATGGTAGAGTTTGTTCCAAAGGTTCAACAAAAATCTTTTTCAAATCCAAACAGTGTCAAATCTCCGAAATCCACAAGCATTCAAAAAAATATCTAACTCTCTTCCAAATTACAAGAGCTCAAAACCAAAAGAAGTAACCAAAATTGAAGTCACCAAATGAGGTAACCCCATCTAGTAACCCCCAAAACAACAAAAGAATTCGAATAAATAGAAAAGTGAGGGAGGAGGATGAGGTTGCTCCATGCAGAAGCCACATCACTCATCCTCCACTCCACCTCACAAGTCTCAACTTCAAACTTGAAAACACAATTAAAAAGGTGGGTGAATGAATGAAATTTCACTTACACATACACACCCAAGTCCACACCCCAAGGACCAAAATTAATTTCATGCAAGAAGCTGCAAAAAAGGACATACAACTTGCCTTCTTGAAATATATAATAAGGCCTAGATTTGTCTCCCCAACTCATAGGTAAGGTTGGTGTATCAATGTAAGATGTGTGGTACAAGATTAACTTCTCCCACAAGCCTCAAAAATCAGTCCCTAAGGATAGATCTGAATTTCAAAGGAAGGTGGAGTGTTTCACACTCAAAATTACTTACACATTACTTACAACACATAATCCAAGAGCCATCATCTGTAATAAATGCATTCTTTTGACCCATTTTAATTTATTTAATAACATGATTACTCACTAATCTAGACACAAATAAAATAAATAATAAAGGGGAAAATACATCACTAAAATCCACATACTAAATTTAAACAAAGGAACTAAATAAAAGAATACACATAACCCCTTGGTCACATTCGAAGGTGATTCCCCCCCATGGGAACCCCTAACATCAATTCAAACACACATACACATAATAAATACACGTTGCCATGGTGACCCTTGTTGAATTCATTTAGGATTCCAATGTGGTTGGTCTCCAATCCCTCGATGTTTGTTGTGACATGTTTACCTACAAAACACAAATACCTCCTTTGGCCTTGTGGCCACATCAAATCATCCAAAATAATTATACAATAATCTCCAAGGTCATATATATATAAATCCAAACATCATTAAGCAAGTAATGAGATCATTTAAAATTTCCTCAATAACTATATGATCATAAAATTAGTTCAATTTTCTAGGTTTACTCAATATGACAACATATCACATGCATGAAATACATACATACATACATACATACATACATACATACATACATATACACACACACACACACACACACACACACACACACATATATATATATATATAACCATGTCAAATATTGTATCAATATCAATATAAAATGTCTCTAATAATCCACATGCATCATATATGAATCAAATCAACCACAGTCCATGATCTCTAATGTATGACATCATACCAACTTGAAAGCTATAGTAATGTCCATAAGTATAGTTGACAGTATCATAATCAATAACAAAAGGTGTCGAAGGGAAGTGGGCACTACATCCCCTCCCCTTAGACTCGACTTCCTCCTGGAAGTCACTGGAATAGGTGTGGAAACTGAACTTATAGCAAAGTAGCATCCTCTCATGTAGCCGTAGTCTCATCATATCTATCCCACTGCACTCGAACCTAGTCAATCTTTTTGCCTCGAAGGCCAGGGTCCTGTGCTCTATTATTCAAATGGGCTCCAACATCACCTTCCCCTAATCTTGCACTTGTAATGAGGTCTAATCTAGCATGTGAGAAGGATCTACAATATATATCCTAAGTACAAAAACATGAAACACATTGTGGATGCAAGACAAGCTAGGTGGAAATGCTAAATGGTAGGCCAAAGGACCGATACGCTCCAAAATATCAAAGGGGCCCACGAATCTAGGAGCTAACATAGAAAATTTTCTTTAACGGATAAGGATCTTATGTGGTCTAACACGAAGGAAAACCTTCATGCCCACATCAAAACTATGGTCACTCCTATACTAATCTTCATACTTCTTATGTATGCATCCTATGCCTCCTGCAGTCGTCTGTCGATTATAAACATTTGCTACTCCATGTCCTATAATAAAGGTCTTTCAAGAGAAACCTTGTCCTCTAACATATCCCAACTAAGAGGTGTCTCGCACTCTCTACCATACAAAGCCTAAAATGATCCATGCCTATCGAACTCAAAATCAGTATTGTAAGAAAACTCCAACAAGTAAAAATACTCCTCCCATCTCGATTATTGATTCATAACATACATCCTAAGCATGTCCTCTAGGATCGATTCACCCACTCGGTCTATCCATTTGTCTCGGGGTGATGTGCCATGCTGAAATTGATCATCGTCCCAAGGGAATGCTACATGGTAGTCCAAAAAAGGGAAGTATACAGGATCGCGATAAAAAATGATATTTCGTGGAATCTTGTGCAATATGACAATCTCATCTAGATATACTTGTGCCACTGCACTAGCTATAAAGGTGGCCTTCACTAGAGAAAAATGAGCCACTTTCATCAATTTATCCACCATGAACATGATGGCATCGTGGTGGTATCTCGACATTGGTAGCCCAACAATGAAATCCATGGAAACGGTGTCCCATTTCCATTCCAGTATAGCATGCGGAAAGAGAAATCCAACATGATGCGATACTCGAGGCTTCACTTTTGACACTATAAACAACATGACACAAACTAAGCCACATCTCTATGAAGTCCCCTCTAGTGATACAACTGTCTCAAGGTGGCGTGCATCTTCTTCACCCCAGGATGGGATGAATAGGGTGCATGATGTGCCTCTATCAAGATGTCTGCCTCAAGCCTCCATCTCTGGGAACATAAATCTGGTATCTGTTCCTAAGAAGGCCATCTACCTTCAATGAAAACACATCAAACTTCCCCTCCAGGGGTCTCTGAGACTCGATCTCTACTCTAGCTGCAATGTAGAAACTGTCGTGAGGAAGCTGTTGTAGGATCTTGCTCCATAAATCTATGCTCATTGAGGTGGCCATTACCACATGTCTACATCTCTTGAGAGCATATACAACAAAATTCTTGTTCCCCCTCACACACTCTATCTCCATATCATACTCATAAAGAAACTCCATCCAATGCCACTGATGAGGGTTGAGATTGGGTTATGTGAAGAGGTGGCAAAGACTCAAGTGATCAGTCCTAAGTGTAAAGTTTTGGCCAAGAATAAAATGTCTCCATCGAACCAAGGCATGGACAACTACTGCAAGCTCAAGATCATGAGTCAGATAATTGAGCTCATAATCCTTGATTTTGTGAAACTCTAAAGTAACTACTCTACCCTCCCGCATCAACACACCTCCAACTCCTACCAAAGAATCATCCGTGCATACGAAAAATTCACTGCTTGTGGATCTGGACTGCAAGAAAATGTGTTGTCATGAGGCATTCCTTAAGTCTCTTGAATTCCTACCGACATCCTGTCCCGACTAAACAAACTTCTTCCCTTTCCACTGAAGGTAAGTGATGGGGTGGACAACTCGAGAGAAGTCTTGAACGAATCTCATGTAATAACCTGTTAAACCCATAAATTTGTGCACCTCTGTCACACTAGTGGGATTTGGCCAATCCATAATAGCTCAAATCTTGGAAGGATCGACTAAGATACCTTCCCCAAAAATGATGTGGCTCAAAAACTACACCTCTGCGAAAGAACACACGCTTCTCTGTGTTCCCATAAAGGTGCTGCTCACGAAGACACTGAAGGACCTGACGAAAGTTCCCCTCATTCTCCTCATGCGTATGTGAGTAAATCAAAATTTTATCAAGGAAGCTAAGCATGAAGCAATCTAAAAAATTCTTGAACACCCCATTCATCAAGCTCATAAACACTATGGGGGCATTCGTCAAACCAAAAGGCACCATTGTGAACTCGCAATGGCCATATCTCATATGGAAGGTGATCTCATGAATGTCTGCCTCCGTAATCCTCAACTGATGTTATCCTGATTTAAGGTCTATCTTAGAGAAAAGTGTGGCCCCCTTCATCTGATAAAAAAAATCATTAATGCACGGAAGGGGATAACGATTCTTGATCGTTACTTTGTTCAGTTGGCGGTAATCAATACACAACCATAGAGATCTATGATTTTTATTTAGAAATATCACTGGTGCACCCAAAGGGGATATACTAGGATGGATTAGGCCTTTCTCCAAAAGGTTCTCTAGTTGTAACTTGAGCTCGCAGAGCTCAGGGGTGATCATCCGATAAGGTGCTCATGAGATAGGCTCTTATCTTGGAACCAAATCTATGTGAAAATCTATCTCATGTGGGGGTGGTAACCCCGGTAGATCCCCTGGAAAGAAATCAGACAACTCTCTCAAGATGGGATGGTCATCAAGTGATGGTCCACTAGACTCATCCCCCGATCACTCACTAATTGTGACAGTATACAGCTAACAACCCCATCGTACACACCTCTTAAGCTACATGGCAGAGATGGTGCGAATGAAAATGGGTCTCCTAACCCCTACTATCACTGACTCAACTCCTAGATCATCTATACATGATATAATCTTATGGTAACAATCCACTCTAGCTTTGTGTGTAGACAACCAGTCCATGCCCAAGATTACTCCATCTGAACCCAATGGAAGGATATGAAGATGCAAGGTAGTGGTGAAGGGTCCCAAATCTATTAAACACTCTTGAGAAAAGGAGTCTATAGAGATCTTGGCTTCAGAAGCCATCTCGATGTCCAAACTAAGACCCTTCCTAACTGCCACCAACCTACATTGCTCTACCAAAGATGATGCAATAAAAGAATAAAAATAACTAGAATAAAAAAGAATGGAGGTAGGAACACCACCAATGCTACCTATCGTCTCAATCACGGTACTCTGGTGCTCATCCTGGTGGCTCTCAATCATTGCATAGATCGAATGACCACGCCCCATGTTACCAACAATAGGCTCGAGATTTGTGCCTTACCTTTATTAGCAGGGTTTTATGGGGCAGTCTCTCAAAACATTTCAAGCAACACCCCAAAAAAAGCAAACACCCGATCCTCTCCTAGCAGTACCAGTTCTAGCCGGTACTCTAGAGGTCTATGCTCTAGATCTTGATGATCTGGCTATGGGCTGTTGAGGTCTCTGCTAACAAGTTCTTGCTGACTGAGCTCTCCATGCACCCTATGTCCTAATGGGACACCTAGGAGGAGGCCCCATACACCGAACCATCGGTGCATCAAATATTTGTGGAGGTCTTGTACGGTGGGTGGGACTATTACTATTGCTACTTGTGGTCTAAAAGATGACTATGATGAACCCTGTCCACCATGAGGAGGAGGAAGCTGACCCCCTCGATCTACTATCATACATCTATTGGATGCGGCTTCGTACTCTTTCTCCGGCCTCGCTTTGTGTCTTTCCCCGAGTCTCCCTCTCGTTATGTAGGCCTTCTCAAATGTGCCTTAGCTAATGTCTCCGCAGATAATGCATATGCACCGCCCAAGCACATCTACATTCGGGCCTCGGATGAACTCCGAATCTATACTGTTCATCCGCATGTAGTCGACATACCGAGCGATTTAGAAATTGACTCTCATACTCAGCTCATCACAAAGATGCCTATCGGAGGTCATCAAATTCATCTATCCTCTCTTGAATGAACCTCGAGAGATAAGTATCGCTCCCGAACCGCTCCTAAAAGAGCTCTCAGGTAACCATCTCTGAATCAACGTGGAGCTTCTGCTCCTTGGTCCTCCACCAGACACATGCTCCATCCCTCAGAAAATGGATCAAAACACGAGATTTTGTACTGCTAGTACAAGGGAAGAGCTTAAAGCACCCTCCTCTCAAGCTCACTAACAGGCCTCTCACTGAAATCCACCTGTATCCCCAAAATATCGATATGGTTATAGCTTCGGGATCTCCCGATATGGTCAATAGTTGTAGTCAGTGACCCCTAGGCCTCTCTGCATGCTCATCTCTAAGCCTAGGGCTCAAGAAACCTATCACGTGTCGAGAAATACGGTCTCCCTATCCCCTCTGTGGTAACTTTGCTCTTCCTAACTCCACATAGGAATTATCTCTATTATGCCCCTCACTGTGTCAAGGAGATGCATGAGCCTCAACATATGGCTCCCTATCATGTCTTGCTAACCGTCCTCCTATGGACACTCCACTTAAAGTGGCATTAACATCCTGAAGTCTCTGTTAAAACGAGGTAGGATGGCTTCTACATTATGATTTGGAGGCGTTAAGTCTAGATCTATATGAAAGGACCCCTCGTCTTGTCTGCGCCTCCCGCACGGACCAAGGTGAGAGTTTGTTTTTATTCTCGGGTTTTATTCGAGTTTTCCACGTTTACTAAAATATTTAATTTTCAAACAAGGTTGCTTTTAGGTTTAAAAGTGTGCTAGGTTTAATATTCATCTATCGAGTGTTCTAGTGTGCCCAAGGGTCCAAGCTTTGAACCCACGGCTATGATACCAAGTTATAACACCTCCTAAAATGACCACTCGAGACCCAAGAATAACCTAGTATTAGATAGAAAAATTATGGAATAAATTTTTATAAAAAAAGCATGACCACTACGGGATTTAAGAAAGCATTGTCACAACAAAGATTCAAACGCAATTATATTTAATAAATAAAATTTTCCCGTTATAAGAAATATTAAATCCACATCACAAAATTAATGAGTGTAATTAATCCTATATAGTTAAATTTCTCTTAGGTGTTAATTTAATAAATAATTAAATTAACACTATATTTAAATGTTCCTTAATTAATTTTAGAGGGTCAAAGGAGCCAAAACAATTTAATGTTCGAGGTATTTAATTTTACTAGGTCTAAACAATAACCAAGGTCCTATTTACATGGGTTAGAAAAAAAAACATTCTCTTAACCCCCCTAGCGTGACCCTTCAAAAAGGTCAACCCATGCTCTAGAGTAACTCATGTAAGTTAAAACGGGTGATTTCCCACTTACCCACTCTCGGACTCATCTTTGTACTTTAACTTGATTTTTCACATATGTAACACATTTGAGGTTTCTAGAAAACATTTCTATTAGATAAGAAATTTCTTCCCCTTTTCAATGATATAAATAAATCCTCCTAACGCTTCATATTTCTTAAGTTACGGGCCGATGGACTGGGAGGAAATGTTTCCCAAAGGCGGGTTGGCGGGGTGACTTAAGATTGTTCACCGTTTTACAAAAAGTAGAGTTTGAAGGTGCAGGCCCATGAACCCGCAGAAGTATTTTTTTTTTCAAAAGCGAAGGATGCGGGGTTGCGGAGGGACTTGTGAATTTTTGCATTCTTGTAAAAATTACCTAACTAATTTTCAAGCCCACAGATCGATTTGCAAAAATTCTGTTTTTTTTTTTACATTTAGTTTTTTTTTGAAACCAATCAAGTAAAAACTTTAAGGCCATAACTTTTGACTAGAAGCTCAGGTTTGGGAAAATGAGGACTTTTTAGAAAGGGCTGAAACTCCACTTTGCATGGGAAACTCCAAAATTAATTTTCATCAAACTTAAATGGGTGAATTTTAAGAAAACATCTTTTCTTCCATAAAACTATGTGAGCTTTTTTCAACCGAGAATTGGTCTAATTCGCTATTCTTTCTCCTTCAACACCCCAAATAGGCATGGAGAAATATACTTGAAATATTTCAATGGATTTCAAGGATTAATTGATTACTGTTGAGATTTCAATACGAATTTATTTTCTTTTCTATGAAATGGCATTATTATGCCTCTTGCCCGATTACTAGAGTTCTGAATAAATTACTAGGGCAATGCAATTGTTTTATGATGTGCTTTATTCATCCTTAGTTCATTCCAAGGTTTCATTTTGTCTTTCAAGTTGTAGAGTACTCTGTATATTTTCTAATATTTATTTGCAGGATTTACAAAGAATCCAAATGGAAAAACATACTTAAGCCCAAATTGATCTACTTTTCATTATCATACTTTAGATATTTAAGTTCATTCCATTCCAATTTTACAATGCTTAACTTTACTTCAATATATGCGTGAAAACCCAAAATATAGTTCTACTTTCAAAACATGCATTTCGAATGAAATAGAGAATGTAATATTTCTTCATACGTATTTCTTTTTTTTTAATTTTCAAACAGAGATTTCACAATATATTTCAAACACATATTTCAAATGAAAACCATACCATTTGTGGTAATTAAAACAACTTCTATTGAACTCCAATAATTCTTTTACAACTTCCTTTTTCATTCATCAAATACAACTTACAGAATATACATCTCTCACATTCAAATGTAGGTTCCATTTCCAAAAACAACAAATTTCCACCACAAATAATGTTACAATGCCATCCACTTGAAGTGGGAAATTTCACAATAAGGAACCCAAGGAGAAACTACAAAATTTATCTTCATCCTCAGCTCCAGAACAACAACAAGAAGATCCACCATATATCTTTTGATCTTAACAAAAAAAGGAGGACAGGAAACGCTCTCCACCCAACCAAGAATTCCAATGAAGTGGAGAAAATCGTCCTCCTCATTTGTGCCCGAGCCCCAACCACAAAGCATTAAGAAATGCATTTCAACTCATGGTAATAAACTGGCTTCCACAACACAAAAACAATTTGCACAAATAGAACATAGTCCAAATACATATTGTAGTTTACAACCATAGGAAGAATAGTAACCAATACTCTGGCATCATCATGCACAAGCCAAAGGAGCAAGACCTATGGGGGAAGCTTTTTATACCTTCCAATGGGGAAATGGGTGTCCACGTTAAAATAAACCCACCAATATATATATATATATATATATATATATATATATATATATATATATATATATATATATATATATATATATATCATTTCAAAACCCCTACTTGCCCTTATGCTTCCCCAAGTACCCCTTATACCTCCCATTCTCTTATGCCTTTGCACACTCTTATGGCACCCATAACGAGTAAATAAATGCAAGCTATTTCTTTTACAAGGTGGAACCCAATCCCAAACTCAATCCACAATAACACTTATATCTCCCCAAAACTATTATGCCTCCCCACCAAAGATACCCATAGTCTTATCCTATACCATACCTAGGCAATCTACCCAACTAGCCAACAACATACCAAAATATTCAAGCATTCACATATGCATTAAAAAAGGAGAACAATATAAAGAACCAAGCTCCTACCTCTCTATGGTAGAGTTTTCTCTAAAGGTTCAACATCAAAATTTTTCCAATCCAAACATTCCAAAAGCTCAAGCAATCAACCAACATTCAAAAAAATCTCTAACTTTCTTCCAAATTACAAGAGCTCAAAACCAAAAGAAGTAACCATAAATGAAGTCACCAAATGAAGTAATCCCCTCTAGTAACCCCCAAAACAACAAAAGAATTTGAATAAATAGAAGATGGAGGGAGGAGGATGAGGTGGCTCCATGTAGGATGTCACATCACTCATCCTCCACTCCACCTCACAAATCAACTTCAAATTCCAAAGAACAATTAAAAATGTGGGTGAATGAATGAAATTTTACTTACACACACACAATCCAATTCCACACCCCAAGGACCAAAACTAATTTCATGCAAGAAGTTGCAAAAAAAGACTTACAACTTGCCTTCCCAAAATACATAATAAGGCCTAGTTTTGACTCCCCAACTCATAGGTAGGGTTGGTGAATCAATTTAAGAGGTGTCGGATAAGGTTAACTTGTCCCACAAGCCTCCAAAATGAGCCCCTAAGGACAGATCCAAATTTCGAAAGGAAGGTGGAGTGGTTTACACTCAAAATTACTTAAACATTACTTACAACACATAATCTAAGAGCCATCAGCTCTAATAAATGTATTCTTTTGACCCATTTTAATTTATTTAACAACATGATTACTTGCTAATTGAGACACAAATAAAATAAATAATAAAGTGGAAAATACATCACTAAAATCCACATACTAAATTTAAACAAAGGAACTAAATAAAAGAATACACATAACCCCTTGGTCAAATTCGAAGGTGATCCCCCGTGGGGACCCCTAACATTAATTCAAACACACACATATAACAAATACACTTTTTCATGGTGACCCTTGTTGAATTCATTTAGGATTCCAATGTGGTTGATCTCCAATCCCTCGATGTTTGTTGTGACATGTTTACCTGCAAAACAAAAATACCTCCTTCGGCCTTGTGGCCACATCAAATCATCCAAAATAATTATAAAATAATCTCCAAGGTCATATATATATAAATCCAAACATCATCAAGAAAGTAACAACATCATTTACAATTTCCTCAATAACCGTATGATCATAAAATTAGTTCAATTTTCTAAGTTTTCTCAATATGAAAACATATCACATGTATGAAAAACATATGTGTGTGTGTGTGTGTGTGTGTAACCATGCCAAGAATTGTATCTACATCAATATAAAATGTCTGTAATAATCCACATGCATCATATATGAATCAAATCAACCACAGTCCATGATCTCTAATGTCTGACATCATACCAACTCGAAAGCTACAGTAATGTCCATAAGTATAGTCGACAATATCATAATCAATAACAAAAGGTGTCGAAGGGAAGTGGGCACTACAAGCTCAATCAACTAATTTAGTCAAACATAGCCTATAAAGCTAAGAGTTCTAGCTCTAGATAAAAAAAAATGACACAAACATAGCTAAGATAAGAACTTAAGACCTATAAAACAAAAATCTCTACGAACAAGGTCTGAAAATAACCCCAAGACATCCATATCTATCTCAACACAACTCAATATTAAAATATTATAGTGTGTTATAGATTAAACATTACAAGAGATAAAGATATGGGTAGGTCTATCTATGAGTCATCGAGAGAAAAAAAAACACAGTTATTTAATCACAATGCCCGAAGGGGCTTAAGTATAACCCTATTTACCAAAGATACATACATTCCAACTTTCAATCTTTTCTAAAATAAAACAAGGAAACCACGTTAGAACTTAGAAAACCCATTGTTGGATCATCACGTACAAACAATACTCTATCCACTAAAACCTATAATCATCAAAGGGTTAATCATCCCTAACATAGTCCATATTCCCATAACGAATATCACATATCTTCGATAAGAAACAAATACCCTACTAGGGTTCAAAAGAAACACAACCCCCATCAAAATTGCCAAGAATACCATATGACACAACAAATATCTCTCCCTAAAATGGTTTAGTAACGAAAGAGTTACTCCAAGGTCCTAGGCACCAAAACTTCCATCATTCCATAACCAAAGGCATGACTTAAAGAACTTAAGAATGTAATCAAGACACTTAGGGTGTACCCCATCGACGAGAGATCACAATATAACAAAGTGTAGAACCAACTCATTAATTGATAAGAAGAGGATCACATAACATTCTTGACAATATTTGGTGAAGTGGCTATTGAGGCAAATGAGAACCGAGTCACCAATCAAAGGTAAAATCCAAAAAAATTTGGCAATCAATAAAATGGCTAAGCGGTCACATTGCAATCCTTGAAAATCTTATAATAAGATAAAAAATAGCAAGAAGAGAGTCAAATCTTCTCAATCAAAATGTTAAAATAAAATTTGGTCCTTCATACAAGATTTGAAGTTTACGAGCATAAGACACATGAAATTTCCACATCACATTCACTTCACAATGCTTCATGAGATGCTCATATGGGTACTATACATTGAGCTCAGATCTAGGAACACACATACACAACTTGATCAAATGTGACACCATGACCTGATGTTTAATCTCCTATAAGGGGATTAAGTCCACAAGCGACAACCAAAACAAATTCATCTACCCTTTGAATAAAATGGGAGCTCTAAACAACTAATCAACCTATAATTATCCTCCAAACTAACCCTCAAATGCTACCTCTAGCACTAATTCCCAAGATCTACAGCACACAAAAATAACACTCAAAATAAGGGAGGGTCCCTACGGGGTCAACATATCACATGTCCATAATAAAGAGCTAGGATGCGAGTGCACAACAACTTTGCAGTTCCTATCACTCAAGAAGTTCACAAGAATATCAAACTAAATTAGCATTTTCCATTAACCGGTTCGACAAGATGCCCACTTGGGCGAGTATAACAACCCAAAAAAATTATTTTTGTTATTATTATTTTAATCCTAGAGGTTCAAGTGTCCTAGGTTTAAGTTTCACTAATTGGTTGTCGTGTTCCCAAGTCTTCCCAAGGTCCAAGCATTGAACCCATGACTTTGATACCAAGTGTAATGCCAACAAATTTGATGTTCGAAACCACACTAAGGTCTAATAATTTCATGGGAAAATATTATGGATTTTATTTTTAAATTTTTTAAGGGTTATAATCATTCACTGCACTTAGTTAATTGACATTTACAAACATTACTCATTCATAAGTTGGTTGTAATTAAATTAATAATTAAATATTATTAAATTTATTTTTCTCAACATTCTTTATTGTTTAAAATGTCTCCCATTTAGTTGTGTCACTTAATTACGCTATTTTCAAATATTTAATAGTCATGTCCCATTAGGTTATAAAATTATACCCTTACCAATATTTACTTTTAAAAAACTCTTTAGTTTATTACTTAATTTTCAAGCACAATGTTTAATTTATTTCCTACCATAAAAATTTAACAATTTATCCTAGCCACTAAGTGGCCCCATTCAGCCAATTACTCTTACCATTTTATTTAACCTCTATAAGACACATTAGCAAGTATTAATAAAGTAACTAAAATTTCCAAATAATTAAAAACACACTCAACAAAATTAAAAGAAAGGGAAAATATTACACCCCATGGCTGTGACATGTGAGGTCACCCCCATGGGAAGCCTCCTAACTCTGCATGCAATTACACAACATATACATTAGAAACAAGTTATCAAATTTTCCATGTTAAAACACCCAAAGATTCTAGGGTTAGTCCCGTATCCACTTTCGATGTATAATTATATGATTTTCTTGCGACCACAACAATAATACCTTTCTTCCCTCATGGACATATCAATATGTCATGGAAATCAATGCACATAAAGCACCCATCATACAATCCTCGACATACATCAAGCAATACAACACACACATATATTTATCAATTAACATCGTCATATAACGTAGCTAAATCATTATCATCAAATTTACAAATTTTTATCAATTATTTGAAATAACTTAACATTTCAATTCTATTCTAGCAAATAATTTACAATCATCAATAATTCAATTCACATTCTACAATAATCATGAAATTCTATTTATCTACTGTAACCCTAACTGCTACATACATTCAACAGCATATTACTGATCCTTAATACCATCATATTGTTAGCAATTCACAAAATCAACGAGACCACATGGTTAGTCCAACATTCCGAATATACTCAATACGTCAAGAATCCAAATGTTAGTATACAATAATTTAGTCATTCTAGATTATCATCATATCCTTAAATGTCAATCAATGCCCACCATACATCTAAACAATCAAGTAACAATCGAACATAATAGTAATCCCGATGTCCTTGTATCTCAACAACATGCTAACTAACATATAATAATAGGGTCCATGTCTCTACTAAACCAAAATCAAAATCATGGTATAATCGGTGTCGAAGAGGAGTGAGCATTACAATACTGGTCATTAGGGGAATCTAAATTCATCTCATATAGGTGTTATTGTTTCATTTTGTACCTAACATCTTATACTAAATATTCATACATGCTTTGACATATTGGTTATCACTCTAACATGCTACATGTTGCTCTATGTGCAACACTTATTTTGCAGGATTACATGTTTCCATGACTACCTCTTTGTCCCTACGTGTTTTCTTTTGTTTTCCATTGTATGCGGGCTTTTCCCTTTTCTTATGTGCACACTTGTTTGTTGTTTGCGTCCATGATGACCTTGCATGCATTGCGACATTGTGAGTGATGTCCCATGTTTGTATCCCACTTTGTGAGGTCTTCCTGTTGTTTCTTGCATGTTTACAATAATGTTCTTAGTACATTTTCTATATTGTCTGTGTATTTTACACTTATTGCATGCATGTGTTTTCAAAATAACACTTTTATTGGCTAGGCATCCCCTTTTGTGTGTGCCTTGGTATCTACCAAGCATTTTCTCATTCCCCCTACAAGGTAGAGTTCTAAAGGTCGAGTGTGGTCAGTCCTCTTTTGGGGATGAATTCTCCTTTTAGGGTCATTGCATGCACCCAAAAAGAGGGGGGGAATCACTGAGGATTTTCTAAAAACACGACGTATTTACACCTGTTCAGACACAATAAGTGAGTTTAGACCAGTCTACGAACTCCATACACAACGGATTTAACAAGATATAGTGTCCTTCGACAATTATGTGGAGTGGTTATAGGCTCAGGCGTTATAGTGGGTGTGCCTCTCTACACTTCTTCATCCGGTGGCGTCACATCTCCTAAAAAACCAGGTCAAAAACATTGAGTATAATCAGTTAGTGTTGGAGGACACAGAGCATTTCCTCCCTACACTTCTTCAGCCTGGGTTGTATGAGATCACCCAAAAAACTTGAAACAAGTACAAGATATCATGCACACCATTTTTCTCGACATGGATCAAAGTGCAGACGTTCCATTTAATTTTTTCTCGCATATATCACATTTTCTTACTTTACACATGTGTATTTTACACAACATTTTTACATACATACATATTTGACTTCTTGATCATTTTCTCCTTACAGTGCCTGTCAGATGAGAAATAGCCTATCAAATTCGGGAATCAACGACGATGATGACAACAACACACTATGATAGTACTTTCCATACTAACTATTCAGATATATTACACACCGCAACAAATACATAGTGTACGTGTTCCACCCTAGGTTCACTCTCACTAATTTTTATGCGTATTTTTAAACTTTAGAATCCACATTCATCAATATTTTTGTTTTTTCCATTCCTCATTTGAGTCTATTCTATCAAAGCATGTCTTCTTCTACACTCTACATGGATATTAGGTACACATCTCTATCTAGTTTATGATCTTGAGCTTTCGCTCACCAACATAAAGTGGGGGCAAAATATAGACACAAAATTATGCACTTTACACATAATTTGGCTCGAGTCTAATACTACTATTTAGAAGATACTTAAATGTACAAAGTACTAATTAATCCCACCTTTTGTCCATCTTTATTTTATATTTTATTTCATAGTTCCCATGTATTTTCCAACGATTATCTACCCATTTCATAATCGCCCAACATTCTAGCCTAAATCGGGGCACCCTGACCTATCTTGGGCGTGAGTCCCACCCTAGGCACCCCGATCTATACAAACCTCCTTTCACTCCTTTTTGGGTCATTTATAGTTGTTGGTGAACTTTATCTTTTTCTCAGTCGGCCTTGTCAGGATTAATTACAAAATTAAGATTGAGAGCCCTATAAATATAAAGTTATAAGACCATAATGAGGGTCCTAGGTCATAGCATTACACACTACTATCACTCCATCTAGGGCTGCATCCATTGCATCACTTGCATCCACATAGTGTCATGCATCAACACTAGGAGATATGCATCACACACACTTCATAGGGGGATGGATTCTATTCTATTCTATGCATACATGTTATTTAAATTTTCTATAGTTACTATTGTTCGCTACTTCACAAAGTGAGACTGCATGCGAGCACGAAGGGCATGACATGCACACACACACACGAACTACATCCAGTGTCCGAAAAAAGTAGTGCGGCGCTAAGTGATAAGTCCACTAGCTTGGAGGCTAAGGTGAGTCCAACCCATTCATATGTATCTTTTATTTTTCTAGGGTTTGATACTTCTCTTTGCATTGCAGGTTATTTTCTATCTCCTCCATGCAGATCCATCGCCACAAACAGGAAGATTCAAAACCAACTTACGACCATACTAGTTACGAGTTTAGAGAATTTACAGTGTTCGAGAGTGCCCAATACACTTCCATGTGCCCCGAGTCACTTGATCCTTCCGATATGTCCTGCGGCAGGTCCTTGAGGGTTCGTCTAAGTTTCCGAGTTTTATTCTCGGACCTATGACAACTTGCAGCATCATTGCAAATCATCTAAGCTATTTATCTCCCTTCTCTTGCACATTTAGGGATTCATTTTATTTATCTTCATTATTTGCATCTAATTTACTGATTATTTGCTGCATTTAGATAATGTTTTAGTCCTCCTAATTAGATTCAATAGGATTACCACTTCCTTGCATTTCGTCCCAATTTTAGTTAATCACTAACCCCAAGCACACGTTGATGGTTGAACATTGCTTATGTAGCACTAGTCATAACAATCCTTAAACTCGCGCAATTCTCCCACAAGTGTATGATGATATGTAACTATCAATATCGAAGTAAATACACATTAATTGAAACCATCAGTTTGACTATTCTCCACGACAACATAACTTTTGACCTTTGTGTACTCCATATTTCTACTTTTGGAAATGATTTAGGACTACTCTTGGAAGATTTGTTTCTTTCTCATAGTGTCTACATATGATGAGGTAATGTCTAGATAGATCTCAATAGGTTAGGGTGCTTTTTCTTGAATAGATGACTTGTCATTAGTTTTCCCTCTAAACCAATGCACAATTCCTACTAAGGTTGACTAAGAGAAGTCACCTATTTGAAATTGTGACCATTAAGTAAGTGAATGCTAGATTCATGTTAGACAAGTTTGGGTATGAACCTTTCCATGGCTCATGAAGTTGACCAAAATTCATAGATTTCAAAAGTAGAAGATGTCGATGTTTATCTAAAATGAAGTTGACTTCTATATAGATCAAAAGGGGTTCGGGGATGTAAAGGCGAGGAATAGGATCAACGTAGTGAATCAAAAAGTATTCAAAGTAATAATATATGCATGAACAAGATCCATTACATATTTATGGAACAAATGTTTATAAAGATGTAAAAATGTAATTGTCAAGTGTTTTAAGAGTATTACAACATTGTACTATTTTTAGTCCCAAAGGATGATTTTGACCCATCCTATAATATCCTAAAAACACCAAAATTGAAAAAAAAAAAAGAAAAAAGACTCTTGTGGGCAATAATAATAATAATAACTTTTAAGATTTATTTTCAGAGAAGCATAGATGACGCTTGCATTTCGAGATTGCTAGAGAAGTACAACTGTCGATGGGATCATACATGGAGAGCTTCATATGATACATTTACTCCTTAATATCAGCCTAAGAAATGGTGAGGTGGGAGTGAGATGAGCAATTCAAATTCCCCAAAATTGGAATGATTGAGCCTACCTCTACCATTTTCCGTTTATTTCACCAATTTGAGCTGCAAGTCAGTGGGATTCAGCGAGAGGTGGTGTCGGTGATTTTTATGTTCGTTCTCTGGTTCACACTTGTCACCCCTCCTCTTCGGTGATGATTCTGAGAGGCTGGATGAGCTTAAGTTTTGGTTGTCGTAATGACAGGGAACTTGCAAGCTGGCTTCGGAAGCATAATGATAACACACGGAATGGGTACGCGTGGGAGGAGATGCATCCATTCATCATTAGCAGAGTTGTGTTTAACACCAGAACATTGAGGTATCGCGAAGGATTACAGAATTATTACAAAACAATATGAGATTAGCTATGGTATACAATATCTAGGTACCAACGCTTTTACACAGCGTTTTAAATGGTGGATCTGAAAATTGGAAATTTAGAGAAAATAAAAAAGTCTATTGCAAATATATGATAAGTACGGAATAAAATATTGTAAATTTTATATTTAAAAATTTGAAAATATATGATAAATATAAAATAAAATATTGTAAATTCTATATTAAAAATATGATGTGTTTT
Organism: Taxus wallichiana var. yunnanensis; assembly: GCA_018340775.1. Lineage (NCBI taxonomy): Eukaryota > Viridiplantae > Streptophyta > Pinopsida > Cupressales > Taxaceae > Taxus > Taxus wallichiana. The sequence goes on from CM031238.1 coordinate 745,210,930, forward strand.
TATTAATTTTGGGGTCTTTGGATGAGACGTTGCAACTGATTTAACCATCTGTAGAGCGCTTTATCAATTAATCGACAGACAATCTACTTAAAAACTGTTTTTGAAACACTTTTTTCCAACAGAGCATTTTGTCAAACTATTCGCAGACAATTTATTTAAGAGCCATATTTGAGAAAATTGTTTATTCTCTGTGCAAACGATGTTGAAAACCCCAAACACTACATCAAAGAAATGTCCAATGTTTCAGATTTAGACATCGTGATGATAAAAATTCTATAATAAACAATATAGATTTCCGGGAACCGCTTTTTTGTTTTTTAATTTAAATTAAATTATATTTTGTCTAGCTGATTAATGTTTGAGTTTTAAAAGGATTGAGCTTAAAACAAGAAAAACCGGAAAAATTATTGATTTTAGTTTATTGGTGACGTTGATATATATATATATATATAATTTTTTATTTAATTCGAAATTATTTGGAGTAATTACATAGAATTTTTACTTTTAATTATCAAGCACTGAAAGATTTATTTGTATATATTTAGAAACCAGACAGTAAGAATAGATTGCCCATCCTCAATATCCATGGTATTTTGGAGTCTTTTTTTTCTAGGATATTTATTGTTTATTCTATTTCCCTTGTGTTTTATTCTATGGTCTATTGGCAATGTTATTATGTTTTCAATGAGCCCACCAGGGATCAAGTCTTGTTGAGTGCAAGATCTGGACCTAGCTGCTGAGTCTGAAAGTGATCACTAGTTTAGTTAGCTACTTAGGCTGAAAATGATCACTAATTTAATTATACAATCTATGTAATCGAGTGCCCAATATGTACATCGAAATTAGTATCTTCCCATAGTGTAGATCGTCTACAGTGAAAACCCTATTGTTGAACCTCTACAGTGAAAACCAGAGGAAAAACAGAACATCCACACCGGAATACACTCAAAATAAAATAAATCAAAAGAATTGTTCATGTATTGAAAAAGAATTAGTCCGATATCGGACTACAAGAAGAGCTTAATGCCAGTAGACAATAATGAATTCCTAAACTACCTCTCTAACAATCTTCCATGTGTTCTCAATAGAACTAGATTTTCAGTCCACATGGGTTCAATCCGAACCCCCTGATGATAATATTGTATATACAAAAGACCATATATAATCTCATACACCAAATTGGTCTCTCTCTTAATGGTCCCCTTAAGGCGAAGTTGAAACACTGACTGTGGGAATAGTATTGCCAATTGGAGAAGGCCCAGAGGGAGCTACAGGGCCTTTTGGCAACATAACAAATCTGGAGCAACACTTCTCCACAACGTTTTCATGCAACTGAACATCCATATAGAATGCTCCCTTTTCAGTTTCAGCTCTAAGGGAGCCCTGTAAAGGACGAGCTAAACACACAGAAATACACACAAGAATCACAGACACCCATGTTAGCACAAACACTGCAGCTTCCTGCTTACATCCCATAGCTGCCTATCCAATAAATGCACCAAAATATGCTTAATCCTTCTATTCCCGTCCTTCAACTCGGAGAAATGGTCTGTGGAATCAAGTAAACACACAATAGAACCTTAGGAACTGAAATCGTTTTGCTGTTCTTCAATTCTCCCTTCGTACAAGTTATAAATAAAACCAATTTTAGCTTGCAGAATTGCCCAGCATTCGTGGAAAATTCCCAGCTACACCGACACGCCGTATTGTCCAAGCCACGTGATTTTCTAGGTGGGAGTATGTTTCACTTTCAGACGAAAGTGTGGGTAAATACGCAAAACAATCTCAGCAAAATACCCCGAAATAAAAAACCATTTGCATTTTGAGATGTGAATTTGGCCTCAGCTTTGACCAGACCTAATGCGAATCAAAGATAAAAAGTCAATAGATGCTGATTTATGAAGCTGGATTATGCAATTGCCGACCATGGCGGAGAGAAACATACGAATGCAAATGTGGCGGTGGGAATACAGTTGGAACCACCCCACATTCCGAGTCATACGCCACTGCATTTTATAATGGGAGAACTATGTTTAAATCAATCCGATGAGGGTGCGGTCATATGGAGGGGTTTGGCGTTTTTTTATATAGAGAGGGTTTATAATAAAATTTCCAAATTTGTCATATGTAGAAAATGAAGTTTAACTTGTAATACACGTGGCTAAAAACCTTGTCAGCTCTTATTTTTATTTAGAGGTTGTTTGAGAGGTATCTCTCCAAATAACCTATTGGAAGTTTTCTCTAGAGGTCATCTACCACAATGTTTACCGTAATTTAGTTTTGTTATTTTAATATTTTGGTATTTCATTCTTATAATTTCTTACTTAAATTTTCGTAGTTTGTGAACTCTAAACATATTATAGAGTCCAAGAGACCACCTATTAAATAAAGACTATTAAATTTTCTTCTGAATATTCGAGAGGAAAGTTTACAAAACCATCCACCATGAAACCATGTGTCATTCTGTCTTTAAATAATTTCAAATATTATTAATATTAATTAAGATATCTTCAATATATCCTTTCTTTAATCTCGAAAATATCTATTTTAAATTGAAAATATATCCTTTCAATTTAAAATTTCTATCAATTAATAATAAATTTAATAACTACTCACCAACATTACTATCCATAATTCCTCTTAACCATCCACCTAATAAATAGGTCTCTACCAACATTAAATTTTAGAAGAAAATAGGACCCTCATAAAAATAAGTTTATAACGCTCTATGAATGTGATAAATGTCACAATCCTAACGAAAAAAATTCGCGATTAAAAAATTGAGGTAAACGTTTCCTTACAATAAGGAGAAGACACCGGGTCATTACCTCCTCATTATCATTAAACACGTAAGGTGACTTTTCGGGTTATTAATTTATTTTCTTCAATTCATTCTTTTGAAAGAATTGTTGACTTGGGAAAGGAAAATGACGGAATTTTATTTTGAATGTTTGATTTTTTAAAAATAAGGTCAGCTTTCACATTATAATTTGAAGACTTATTAATGAATCTCATACAATTTTGGAAGTCCTACGGCCTAAGAATAAAAGTTTACAACGAACATTATATGATATATGTTTCAAACTAAATAAATCTAGGATATTAAGATTATCAAATTAAAAATATATTGTGGAATTATATATTGTATGTTATTTTATAGATTAGAAAATAAAATATTTTGTATTATAAATTTTAAAAGATCTTTCTTTTAATTTTCTGAAATGATGTATTCTTTTATGACTTTCCAAACACATTTGAATAGAGCTTTAGCACCATATTAAATGTGTGCAAATAAGAAATGAATAGAAAATGTCACATATGTTCAAAAGAAAATCAAATCCTACGAGATATTTTGAAAAAACCCGTCCAATTTTTAAGTAGCGTAATCTATTTCAAAAATTTCACTTAATTGTGCATTTATAACATTTTTAGTATAACAACATCACCAAAGCTAACCTTATCAAATTCACTACCATAGAACTCGAGTTACATCTTATATATAAGTAAAAATACAAATAATCAAAACAACATAGAACGTAATAACATTTTCTTGACCACAAAATAAATAAGTTAACAATCTTACCAAATTAGATTCACTCAAAAATTACGTACCCGTTGATAACAATTACAACTAGAAGGACAAATTTTTTAGAAGAGTTATTATTTTCATTATTGCTCAAATAATGTGTATACCTTCATAATAATTACATAGACTAATCAAATCTGAGATTTTCCCTTCAAAATTTACATGATTAACAATGCATTGTTCATTTCAAATATTAAATTTTTGATTTCTTGTTCTCATATTTAATTTATTCTATTTATTAATGTCCATAAATGGCCTAGATTGGTCGCCCATCGGATTCAGAAAATATAATGTGAAGAAGAAAAAGGGGGTGTTATGGCACATCAAAAATACATAAGAGATTAAATCAAAGAGTAAGAGAAACAATCCAATAGAGATATTGTAATGCCCACTCCTCTTCAACATTTATTTTACTATGATTTTGATTATTATTGACTAGAGACATGGAAATTATTATTATATTTTGATTAGTATGTTGATAGACAAAAGTACAAACACTTGTGATTTTCAGTATGTTATGGTTCATATTATAGATGGTATGGACTACTAGCAGACATTGATAGATGATGATCTAATGTTATTTCATTGTATACTTGATGTTTGGATTCTTGATGATGATGATTACATTTAGATGTTTGGACTGACCTTATGATCTTATTGATGTTATGACTTATCAAAATTGAGATGTTCAGTGATTGCAAATAATTGATAGAAATTCCTAATTTTGATGATGATGATATAACTATGTGTATGATGTTGTTGGATGATATGTATGTGTGTTTTATCTCTTGATGTATTTGATGCGGCCTTGAGGCCAAAGGGGTATTATTTGATTGGTTGCAGGAAATTATATCATGATAACAAGAAGGGGCTAGGAGACTAACAATGAAGGAATATTGGATATTGGCAACAAGGTCACCTTGGCAACTTTGTGTCATGTGTATTGTTGTATTTGTTAGGAGGTTCCCATGGGGTAACCCCATGTGTGACTAAGGGTTTGGATGATTGTTTTATTTCCTTTATTTTATTTATTTAGTTATGTATGTGAATTATTTATTGTGATGTAATTCTCACCTTATTATTTCTTAGTAATATTATTTTTAGTCAATTAATCATGTGATCAAGTTAAGTTGGGATGTGACAAAAGGGAATTTAATATGATTGATAGTCCTTGATAACTTATTTATTTTAGATGGATTTCATTTGATTTTGAGTTGAGTACTCAACCCCATCCTTAAAATCTCGAATTCTGACTTTGGAGCCTCTTTTGGAGGCTTTGCGACAAGTTAAGCTTGTCTCATACCTCTTAAACTCACCCACCAACTATACCTATGATGGAAGGGATCAAAATTAGGCCCTATTATGTGTTTTGAAAGTAAAAAGAGGAAATTAATTGCATTTTCTTACAAATTATTTTAATGGTGTCCTTAGAAGTATGGAGTAGTGGTTTGTATGTTGAAGGAAACTTTTGATATCCTTACCCACCCATTTATGAGCTTGGTTATTTGTGTTTGACTTGTTGAGGTGGATTGGAGGAGAAGTTATATGAAATCCTACATGGAGCCACCTCACCCTCCTCTCCTCATTTTCTATTTATATGAGTTATTTTGGATTTTTAGGGTTACTGGTTTTATTTACGGTGGTCAAAGCACAATTAAATGTCCCACTTTTTGGTATGTTTTGTACCTTTATAAACATGAATTTTCAGTTTCATTGATTTTCTAAAGGTAATAGCCACAAAACTGTACACATTCATGAAATTCCACAAACTAATGAAATGTTTTGTTTAGAGTTTAGAATACATGTATATTTTTTAAAAAAATTGGTAAAAAATATGGTCTTTTTCTTAATTTTTTTCATACGTTGTTTCTTATGTTATAAAAGAGTAATGATTGTCCTCGGGTGGTTTATTTATATGAAAATTTATTTTTTGACCATGAAATTTTAGATGTATTTTTAAGATTTGAATTTTGAGATTCTGTCAAATTTTCATATTTTTTGACTTATATTTTTTTAATTAATTATTTAGTAAAAATATTTTCAAATAAATAGTGTACATATGTCTATGCCAATAAAATTTAAGATTTATATCAAAATTGATTTTTTTCACAGGTACGAAGAAGACTTCAATAAATAGTAAGTTTATTTTTTTCAAATTATTTTGATATATTCTACTATTTTTCAAATTTGGTTGATTGTGTACTATTGATTGTCCTAAAATATCGTATGTTAGTAAAAATTAAAAAATAAATAACATTTTTTTTGAAAATAAAAATTACTTTTTTAGAAAGCTAATAAAAATCTGAATTTTGTGTCAAAATTTTGTAATTTAACTAGTTCATTTACCCTAATTACGTGGCACCTAAGTGGCAGATTTTGGATCACAATTATCCTCCAAAAGGATTTGGAGCCAAAATGTGCCACTCAGGCACCACATTAGTGCCACTCGGAGGGGTTCGCGTGAATAGGGATTTGCGCAAACTTCATTCGTGCAAACCATGTTCATGTGAACCCCTTTTACACCACCAAAGCGCCGCCAAAACATCTCCTTCTAAATTTAATGTTTTGCAATTACGTCTCCTTCTAAATTTAATGTTTTGCAAGTTACTTTTTTATAAGTAACTTAATATTGTTCATTTTTAATGTTTTAAATTTAGTTTTTTACATATTTTTTTGTTTTAAAGTAAATTTTTTAAAATTGTTTTTAACAAAAATATGCAATATTAAATTAGAAAAGTTGTTTTACACATTAAATTAAATTCTATTAAAATTAGAGAAGTTGTTCTAAAGTTATAAAAAACTAAAATTAAAAATAACCTAATTTCTATTGAGATTTGTATATAAATAGAGTTGCATGCACATATAGTTTTGTATCGAGTTTACTCTTAGACATTCAGATCTATCACAATTTATGTGTGTAGGTGAAAATTATTGAAGTGGATAAATCATGGGAAATGCAAAGAATGAGAAATGAAAATATACCGAGGAAGAGAATGCAAGGAATAATGCTAGAAGAGTTGTTCGTAAGAAGGCACAAAGAGAGAGAGAGAAGACACAACAAGTGAAAGACAAGGCTGACAAAAATTGGTACATATGTATAGAAACCCTTGATAGATCGTAATTTTTTTAGTTCTAAGGTTTAAATATGATAATATGTTTTTTAGATTGGGTAAAGGAAAGGGTTTTGATAGGATCCCATAACCTAAAACAATATAAATAATACATGTGAAAATAAAATCATTTGACATAAGAATGATGTCAAAAACAACTAAAAAAATAGTAATGGTTATATCATAGAGAGCGTGCGATCATTATATGTTTCCTTTAAAATTATATTGGCATCTTCTAATTAGAAGAATACTCAAATGCCTTGGAATATGTAGATCTCAAATATTTTGGATTAGAATGTATTTGGGAATTCATATTGTTAAATTCCTTCCAACAATGATCAACAAAACAACAATAAACCTTACACGTATTTGGTTTTTCTTCTTTGATTATAACCCTAAGTACCAATATATGGTATATTATATAGTGATTCTACTTAAAACCAATTTTCCTTATTTATCTAAGTTTCTTGAACTTTCCTTAGAAATATTTGAAATTGGATTGAAGTGCATTAATGTCGTGGGTGGGTCACTTGGTAATAAATGTTCAAAACATTTGTTATCATGGGATTCCAAATATTACCCCTTATTTTATGATTGACCACTACGTCCTATTTTTCTACCAATACTATGATGTATATACATAAAAATTACCGGGCTATACAATTACACATGGTATGTGTCATCGAAAACAAGGTTACCCCCCCAAGTGATTAATCTAGGGGATATATTTGATGGTCTACCATACCTTTCATTAAAAAAATGTTACAATTTACTCTCTAATATTGACCTTCACGTGATAGTTGATTTTGAATTTTGAGAGTCATTTTTTTAGTTTATATAATTTATATGTCATGTATTGGATTAATAATGATCTCATATATAGATGTAAATTGACAAAATTTAAATATAACCTATTGTACATAATATGACATTTGAAAATAATTTTTGTTATGAAATTTATTGGGTATAAACGTTGTGGTAGATCTTGGTAGCATTCTAAAGAGGACATCATTTTGAATTGGACAATGCAACTTATGTATTCTTCTACACTCTCTCTTCCCTATTGAGCTCGTAATTAAATTATTAGTGATGTTTACTCAATCTTTTAAATATAGTACAAGATTTTTGGGTTTTATGTGTTGAAATTTTTTGGTCTAGGTTTGATTTGAAAATTAGATAGCTCTAACACCATATATATATATATATATATATATATATGTGTGTGTGTGTGTGTGTGTGATTATTTAGTAGATTTCAAGAAGGACCTCATGAAGCTATCTAAATACAATTTTAGCTTGGTCATTAATGGTGTAATCACATTTGTAAGTTTTTTTTTTTTTTTTGCAAATTTTGGTGTAATCACATGTGTATGTTTATGGACACAGATCATGATGCGCAACATTATGCTGAAGTGATAACAAAAGTTATGGAATTACTTGCGAAGAAAAATGTGAAACACTTGGTGTAGATGGATTTAAAAAATAAAAGAATTTTCCTAACAAGAACCACTATCACGAAAGAAAACAACAAAAAGTGTAGAGATAATATATGGTGAATTTTTTAATTTGACTACAGTTGCTAGAGCATAGTTTTTGGTTACATTCTTGAATCATGTTGATATGAGGGAAACATTAGAATTGTTGAGTGTTGATTTTGGATGGAAAAATTCAAAATGTGTAGAATAAGAATTTGTTGGGAATGTTTCTAAAGGAATAAATTCTTTGGGTACAAAAACTAGGTTTCTTTGATAAAAGTGTTTCTCGTAGAGAAATATTAACTTCAGTTGGAAGTGAAGATACAACAAAGAATTGTCATGTTACCGCCATTTCCAAGGCATTGGGTTTATCTAGAAAGACGGTCAGCAGGTATGCAAAGAGGAGGAAGACATTGGATGATTCTACTATGGAAGAAAATTGGGCACTAATGTGTAGAAATACACGTTTTGATAAAATAGAGGATAATATTGTGAAGATAGTTTTGATTTTTGGACTAAGAGGAATCGTCCTTCTCTGAATGTGAGGGTTGTTTTAAAACACAGGATAACTCGCAATAACTATGATGAACATATAAAACATTGGCTTGAAATAACTCAACATGAGATCCACATAAAGTTTACAGAAGAAAATTCAGATGTTAAGATTGGACAAAAAATGTTTAAAAATTTGAAGCCTTGGTATATGCGAGCTGATAAAGTCCTTGACACATGTTGTTGCCATTATCACATTGAGTTTGATTATCACTATCAGGTACAAAAAAATTATATCATGTATATATATTTTGAGGTGTGCTTTCATTTATATCTATATATTTGAAATTTGTTTAAATATCATTTTTTTAGATGTGATTTAAAATTAATGTATTTCAAAATCTATGTTTTTTTAGGTGTATAGAAAGTTACGGGAAGAAAATGCCCCACCTACACATGTCAGTGAATTCATAACTTCAATTCTTTGCATGATATCCGATGATCATGTCGATGATCATATGAATTGTATCAAAGGTGTTTGTGATAAGTGTGGGGACTTGAAATTATTGCGAAAAACAAATGAAGATTTGGACACAGTTAAAATGGTGGCTTGCAAGAGGTGATATATATATATATATATATATATATATATATATATATATATATATATATATATATATATGTTTTTAAATTTGGATGTTAGATTTTATTTTGATTTTTATGTTTACTGCAAATGAATACATGACAATTTGTCCATTATGAATTGATTTTGTAGGTTAAAATACATAAAATATTCAATAAGGCTTGGAAAAGATGCAACCGAGGTTGGATTTGGTAGAAAAGGAAATCCCCATTACTACATTCATGCAAAGTTTTCAAGTTTAATTAATTCATACATCAAACATTTTCACTATTCAAAGTGGCACGCTACGGTACAATTCAAGACTAATAAAGACACATTACCTATTGGTTCCATATTATTCGTGGTTGATTTTTTTGAGAATTACTAATTTTCTCATCAAAAAGAAATTCTAACACAATATTATCATATTGGCTAGGTTACTATCATGGTTCAAGTATTTAATAGGCATGCACAATTGGATTTGGATGGGGTTAAAAGTACATATGTGAAGGGAATGATCAAGAAGGAGTATCACTTCTATATAAGCGATGACAAGGAACATGACACCCACTTTCTGCAACATTGTTTTGGTTTGTTCTTTCAATATCTTTATCAACAAGGAATACAAATAGATCAAAATTTTGTTTGGTTAGATGGTTACACATCACAATTCAAATCTTCTCTCCCTTTCTTTGCACTCGGTCATTATCATTATCATCACAAAATTCCTCATTTATGGAGTTTTTAAGAGTGTTCATGGGAAGGGAGAACACGTTGATGTGGCTACATGCATCAAATGTGCTCTAAAGAAATAAAGCTTTGATTATGAGGAGATCGATTGATTAATGCCCACACCATTTTGAATGGTGTAAGAAACATTCTGATTGTGTTTCAACCTCATAGGATTCAACATAACACGCTTCAACCCCACAGGCTTCAACCCCACACAAAGTGTTTTGGGAGATAATAGGTACATGCACATTTAAAACATAGATATGTAGATCTTGATGTGATTTATTAAGTTCTACAAGTTACAAACTTTAAAAAAAAATTCTGAATTTTGATGTTTGTTTTAAACTTTATTGATCTTTTGAGCATGATTAAATGTTCGAGTATTGATCCAATGACAAAGTATGGATGTGAAAGGATTCCCAATTCTAGGTCTTTGCACTCTTTGATGACTATGGATAGTAATAACTAGACAATCTGTATAAGAGATTATTCTTGTTTTTGTTATGAATGCATGAAACAATCATATTCAAAGTGCAATAGTCAAAAAAATGGGTATGTAGGTGAGTGGAAGAAAGTTCCTTTAGTTTTGGATGACACATATGGATCAGATCATGATGATAGTTTTGAAGATGTGCCATCAATTTCAACTGATTATGACCACATATCTAGACTGGTTAAACAAGGTATGTTTTATTTAAAAGGATTGTATAATTTGATAATTAAATATATATTTATACTATACATGGATCATTGAATACGGTAAAGATGGTAAATATGGTTGATAGTATACTCTTTTCATTTGCAAAATGGGTGGATGGAATCTATTTGTCAATTCTTTCCATTCAAAATAGTATTTTCTTACTATCACCTCTGAATTATTAGACCCAATTATTTTTTCTAATTTGAATACTCGGAAGAGCCCTTTGTTTGAATTTTTTTGTAGGTGATGTATTTTCAGTCATTGTTGAAGAAGACAATGTTGAGAAAGTGGAGTACTACTTGTTGCATTGCACAGAAGAGAGAAGAAAGCTAACATGTGAAATAACAAGTGAAGAGACAACATTTTATACTAGCTTGGTTGTAGTGCAGGGAACATACTTACAACAAGAGAAATCCCTCCAAAGTGCTATTCACTTTGTTGATTACAAACCAGAAAAAAAGGTGTATCATTACACCCATCACATAATTGCTACAGGGTTACAATTGTAGCAGGTGAAGACTAAAACTAGTCAACGCAAAAAATGGAGACTAGATGTAGAAGACCATGAAAAAAATTACAAGTCATTGAACAACAAGTAGAGCCACTTGGTATTATATAGAAGGACATGGAATATTATATATTCATGTCTTCTAGGAATTTAAAATATTTTATCTATTTTATTTGTCATTTGGCATACATATTTGACAACTTTCTTGCTATGATATTAAGGATGGGTTCATTAATGATGTAATTTTGTTCCCTAGTATCTCCAATAATATTATTTCCATTTATATCTATATATAACAAATGAGTTTTAAAAACTTAGTGTTAGGTCTACCCAACATGTCTTGTATTGATGGTGTTTTTAGATATTGTGTACATGTAAAACGACATTAATCACCATTTTTCAAAAATTGAGTTGATGATTTCTTCGCTCGTGGATGGATGTAAAGCAATGGATATTAATTTATATATTCTTTTTTTGCTCTTTTTAATTTCTCTTTTCCAGCATCTTTTATAACAATTTGAAACAAGAACTCTTAGTGTCAATAAATCTAATTTGAATCATTTAAAATTTCATGTGAGCAAAATGATAGACAATTAAATTTTTATATAGACAATAAAGAACTACATGACTCTTGTATTAATAAATTTTCTTGTATTAATAAATATTTTCGTGAGCTCGTGATCATAGCCCTGAAAATATTCTTGATGTTTTACATTCCCTTAAATTCAATAAATTATGCAATTATTTGGAGCAGCTTACTTTAGTTGCATATTATTTTAGTTGAGTCCCCTTTGAGAGAACCTTCAAATCATGGGTTCATGATGGATGGATTATGCCTCATGGTGTCAAGCTTTATGGAAATCAAATATTAATCAAGTGTTTCTTTTTGTTCTAACTATAACAATGTTGACCATTGTAGAGATATCATAGCTAATGGACCTTGGTTTATTTGAAACATAATTATGATTTTTCCCATTAGAAATGGTATTTTGTCATCATTGAGAAAGCTAAGCTCAAAATCCACATTTGGACAATCTTTGGTCTTCCATTTCCTCTATGGAATTTTGTGGATTAGTCGATCAGATTATTTAGCCACTTCATAGGGTTTGATAAACCTAATTCGTAAGGACCTTAAATTATTATTATCAATTCAATTTAACTAATCCAAAAAATAATATGATTGATATTAAAAGTAATAAAGAGTTATGATATAAATTAATGTGTAAAATAAACATTCAATACACATACATATAATTAATAAAAGATGCAAAATACATTTATTACTTGTATTGAAAGATATTACGACTCAAGGTTAATAATATTAAATATGGTGGTAGAAATGCGAGTGAACATATTACAAATGCAGATGAAGACTTATTACTCTTTATGAGGTAGGATGACACAAGTTGTATCTCCAAAGACTTTGGTTTACAGAGAGGCATTTTACGTTAGGTGTTTTAATAGTACAAATCTCCAAATAAAGTCAAATTTACAATTACATTAAAATAGTATAAATCATGGAAATGTATTGCATTACATTTACTTCATTTTCCATCATTTCACACACCTGTAACAACACATGAGTTTATATTTCCCGAGTTTAAGAGAGAGGATAGATAAAGAGAGGGAATCTATTATTTTCACAAGCTTTTAAGTTACTATAGAGTTTTAGAGAGATAGTTTAATACTAACAATGTATTTTGAAAAGATTTGACAAGTGCATAAGTAAAGAAGCATTCACTAAGCCATGGAAGGTTTAATGTAACATAAAGTATTACTAAAATATCAAAAATCATGTCTAATGAGTATATACATGTCTAAAATCTCTAAAAGTATGTCTAAAATGTCAAAAAGTATGTCTAAAATCTATAAAATATCATCAAGTCTCCTCAGTGTAGTAGGGCGAGTGCAAACCCTCATTACGCTCTTTTGCATCCTGCATGTTAAAAAAAAAGAAATATACACATCATAAACTATATATAACATGTACCATATATTAAAATATATAAGAAAAATTCTACAACAATTTCTTGATTAATTCAATACATCATATAACAGATATGTACAATTGATTACCTTAGTATTTGTCCCTGGGTGGATGTTGGGAGTATCTGCACTATGTGTAGATCTCTGTTCTATAGATCCCTATGAAACAAAATAAAAAAAATGTAGGAAGTTGATAAATAATTTTTTTGAATAAAGTTCATTAATTTCTAACATTTCAATTTAGATTAAATATTAATTCTATTAAAACACATATATCTATACCTCTGCACGAATGTGTCTCCAAATCTATGGGATTGCCACCCACGACCTCAACACCAGCAAATATGTTACGAAGTGAGCCAAGCTTACTCACTCAAGATCCATGTTGTGCTCTGTCAAGAGTTGTGTGTATGTCAAACTGGTAGATGGTGTGGGCTGTGAAGCTCCACACACTGGAGCATAATCTTAAACAAAGAAGTACATGTTTAATTTTAATATTAATAAATTGTAAAGTAATGATGAAATAAAATAAATTTTAATTATATTGGGTGTTTAATTTTCACACATGAATAGAAATGTGTTGAACATCAGGTGTGATGATCCCAGCAACAAGAATTCTATCTATAGCAGCGGCGAAAGTAGTACCCTAACTAGAAGATACACTCCCACTCTGCTCTATAAAATCTAAAACCCCGATAGTGGAATGCTACAATGCCGTGAAATCACCTCATATGCACACAACAAGTCAGCAGCCATGATGCGGCCTAGCCAACATGCCTGAGTGGGATTTGTAACTAGCTTAAAGTCATCTGGGGAAATCAAAGATGCACGAGCATATACCTCATTGCGTGCAATACTGCTGCTATTAGCACCTCCAGTGCTAGTATCACGTCTTTAAAGGTACTAACCCACGTGGTCAGAAGATATCAATTCGGTCTCATGAGCAATTCTAGCAAGACCCTTAATAGCAGCCTCATGTGCAGTCATAACGATAGGTGTTGCGACATCCTGAAATCCTGATAAGAATGGTTGTGGCCTTGGTACAAGCTTTCATGTGTCAACAACTGCAAGAGATCCCTCCTTTCTATATGCCTCCCTGTGGCTAATACGGCCACGCTCCTGCCCCAAATAACTAGGGATGTCTAAATAGTTCACCTTTAGGTTTAAGTGAACCTCAAAATGTAGCATCATTATGAAGTATAACGGTAATTGTTCATTATTCGAAATTGGCGTTGAGAGGCCACAAATCTAGGATAAATCAAAGGGGCACATAGGGGACATGAACATTTGTTTACATAATATGCCCTTATTTTCCTTTTGTCTGCATAAAAACTCCAACAAGACTCAGTAACGACTACCTTATTGGAAAGTCATGATGTAATCTCATTATAACCTACATCTCTTAAGACACTTGATTTTAATGAATCCATAAATTTTTTTATTGACTCAAAATCAAATGGGTTATATGTTTTCAAACTTGTCTCTATTCTACGAAGATCAACCAATATTTTTTCACAATGGGCTTTATACTACCCAACTGTAGTTGGATTTTGGAGAATAGATTGCAATTTTGCAATCTCTAAATTGGTCCTCTCAAACAAATTAGGAGCGGAAGAAGCCATGACTATAAAAAAATGAAAGTAAAATTCAATTAATAGTACTTTTAATTAAAAAAATCCTAAGATATTCTCCTATTTTAATGAAAATAGAAACATGATTTTCAAGCTTCAATGCAAATAATTTAGAAAATAAGAAATTACATATATCTTATAAGTCAGTCATGCATGAGTGTATGGATCACATAGATTTAATGGAACTAAAGGAGGAATTATCTAGAATGTAACATGTAGTTTTTTAGAATCTAATCAAATGCAAGAAACATATTGCACATATCGTTGAGTTCCTACATGCAACATCACACAATAAATTTTGGTGCATGTAATTAGGATACCAAGACATTATATTTTAGGTTTCTTATTAACAGGTTTATTATTAACAAATAAACCAAGACATTATAAATATACATTTCTTATTAACAAATAATCGAATATAAAGCACAATTGAACTAACATTATCATCAAATGTAATAAACCAAGACATTATAAGTAGGTTTCTTATTAACAAATAATCTGACTTTCATTTCTCTTTAGATTGTTATTGTCTATGACTCACAACCTTTGTCAATGTTTTCATTGTACCCTTGAGGTGCAATAGTTAGTTTTATTCACTATGCTATTTGAGAATACATCGCGCCAAGACCTTTTTTTGTACATTTTTTGTTTTACTATCAATTTGAGTGTGATGCATTGTGTTATATTACAAAAGGGTTCTTTATAAAAGTAACTTGTAAATATTTAGTTGTGATCAATTACAATTTTTATAAAAAATAATGAATGTTATAAATGTGTAGATAATAATCATGGTAAGATACGTATGATATTAACAAAAATACTTCTATATAATTCATAATTACTATTTATGTCCTTAAGGCTAGGTTGGTTTGTAGCTTCTATCAATGTTGATATACTTTGTATAAAGATTGTTTCCACCATTATAAATATTTATAATAAAAGTTCGTGAATTTATTTAAATGTTTTCATTTAGAGAGTTTTTTTTGGTACTAATTTATGATTTCAAATGTCTATATAAAACTTAATATCATTGTAAAGTAGCTAGTAACCACATTTAAGATATACAACCTCCACCCACAACCTCTTAAAATTAAGGACACAAAAAAGTTTAGAAGAATGTTATTTGACATGATGCCTACAATTGGACACAACCAAAATTCTTATCAAAAGTTAAAAATTAAATGGAATATAAACATGATAACAATCGAAATGAGTAGCTCACATGATCCCTTATTTAAAACAATGAAATGGAAAACTCCTATAGAAAATTGGGAAGATAGGAAATGTTAATTTCCCCCATATGTGTAGTAAAGACAAAGGAGTTTAATGATGGGGTGCATAACATTATGTGGACACATTAAGAGATGATTTTATAACCCATACTTTGATTTAATTAAGAAGTATTGTGTCAAACCCACATGCTAGTACAAATAAAAATAGAGGTTTAAGCTCATTGGGGTTTAAATATTGATAGGTTACATGGAAGTTATTTATAGGGATTATCATCCAAACATTAAAAAGAGATGCTACAAGGTCAAGGACTCGATAAAAAGGAAAATCTAGGTTGGTTGAAAAATCGATGCTTTATGAAAAGTGACGGAAACCACAACTTTATGTATAGTTGTGGACATAAAATTGCTAGGGTTATATATATACACCGGTTATTTCACCCATACAGGGAAAAAGGTTAGTAACAACCAAAACATGATGATTATTCCAATCAAATGACTCACAAGGTTCTTCAGTGCACACGAGAACATTCCAAACATGTTAAATAGGGGAGTTGGGCTTTGAAGGAGGAATTAATTATCAAAAGAAAAATTACAAATTGTACTTGGTTGTCTTAAGTTAAACCATTTTGATTCGCCATATGAGAGAGTATATTTTGACACTCTTTGCAATAATGAAACCATAAAAAAATATTTTGGAACTAATGTGGATTCACCTACATATCATCATGTAAGAATAAATTCCCTTTTACATTAAGAGATATCATGCTTATTTGGGGAAAGTGAGTCGTTGTATAGTGATGAAGAGATTATATTGGACCTTTTGGATTCCTTGTGGGGAATGTATCAATATTATTAAATGAAATATGATATTAAAATTGGCATTGGTGAGGCATCCAAAATGTTGAGTTAGGTGTCTCATCGACTCTCATAGAGAAATTTTTTTATATTGGGTTATTAATAAAATATCAAGATATTGTTATGTGGTTATGTGCATATATGTTTAATATGCCTACTTTTATCGTGGTGCATAATATTGTTGTGAATCGTGATGTCAAACACGCAAAGTAAAAAGATACATCCTAAAGTTTCCTAATAAGAAATCCAAATTTTTATTTCAATTATGATTTTGTTAAACCTATCGATAACTTTGATAGATTTCCCACATTGTCCCAATCGGTAAGTCAACTAGGGGCATTAAGATATATACAAATTTTTGAGATATTAATAAAGTATGCCCCATTGATGACATCATCTTTCCCTATACTAATATGATTTTTAATTTCAATGTTAGGCATAAGATTCCTTCTTTCATGGATGGGTTTTATTCGTTACAATAAAATAAAACAATAATACTCTTCAATCAATTTCTCTCATACTCAAAGTTGGCTCTTTTAAAGATGGTAATACTCATTGAACTAAAATTCACTCAAACCATGATTTTAAAAATTATTGAATAAAGGCTATTATACCAAATGTAGGTAATTATTATGGAATGGATTGAAAAGTAGATATTAAATATACTATATATGAAATTAGTGTTCATTGAGTCATGCCTAGAATTACTAGTTGTCTATCTAGTATCATTGTAAGAGAGATTTCTATCAAATTATGAACTCCATAAATTCAAATGGAGTTCTCAAGAATTACAACATTTCCCTTCCATTTTACTACTCTCATTGAATTCCTCACTTATCAAGATGAATGGATGACTACTGTGAAATAGTAAGGACTACTGATATTAGTAATGTCATAAGGGATATTAGATCCTAAAATAAATTTTTAATTATTTCACTTCAAATGTATCTAAGCTACCATATGAAGATAGGTTGGAAAATATGACCTATAATCCCATCAAGGGGATTCTTAAGTGTAGGTCATGTATTGATCAATAAAAACATCATAGTACATGTGTTGGAACATGTGATCCTAAGTTTACATTGTGTTTTTGTTTGTTTTATTTTCTAACTTACTTATATATACAAAACACTCTTTCATAAGATTATTTAAGCTTGAGTATGAAGGAAATTAAATGTAATGGAGTATTTATTAAAGTTGTAATATATTCTTGATTTAATACATTTCTTCCATATTAGTTGTGCAAATATTAGTACCAATGGTATCACAGCCCAATGGTTTCTCATGATACATGAGGAAGGAGAAAAATAGAAGAGACGTGAAGCTACAAAGATTTACATGAAGTTGTGAAGAATTTTCTTGAATTTTTTTGGTGAAGTTATTTTAATTTCTTGATTAATTTCAGGAGAAAATTTATAAAGAAAATAAATTATTGAAGTTTTATTTGGATTAAATTTTCTTGGAACATGTCATAAGAATCTAAAAATTAAAAAATAATGAAAATTAGAGGCATATATATATTACACCATTTATTGAATGTTCAAATGTTTTAGATAAGCCCTAGGAGTGTATGAACATTTCAGAAAAAGGGGTCATGATGAGAGATGATTGGTAGAGAGAAAAGAGGGTAGCTAAAGGGGTTGAGAGTACGGTTAGAGACCACTCAACATCGAAAAAGTGCCAATAAAACATATTTCAAAACAATAATCAAATATATAACTATGCTAAAATTATACACTTTAATTACTAATAAATGTGTGTGGTGTCTACATGAAATGTCTTTTTTTAAAGATTGACCTAAATAAAAACTAGCTAAACATGAAGTTTTCACATGGGCTTCTACAAAATGTGTTTTATAAGAATTTTTCCATGGTTTGAATGTTTGTGATTTTTTAATTCGTCTTTAAAAACAAAAAATTAAAAATATGTTTCATTTTGAATTTTTCCACACTTACAACGTTTTTGATTTTGCAATTGCTTAATAATCTTTTCAACAATGAGATTCAATCGATCGCCAATAAGATCATCCCAAGACCATACGATTGTCAGGTAATATTATGAATTTAGTCAATTGTAATTTAAAAACCTCATTCAAATTTGTGCGCTTTCACTCCAATCACATGTAAAAAAACTTCTTTCCCTTACTAGGTGAAAATGCTACATTGCACTCGACACAAGATTGGAAAGAAACAAGGACGATTAAAAGCATAAGGAGAAGGAGGGTAATGTGGAGCATCTTAAAAAGAGAATTGAGGCTTTAGAGGTGAATAAAAAAATTTAACACAATATCATGAAATGCTTAATGATGGAAAATGTGAATCTCAAATTGATATGTCAACATGTGTCTACACAAATGCCCGAGGGAAATGAAAAGAGTATGATGGGTGGGTGATGTAGGGATGTGGTTATGGAGATTAGGAGGTTCAAGGAGAGGTTAGAGATGTTGGGGTGGGAGAAAAGAAGCTACAAAGAGACCCTTAATAAGGTGGTAGACTTGAGTAGAACAACTATAAAAAATAGTACTACCAATATTTTCATAATGAAGGAAAGTATTAAGAAGAGAAAAGAGATGGGTGAAGAGAGAGGTTCAAAGAAGAGAATCAAACACAAGGGTGAGGAAAGAATCAACAAAACCAAGAGATAGACATGCAAATGTTGGAGGATCACTTGAAATTCTTCAACGAAGAATGGAACATGGTATTTCTTTATTATGATTTATTTGCAAAATAGTTGTAACTTTGTTGTATATTTGTTGTTGGTAGTAAGCCTTTTTCCGCATGGGATATCGTTATACCCATTTCATACTTTTTGTCCTACTTTGAATCGTGTAATGTCTTATTATATGTTTTTCTGGATGTACAAGGGTTAGGGCCCTTTCAAAAACCCTCCTTTTACCCTTATAATAATACATTTGGGTTAAAATGTTTTAAACCTTCAGGAAAATTTAAAAAAATTGGGCATGTGTAAACTAGAGAATAATGTAATTACCATGATATTTTTCCGGCCCCTAAATAATAACAATATTGAAAACACTAAACCTCAATTATTATAGTATCTCCAATAGCATGTAAACTTGTATTGTGGTGTGTTTAATCAAAAATTTGTGGTATTCAATTAAGGCTCTAATGATTGCTTGATTTCTTCGAGAACGATTACAAGAGCTCAATAATTTATCTATAGAATGCCCATTTTGCTTCCGATTACTTCGTGATTCTTAGATATCCAAATGAACTAGAATGTATGTGTTTGTATACTCAAATTGAATTCAAAATAAGACTTTATTGTTGTCCAAACCAACCTCTAATAGGGAAAAAATGAAAAACACGTGACCAAGAAGAAAACACACACAAGCCAAATGGGGCCACACAAAAGGGTGCAATGAGCATTCACATATTTTAGATAAACCCTAAGAATGTATGAATGCTCCAAACAAAGAGGGCGGAATGAAAGATGATTTATGAAGAGAGAAAATGACAACTAAAGGAGTTGAGAGTACATCTGAAATCAGAAAAATGCCAATAAAGCCTAATTCATACCAATAACCAAATATACAATAACCTTTGTGTGGGTTTGATTGATTGTTTCTATGGAGTTTTTACTTTCTTTTAACAAGTGTTTTTAATGAAAAATTAGATAGCAATATGTAATTGTATAAAACTCTTTTTTGGATTTCAAAAATTAACTAAAACCTCATGTAGATAAAATTACAAAAACATGCAAATGTGCCAATGTAGAGGTAGATCAATGAAAAAATGTGAATAGAGCTCTATTAAAAATGATTACACAAAAACATATGCAATTTTCTAGGGTTTTGCAAATAAAAACTAGGGTTTCATTTATTTTTGTAATTTGCTAAGGATCCTCCATTTTCACTAAAAAAATAACTAAATGCATACCTGTTGCTTGTTAGTGGCCTCCTTACTCCGGTGGGTGCTTATGGGCTCTATCTGGGCTTCGCTTGTGGGATCAGCCTGGTCCTCATTATGGGTTTAGTCTAGTCTCCTCGGTCAGCTCCTTCAACAAAGGTGCTTGGTGGGCTCGGTGGGCTCTGGGCCGTGGGCTCGGCCGAGGTAAAATTCGTGTAAAGGAGGTAGGGCGGAGGAAAGTGATTTCCTCCATAGCGCATCCAATATATAAATGGGGGTGTTTGCGCTAACTCCCTTCGCGCGAAGGAAGTTCATGGAAACACCCCTTTTGTGTAAACCTTATTCAACGGTATATGTGGTAAAAAATAGCCAAGTATCGGTTCGCACAAACCGCATTCGCGAAGTGTTAGCATACGTTGCATAGTTCATATTTTAGGAGTGTTTGTTCTATTTTATCCCTTTATTATCTCTTCCTTGGTGTATTCCATTATTCTCTCACCTTCATCCAAATCTTCCTCCTTCAGTTTAGGGGAATATAGTTAATTATTTCTCCTATATAATGTACGTGCTTCTTCATAATAAAATCAATGTGTTGAGAGCATTTCACTCCACATTCTTCTCATCTATCTACTTGTTACATGAAGGTGGTGTTTGTGTGAACCATATCTTTTTACTGCCCAAACTCACTCCTCACTCACGTTTTAGGACAAAAAGTGGGACTCAGCACCATGCATTGACCCTACACAATTGTATTTTGGAGGATTTTTTTCTTGAGTTCTTATTTTGGAGCTTGGGATCTTGTTTTGGATTTGGCTTGAACTTGGTAAAGCTTGGAGCATGTTACTTTTGGAATGAACATTCTTCCAATGGAAAGGTAGGGTCTATACCCTTGTATTTTATTCTAATTGTTGTGTGATTTCTAGTAAAATGATAGAATGTTGTGTTGCTTTGAATTTAGGGTAGTATGACCTTAAGGATGGTGTGGGAGAAGGAAAATGGGGATATTTTGAGGGAGGGATAAGATTTTTGTATATGAATTTGGAGGGATTTTAGGTTGGGTGTCCCACCTTGTGATAATAATAAATATTTCTTGCTTATCTTGGTATGTTTCATTTGAGGGAGTGATAAGAGATTAAGGGAGTGATAAGAGATTGAGGGAGGGATAAGATTTTGGTTTTATTTGTGTGAATGAAGTTTTTAGATATTTTTAAGGTGGAAACTTAACCCATTGGGAGGCATAAGGGATTCCCCATATTTCTCTTCTCCTTTGGATTAGATTTGAAGCTTTTGTGTTTGGTAAAATTGTATGTTGTTGGTATTATTGTTGTTATGCTTGTATGGGTGCAAGTTCTATTGGAATGAATGTATGTATTGTATAATCCTTTATAAAGAGTTTCCATGGTTGCTTGATGTAATTTATTGCTTCATTGTTGGGGCTCGAGGGCCAATGAGAATGGAGGCTTCCCCTTCTTATTGGAAACAAGGTTGGGAGGTGAGTGTTACCTATGCACCCTTCCTTGTTGTTGTCATTTGAAGATGAAGAAAATATTATGGAGTTTCAATATGGTCATGAGATGAAGACATGTATATTTGAGACTAAGGAAAGAACCCTATTATTGTCAATGTTATCATTTTGTTTCGCCTTGAGTGGAAGGATTGTATGCACTTTCATTTTTAAGATATTTCTTGTAAATTTAATTATAAAACCATGTATTGTAATCGTTGAATGAACGAAGTTTTAAGTTGTATTTTAATGGAAATGTAGCACTTTTCAAATATGGTGTTTGATTGAAAGTTTCATTATGAATTCATTTTGAAAATGGTTATCCCGTTGAAATTACTTGAAAGTGTATAATTTGTTTTCTTTCTTTTAATTCCTCTTAGCAATCTCGGTTGTGTTTATACCTATTATCCTCTTTCAAATGAATTGTTAAATAGTGAGATGTTAGAGTTATTGTTATAAATTATACAACTCTAACAAACAAAAATAATGTGACATTTTATTACTTCTAAATCAAGATAGTGAAATATGCCCTCCCTATCATTATAATTATTTTAGATGAAAATAACAATGATTCTCAAAACTATAAATTTTTGTATGTGTTCAAATAAAAAAACTTATTTAAAAAGAAAAACCTTGAAAATTCATGATCTAGAAATATCTATATACAAATAAATACATATGTTTATATAAGTATATATTCATACATTATACAAGTATTATTATATATATCAAAATATATATTAATTTAATACTATTAATCATTATATAAAAATAAAGAGGGGGGATATATTTAAAAGAATATATTTATATGGGTAAGTGGCTCTGCAAAGGTACTTTTGAAAAGAGTTTTAAATTTTATATATATATATATAATTTAAATGAGAAGTGAATTGGATGTGTAAATAACTTTCCGAAAAGTTATGAAAAATAATTATTTAATTTGGGTGGGAGCCGACCCCCACCATACTATGTGGTATTTTAATAAATGAAAAAAACATACCAGGGTGGGGGCCATGGCCGACCCATCCCACCATATAATATATGGGGGTGGGTCGGCCATGCCTGCCCATCCCCAAACCCCAACTAATATATATAATGTGGTCATATACTATGTTGTACTCTATATATTTTTCTGCTAAAACCCAGGCTGATATTTTAAAAAACACACACACACACACACACAATCACATTTCTTTGGCTACCACATTTTTTTTGGCCTTAGATTTTTATATAGAAATCATACATTTTTTAAAGATATAAATGTACATGTAAATATGTAAAATACCTAGATCTAGAGAAAAATGAAATAAGGGTAAATGAGAACCCATAACCGACACATTTGGTGGAAACTCAAAAAAATAAAAATTTAAATAATGAGCATACGCCAAACTGTGAGTATATCCAAGCTAAAACAAAACAAAATCCTCCATAGTTTTCCTTAGCTCCATGGCCTCCATTCTCCCAAACCTACAAATCAAAATGTGCAATCAGAGAGCTAGGGAAAATAAAATGAATAAAAAGAGATCATACGTATTGCTAGGGATTTTAGCGAAAACTTAAAATCCAGGGGCCCATATTGATTACATAAAATGGTAGAGATTTAACCCTCCAACACTTTAAGTGATGGGAATTTTGTGGAATTAGGTTTTAAATAAAAAGTATGTGTATTTTGTTAGTGGGGCCACCATGGGTATTATAATTTTTGGGATAGTAAATAAATAAATTATAGTATTTTATTATGGTTAAATGGAATCAACATTAGGGGTTTGGGTGTTTAAATGTATAAATTAATTAAAGGGTTTAAGGGAGCAAATGTAAGGTATAAATTAAGTAACAAATTACGTTTGTAATAGGTATTAATTACCTATGTAAATATGAATATATTATTGGGGAAATGACTTTTTAAATTTTAATTCAGACCTAGCGAGTAATATAAGTATTCAACTTTAAAATTTGAATTAATTAAATAAATTCAACTTCGACAAAAGAAAGGATTCAAATCCCGTATTACATTTTAAGGAATAAATTTAAATTGATTAACGAACAATGTATTAAAAAGATAAAAAGTTTGAAAGTGATAGATGAATTTAATTTAATTTAAATGTATTTAACAAAAAAATCCCGTAACTTTCCTTAAAAAATTAATGGGGGTTGATATGGTTTTGGTGTGTGAATTTTTTTGTGGGCATCACAATTGGTATCAAAGTCGTGGGTTCAATGCTTGGACCCTAAGAAAACATGGGAACATGACAACCATTTAACGGAAACTATACCTAGGACATTTGAACCTATGGGATTAAAATAATAATAACGAAAATAAAGTCCGTTTGGATTGTTACATTCACCGATGTCAGCATCTTGTTGAACCTAGTTGACAGGTAATTTTAATTTAGTTGTATTATCATGAACTTCTTGTGGGAGTTAGGAATTTAGTTCCTTTTAAAGATTTTGGTCTATGGGTTCGAAGCTCTTCGTTATGGTCATGTGGTGGTGTTTACTTTGTATAAACCCTCATTACCTAGATTGCTATTATTTAGTGGTACTCTTGGGAATTAGTGCTTAAGGTATCGTTTAGTGGTGATTATGGAGGAAATCCAAGGATTGATTAGTTTATTAGAGCATCCTTGTCTTTAGTGGATAGGAAAGTTATGTTTAGTTTTTTAGGCTGCACACTTTAGTGATGAATGGTCACTTTAAGGAACATAATATCCATGTGAGAGAGTAGATATCATGACATGATGTCATATTAGATCCATTTTTGTATGTATATTTCTAGATATGAGCCCGATGTAGAGTACCCCTACCGGCATCCCGCGAAGGGCTGCGAAGTGATTGTAATGTGGATATTTAATGTGTTTATATTTGTAAAATTAAAATATGTTATCAAGGACAAGCATTTTATTGTAATTATTCGTTGAGAAGCTATAAGGCACTTCTTTTATATTTGTCTTATTGCGACATTTTTTTTTTCAGATCGAAATATGGCTACTTAGCCATTTTCTTTGATTTTCGAGATTCCTGGATGTTACCTTTGTTTGGTAACTCGGATATTGTTTGTCTTGAAAGAAACTAAGCTAAATTTGGTCAATAATGTTAGGTCATTTTCTTCTTGTCTACTGATGAGTTGGTTCTATAATGTTTTTATTATGTTCTCTCATTATATGGGGGTACACCCTAGGTGTCTTGATTTTCATCCTAGGTGCTTCAAATCATGCCTTTGGTTTTGGAGTGATGGAACTTTGTGTACCTAGGACCTTGGAGTAACCCTTTGTTATACAAATTTTCCTAGGGACAGGTTTCTTCGTGTCATGCATGATAATTGGTAGATTTGGAGGTGATTATGTTTCTTCTTACACCCTAGTATGAGTTTTGTTCATTATCAGGATAGATGTGACACTCGGTGTGAACTTATGGTTTATGTTAGGGATGGAGTAACTCTAGGATAATTATAGGTTTTTGGTGATATTGTTCTGTTGGGATATAATGGTTCACAGATGGGCATAATGAAGTCCTAACTTGATTACTTCATGTTATCTAAGCAAAGATCAACTATTGGACTATAAATACCCTAGATAAACTGGTTATACTCAATCTCCTTTGATATTTTTCTTTAAAAAGTATGTTTTCTAATATCAAGGACCCATAGATAGATATACCCTTGTCTTAATCTCGTGATTGTTTAGCAATCACCGCACTATTATCCATTTAGCATCAAGTTATGTTTAAATAGATATGGATGTATTGAGATCCTTGGAAATTTTTCTTAGAGATATTAGTTTTACTAGTTTTAATTTCCCGGCCTTGGTTGTGCTTATGTTATGCTCTTTCATCCAAGGCTATAACTCTTGGCCTTAGAGGCTATGTTTCAAGTAAATTGACTAACTTCCCTCTTGATACTTTGATGTTTTATCGGTGAGGAAGTTTGGCTTTAATTGGGAGAATCCCCCATTTTCGTCTTCATTTCTTGGTTGAAGGTATCTTGTGGAGGTATAAGTTTTCTTCGGAAACTCTCTCTCTTTCTCTCTCTCTTATATAATGAACATTGTTTTCTCGCTCACAAAAATACAAACTTCTTGAACTCATAATATCAAATTTATAACTTCATAAGGTACATCTTCATCGTATCTCTTATCGATACTTGTGGACACTCACCTAGAATCCTTAGAGGTATGTAGTAGTGATTTTTATGTTCAAGGAAACTTTTCATATCCTCACCCACCCATTTATGAGATTGGGTATTTTAGATTGAATTGTTGAGGTGGATTATAAGAGAATTTATGTGGCATCCTATGTAATTCTCAAATTTTACACATATGCATACAACAAGTAAAAAATATCAGATTTTTTTTTTACTTACATTGCTCACTACACAACACCATAAGGGCTCTAAGAAAAGAAATCCAAAAACACATGTGACACTTAGGTAAATCATCAACTCACGTAGAAACATGAAAAAAACATATACATGTCGATGCCACACTTTCCCTAATAAATGAATGCTGAAATTACTCAAGTATAAGAAGGGGGCCCAAGGATTGGAAAATCCAAAACACGTTATTTCCATGATTACATCTTAGTTATGATTAACATTCCAAGAAAATTATTATGCAATGATGATTTTATCTCTTTTTTTAACCTACAGGTTCGTAAATTCCTTCCGCATTCCACTTATAGTTCGACCATTTAATTTGGCTCTTTATCGCTACGACAATATCCATAACTTACATAATTATTTTCCATATTTCAATTTGCATATAAATATCCTAATTCTCTCCTTCTTGTGTCAAGATTATGCTTCTGAACGTTTATTCATGTTTAAATTTTACCCTTACTACAAAATTGAATCTAACATGGTGTCAAGAAATAATTATAAGGATTTGAGGCAGCTTTAGATTCAAGATACCTTTTCCCAAAACATTTTTTGATCATGATATCCTTATTTCCCATCGTAGTTAAGATAATTGAAAAACGTGTTGAATCCATTCAACATTTCCACATCAAGAAATTTTATTTAGATTATATATCTTTTGTTTTCTTAAAGTTATATCACTCCAAGGAAATTCATATTCTATTTAACACAAGTAAATGTCAAATTGAGTTACAAGGAATCCAACAAAGTGACATTATTCCTAACTAAGAATCTCGTTTTACTCTCATATGCTTTACTCTAACATTACACTATGGTCTCATTATTGACATCATTTTATAATGAAAGAGTTACGAAAGAACATGTCTAATATCTTAAAGAAGTACATGATTGGAAGCATTAGAACCGTATGTGAGCCACAAGTGATTTTTTTTAAAGTGATATCCCATGTTTCCTATTTTCACGATACCACATGTGAAATGTCTTTTTCTTAATGTCATAAACAACATAACAAGGGATTATGGAACCAAGTTTTCAGTTTCCTAGTTCCTCTTAAGTCAACATCTTTCAAATTAATTTCATTTGGAAAGAGTTACTTATAATTTTCTACCCATAAGATAACCTCCCAATCAACTAAGGTTTCATTTAATTCTAGTTTGCACCTAGGGATCTATGCCCTATTATAGATCAGATTAAGGTGTAAAAACATGTTTACCCTATAAAGCCTTTGAAAAAGGACCAAGGCGTTATAATGAAACTAGCCAAGGTAACACATTTAGTTGTGAGGAACTAATGATATCATTAGCATAAGTCTAAGTCATAGTACAACTATTTCACTAGCTCCATTTGCATAGTCTATATCCCACAACGAGTTATTTCAAAGATGAAGTTAATTTATAGATCTAACTTTGTAAGACTTGGTAGTCCACTAGGATACTAAAGAAATTATAGTTCTACTTACTCTATATAATTTTTTTCGATGTTGTTCCTAACCTTGGAGTTCACCATGATGTTCTTGCAAGCATACCAGCTATGATGACAACTCCAAATTGGGCTCTTATTTACTTAAACTACAACATGCCATGGAATTCACTAAGGTGCCATTGAATATTATATTTAGAATTATTTATTACATTTTTAAGGTAAGGAACAAAACACCAATTATAATCAATTATTTCACACTATAAGTCCAAGATAAGGTATTAAAATTGAATTTCATTTAACATATATATTCAACTTTTCCAATATAAATTTTGGGATCAAAATAACACCCATGGTTGGATACATATTCCCCATACATCCCTAAACACTTGCAACTCATACACATTATAAAATTGTAATAGTAAATACATATATATTATTTCCATTTTCTTATATAATTTTAAATAATACCCAACGAATTAACAACCATGCCATTTCACCATATTTTTCATCTTGTAAAACCATGTCAGGATGAAATCAATGTTAAATCATTGGCATGGCATCCATCCTAATCTAGCATAATTAATGATATCTAGTATCCCATTTACATTATAATACTAATAATTTACATTCGAAAGGAAAAGGGTAAGATACATGTATTCATTTTATCTAATTCCACTTCATTTTGTAAACAAGGAGAGAGTAAAAGATAGGAAAGAGAGAGAAACACTACTTCCCAAAAAGAAAATTTCACATAACAAGCAATAAGATAGAGTCGTAATAAATTATTTACAAGTGTCAATGAGTCTCCATAGTGGTTTGGTAACTTGACTGGGGTCCTAAAACTTTGTTTTACATTTTCCTTAATAGTTGCAAAATTGTTCAATTTACACTTGGAGGCTAAGAAAGTGCATTGAAAAAATATCTTCCGATAAGAAAATTCATGACGGGTGAATTCTACATGGCCACCTCTATACCATGATTTCATAGGATCTCAAGGAATTTAGAAAGGTGAGTGGTTTATGATTGGCGGCCAGCTTTTCCGAGGCCATCGGTCATAATTGGCTTGGTTGCAAATGATCAAAAGTTATCTCAAGGGCTTAGAAAACCAGTTCCAAAACTAATGTTTGATGGATGAAAATGTAATGAGAAATTTTTACAATCTATCCTATATATGGAGAATTCACCAGAGTCGACATGATTAAGAACTGACAAAAAGGTTTTAAATCACATGACAGTTTTCCGGAGCCACCGGTGATAATTAGTCTAGTTTGACCTAGTCAAACTGCGACCAAAGTCCTACAAAATGCCTTTTCCAAACTATCAAGAAGAGTGTTTTTCCCCAAACTGATGGTTCTAGGAAATTGTCTAGTAAAAGTACTAGAGGTTTGTGAAAGTGGATAAGCATCTTGTCACTCAAGGTCCAAATGGTGAGCTAAAACGAAACCCAAATTTTCACTTTTAGCAGCTTCCTGCATTGCAAAATGGTGTAACAAGGCTCCTAGAAGGGAATCGAAATATCACATATGATCAATCAAAGTCGATCCAAGGATTGGAGTGACTCCTCACATAACAAGGTACACAAAGAAAACTTAACATCTTCCTTCTGGAGTTACGAAGGTTGTTTTGCAAGTCTCTAAAAATCATGATTTATCTACTTTAACAAGGGAGTGGTCAACATATTTACAGGGAAGTCAACTTCAATTTGTCAATAAATAAAGCTATTGTAAAAATTTAGTTTGGTTAGCAAGTTTGTTAGATCATCTCAAAATGATGGTATGAGTTTATCCTTGTCTACCAAGGAATATTGTAATTGTGCAAGCTATGGTATGACATCGTTTTCTTTTTAAAAAAAGTTTATTTTAAACTATCAATTTATGATAATGCTACATTTTAAAATTTTATTTCACTACAAATGAACAATTGAAGAAATTTTTTTATGAAATATAGGGAGATATGAACCATGCATGGATGACCGAATCTAGTCGAAATTGCGGGATTTGGTTCTGCATCTCTAATGGACATTTCATCAAGCAGTTTGCACACGTCCTCAATTCCACCCTTATGCATTTGCTATAAATATTATATACTCATTCCAAAAATTATTTCAGATTTATATGCAGCTACATCTTGCATATCTTCCACAATACTTTGTATAAAGAAAAACTAGATCTAATACCTTAAATCCTAGGTACTAATGAAGAGGCTTTGGAATGACAATGGAAGTGTGAACAACATAGGCTATTAGCAAAGGAAGTGTTTCCATTGAAGGTAAGTACAATTTTATGTACCAAGGAAGTGGGTCAAGGTATCGAAGCTTTCCCAGTGGTAACCATCCACAAAGCATTAAGTGTAATTGAAAAGTGTTTTCCCCCAGACACCCACTCCCCAAGGCGTAGAAATGGAACAATTAATCCAAGATGCAGCAGAGTAGTAACAAAATTCACCAACATGATTGTAGGTAAATTACAATAGATCTAAGAAATCAAACTAGAAGAGAGTACAATAATCACCCCATAAACTAGAAATATTCCAAAAGTAAATCCTAGAGAAGATGAGGTAGCCAATTTATTTCACGTTAAGACCCTAATTTGTCTTCTTCTCTATTTAGAAAACTATGTGATGGAGTTGAATCTGGTAATGTGGATGATCCTATTCATCAAAGTCTCATCCTTTTCTATCACGCTATCAAATCTCATCCCAAAGTCTCCATCATGGATGATGGGAGTTCATGAGCAGGAGGTAAGGTTGAGGGAAAAACTAAAACTCTCACTTGTTATGATTATGGCCAAGAATCTCTGCAGTCTCTAGCTAGTATTGTGGCTTGGGAAAGGTGATACAAGATGAAGAGGAAGATTTGGCTATAAATATGTCGATTTCCTTTTATTGAAAGTAACTAAATCCTTTCCAATAACCCATTTCCTCGTATATCATGTTGTCATCAGTAGTCCTGTGAGGCCAAAAATCGACATTTAGTCAAACAATGCACATGTCAAGTGCTTGTTTCCACATTTTCATACATACCTACTAGAGCACTTCCAACTGCAACGTCTGAAAAATCCTCTATATTTTATGATTTGATGGATGTCCATACCCTAATTCAAAGCTCAAGTTTTGGTAGATGGGAATATGCTGGAAAGGAGACATAAGGGAGAGTGAAAGAGACAAAATATGCAAAGACATGTGAGGGATAGAAGAAAAAATGGCACGTTCAATGCCTTAGGCAACACAACAACTAAATAAAATAAGGGACAAGGAGCTGGTAACATGTTTCACCAGTTATAGGGAACACAACACAACCAAAAGAACAAAAGAAAGAAAAATCAATATAGTTTGGCGTTGAACCAAACAATGATGCCTCTCGTATCCTAAGTATATTTCTTATTTTGTGCATAACAAAAAAATAGAGACAGTAAAACATTTCATCTCAACCATATATGCATATACAGTTCCATGCTAGTCGATTTACATGTGGAAATATGAGAAGATTCTTGATTACAAATTTTCTCCACACACAAGGAAAATTTAATTCCACTTTCTGTCATCGCTAATATCCAAATCTGCTAAAGTTACAACGTTAACCTGATTTTTAGCATGATTATTTCCTCTAATCAAATTAAAGTGATAGAAATGTTGTGCAAGGATGTGATATGTCGAGGACTAGGAGAAATCCCATGTACTTTTTAGCACACTACCACACGCTCCACCAACTTCACTTACTCCCGCACTTGCCCACGCCATTCACGCACTTCTATGTTAATATATATAAATTTAATTTAATTTTATTTTTATTTTATAGTTGAAAATACATCCTACAAGGAGCCACATCACCCTCCTCTCATCATTTTCTATTGATATGAATTATTTTGGATTTTTTGGGGTTACTCGGTTTAAGTTACCCAATTGTATTTTTGGAGGATTTTGCTTGAGTTCTTATTTTGGAGCTTGGGAGCTTGTTTTGGATTTGAATTGGACTTGGAAAATCTTGGAGCTTGTTTCTTGTGGATTGAATATTCTTGCAATGGCAAGGTAGGGTCTATACCCTTGCATTTTATTTTATTTGTTGTGTGATTTCTTGTAAAATGAATGAATGTTGTGTTGTTTTGGATTTGGGGTAGTATGACCTTAAGGATGGTGTGGGAGAAGGAAAATGGGGATATTTTGAGGGAGGGATAAGAGTTTTGTATATGCATTTGGAGGGAGTTTGGGTTGGGTGTCCCACCTTGTGATAATAAGAAATATTTCTTGCTTATCTTGGTATGTTTCATTTGAGGGAGTGATAAGAGATTGAGGGAGTGATAAGAGATTGAGGGAGGGATAAGAGTTTTGTTTTGGTTGTATGGATGATTTTTTTGAGTTTTTAAGGTGGAGACTTAACCCATTGGGAGGAAAAAAGGGATTATGTAGTGCCCACTTCCCTCCGCAACCCTTTTGTTGTTGATTATGATACTATCGACTATACTCGGGGACACTAATGTAGCCTTTGAGTTGGTATGATGTTAGACATTAGAAACCATGGGCTGTGATTGATTTTTATTCATATGTGATGCATGTGGATTATTAGAGACATTTTATATTGATGTTGATACAATGCTTGGCATAATTATAAATATATAGGTTTTTTCGTACATGTGATATTTTGTCATATCAAGTAAACCTAGAAAATTGAACTAATTTTATGATCATATGGTTATTGAGGAAATTGTAAATGACATTGTTATTTTCCTTGATGATGTTTGATTTATATATAGATGATTTTAGAGCTATATTTGATATTTATTTTGGATGTTTTGATGCGGCCATGAGGCCAAAGGAGGTATTTGTGTTTTGCAGGTAGACATGTCACAACAAACATCGGGGATGGAGACCAACCACATTGGAATTCTAGGTGAATTCAACAAGGGTCACCATGGCAACATGTTTTTGTTATGTTTTTCATGTGTTCTTGTTGTTAGGGGTTCTAATGGGAAGGGATCACCTTCAAATGTGACCAAGGGGTTATGTGTATTATTTTATTTAGTTCCTTTGTTTAATTTTAGTATGTGATTTTTAGTGATGTATTTTTCCCCTTTATTATTCATTAGATTGTGTCTAGAATAGTGAGAAATCATATTGGTAAATAAATTAAAATGGGTCAAAAGAATGCATTTATTAGAGTTGATGGCTTTTGGATTAAGTGTTGTAAGTAATGTGCAAGTAGTTTTTAATGCGAAACACTCCACCTTCCTTTTGAAATGCAGATCTATCCTTAGAATCTAATTTTGGAAGCTTGTGGGACACATTAAAATTTCCCCAAACCTCTTAAATTTGTATACCAACCCTACCTATGGGTTGGGGAGTCAAAATTAGGCCTCATTATGTATTTTGGGAAGACAAGTTGTAAGTTTTAATTGCACTATCTTACATGAAATTAATTTTGGTCCTTAGGGTGTGGACTTGGATTGTGTGTGTAAGTAAAAGGGTCATTTATTCACCCACCTTTTTAGTTATGCTTTGGAGTTTGAAGTTGACTTGTGAGGTGGAGTGGAGGATGAGTGATGTGGCATCCTACATGGAGCCACCTCATCCTCCTCTCTCCCTTTTCTATTTATTCGAATTCTTTTGTTGTTTTGGGGGTTACTAGAGGGGGCTACTTCATTTTGGTGAATTCATATATTTTGGTTACTTATTTTGGTTTGAGCTCTTGTAATTTTGAAGAGAGTTAGAGATTTTGTGGAATGCTTGTGAATTACTGGAGCTTTTGGAATGTTTGGATTGGAAAAAGAAAATCTTGTTGTTGAATTGTTGGAGCAAACTCTACCATGGAGAGGTAGGAGGTTTGCTCTTTAAAACAAATTTCTTTTATTTATGCATATATGAATGCTTCGAATATTTTGGTATGTTGTTGGCTGGTTGGGTAGATTGCCTAGGTATGGTGTAGGAGAAGACTATGGGGATCTCTTCTGGGGAGGCCTAACAGTTTTGGGGAGGTATAAGTGTTATTGTGGAGGGAGTTTGGGATTGGGTTCCACCTTGTAAAAGAAATAACTTGCATTTCTTTACTCGTTATGGGGTGCCATAAGAGTGTGGGGAGGCATAAGAGAATGAGAGGTATAAGGGGTAATTGGGGAATGCAAAAGGGCATGTAGGGGTTTTGAAATTATGTGTGTGTGTGTGTATTCGCAAGTTTATCTTAAGGTGGAAACCCATTTCCCCATAGGGAGGTATAAGAAGCTTCCCCATAGGTCTTGCTCCTCCGGCTTATGGATGATGAAGCTTGAGTATTGCTCATTGTTCTTCCTGTGGTTGCAAATTGCAATATGTAATTAGACTTTGTTTTATTTGTGAAAATTGTTTTTTTGTTGTTCAAGCCTGTTTTTGCCATGAGTTGGAATACATTTCTTATTTCTTTCTGATTGGGGCTCAGGGGCCAATGAGGAGGATGACTTCTCCTCGTCATTGGAATTATTTATTGGGTGGATATCGTTGCCTCTCCTTTTTTTGTTGTGATCAAAAGATATATGGTGGATCTTCTTATTGTTTTTTTGGAGTTGAGGATGAAGACAAATTTTGTAGTTTCTCCTTGGGTTCCTTATTGTGAAATTTCCCACTTCAAGTGGATGGCATTGTAATAATATTTGTGGTGGAAAGTTGCTCTATTTTTGAAATGGAACCTACATTTGAATGTGAGAGATGTATATTCTGTAAGTTGTATTTGATGAATGAAAAAGGAAGTTGTAAAAGAATTATTGGAGTTCAATAGAAGTTGTTTTAGTTACCACAAATGATATGGTTTTCATTTGAAATATGTGTTTGAAATACATTGTGAAATCTCTGTTTGAAAATTGGAAAAAGAAATACGTATGAAGAAATATTACATTTCTCTGTTTCATTT
Organism: Taxus wallichiana var. yunnanensis; assembly: GCA_018340775.1. Taxonomy (NCBI): domain Eukaryota; kingdom Viridiplantae; phylum Streptophyta; class Pinopsida; order Cupressales; family Taxaceae; genus Taxus; species Taxus wallichiana. Next base: position 745,245,890 of record CM031238.1, read on the forward strand.
GAAATGCATGACTTGGAAGTAGAACTACATTTTGGGTTTTCATGCATTGATTGAAGTAAAGTTAAACATTGTAAAATTGGAATGGAATGAACTTAAATATTTAAAGTATGGTAACGAAAAGTAGATCAATTCGAGATTAAGTATGTTTTTTTTTCCATTTTGGATTCTTTGTAAAGCCTACAAATATATATTAAAAAATATACAGAGTACACTATAACTTGAAATAATAATCCAAGATAAAGAAGATCAAAATGCTTTTCAAATAGTTGAATTGCTCAAGAAAATTTGTCAAACTTCAATTAATCAGACTTAGACCAAAACTTAGATGTTTTGCAGTAAAAGGGGGACTCATTTTGAAACTCAATCCATCAATTAAACCCTGAAAAATCCATCCTAATCCTCCCAAGTGCAATCATCCATGTCATCTTGGCATGTTGAGGAAGAAAGAATGGCGGATTGAATTAATTTTGTTAAGTTAAAAAGTCCAGTTCACATTTAAATGGCACAAAAGACATTTTATTTAAATTATCTAGCCTAAGTTCATCAAAAATGAAGTTTTATGTTTCCTTTTCAAAGAGGAGTTCTAGCCGTTTCGAAAAATTCCTTATTTTCCCAAATCTGAGCTTCCAGTCCAAAGATATGGCCTTTTGAATTTTTTTACTTCGCTTAGTTTTTTTAAAAAGAGAGGGAAATTTTTGTAAATCAAACCCGTAGGCTCGAAAATTACTTATGGAAATTTTAGCAAAAAAATCAATAAGTCATAAATTCCTTCATGGCCCTGCCCCGCCAATTCTCTTTTGGGAAAATGCCTCCGCATGGCTCACGGGCCCGCACTTTCAAATTTTACCCTTTTGAAAAAGGGCGAAAAATATTAATTCTCCACGCTGGTCACTTCCCTTCATGTCACCTTGGGCATGACATGTGGCATCTCTAGGTGTCAACGGAGGCGTGGGGGTTTTTGAAATTTTTTTCCCTTTCAAATAAAAAGAGTTAAAATCCAAATTACCTCTGACGACACGCCTTCCTGCGAGGGCTTATCAGCGTTACAGGTGTCCCTTGCGCCTTGGGAAAATTTTCTTCTCCGGGCCCGCAAGCTCGCCTTTGGGAAATTTTTCTTCCCAGGCCCATAGGCTCGACTTTGGGAAAATTTTCTTAATTTTCCTTCGTGATCCTTCCGCCTCGTAACTTAAGAAATATGAGGAATTAGGAGGACTTCTTTATATCATTGGAAAGGGGAAGAAATTTCCTATCTAATGGATATGTTTTCAAGAAACCTTAAGTGCATGAAATATGTGAAAAATAAGGTTGAAGTTTTAAGATGAGCCTGAGAGTGGGTAAATGGGAAATTACCCCTTATTAACTTAAATGTTTAATTCTAAAGCATGGGTTGACCTTTTTAGGGGTCACATTAGGGGATAAGAGAATGTTTTTCTATCCCATGTAAATAAGAACCTTGGTTGTTGTTTAGACCTAGTGAAATTATAAAAAAAACCTTGGGCATTTAATTGCTTGGGCCCCTTTGACCCTCTAAAATTAATTAAGGAATATTTAAACATAGTGTTAATTTAATTATTTATTAAATTAACACCTAAGAGAAATTTAACTGTTTTGGATTAAACTATACTCATTAATTTTGTGATGTGGTTTTAATATTTGTTATAACGGGAAAATTTTATTTATTAATTGTAATTGACTTTGAATCTTTGTTGTGACAATCTGTTGCTTGAAGCCTGGTAGTGGTCATGCTTTTTAAAAAAAGTTATTCCATAATTTTTCTATCTAAACCTAGGTTGTTCTTGGGTCTTGAGTGGTTTTTTTAGTGGGCATTGCAGATTCCCCATATTTCTTTTCTCCCTTAGCTTACATTTTAAGCCTTGGTGTTTGAGAAAATTGCATATTTCTACTATTCTTGTTATTATGCTTATATGGGTGCAATTTTTATTGGCATGAATGTATTTTTGTATATGCCTTTATAAAGAGTTGTCATGGTTGCTTAATGTATGTTAACGCTTCATTGTTGGGGCTCAATGGCCAATGAGAAGGAAGGCTTCCCCTTCTCATTGGAAACAATGTTGGGAGGTGAGTTTTTCCTATGCACCCTTCCTTGTTGTGATTTGAAGATGAACAAAATCTTATGGATTTGTAGGATGTTCATGGAATGAATACATGTATATTTGAGACCAAGGAAAGATACCTATTGTTTTCAATGTTATCATGTTGTTTCACTCTTAAGTGGAAGGTTTTTATGTACTTGTATTTTAAAAAAAAATCATGTAAATTTACTTATCAAACCATGTAATGTAATGGTTGAATGAAGGATGTTGTAAGTTGTATTTTAATGGAAATGTAACTCTTTTCAAATATGGAATTTAATCAAAAGTTACATTGTGACTTCATTTTGAGAATGGTTATCTTTCTTTGAAATTACTTGGAAGTGTAAATTTGTTTTCTTTTTTAATTTATCTTTCAAATATTCGTTGTTTTTATACCTATTTTCCTCTTTCAAATGAATTGTTAAATAGTGAAATTTTAGTGCTATTGTTGTAAATTATACAACTTCACAAAACAAAAATAATGTAACATTTTATTACTTCTAAATGAATATAGTTAAATATGTCCTCCTTGTCATTATAATTAATTTAGACAGAAAATAGAAATGAGTCCCGAAACTATACATTTTTGTATATGTTCAAATACACAAACTTACTTTTGCAAAAAAAAACCTTGAAATCTTATGATCTAGAAATATGTATATACAAATAATTCTATATATTTATATCAGACTATATTCATACATTATATAAATCTTATTATATATATAAGAATATATATTAATTTTATACTATTATTCATTATATAAAAATAAAGAGGGAGTATATGTTTAAAATAATATATTTATATAGGTAAGTGGTTGTGTAAATATACTTTTGAAAAGAGTTTTTGAAAAAAGAGAAAATATATTAAAGAATTTAAATGATAAGTGAATGGGATGTGTAAATAACTTTGGGAAAAGTTATAAAAAAATTTATTTAATTTGGGTGGGGGCCAAACCCCAATTAACGGTGTGGTATTTTAATTAATGAAAAAGCATAGGGGGTGGGCCGTAATGGTTGACCCACCCCACCATATAATATATAGGGGTGGGTCAGCTATGGCCTCCCATCCCCAAACCCCAACTAATATATATATTGCAGCCATATATTTTCTTGTACTTTTTTATTGTTTTGGGATGAAACCCATGATCTTTTAAATATAACATATGTTATACACACACACACACACACAAAAGAAAATCACATTTCTTTGGCCGCCACATTCTTAAGCCATGGATTTTTATATACAAAGCTGTATTTTTCAATATATAAATATACCCACAAAATCTGTAAAATACCCAAATCTAGAGAAAAATAAAATAAGGTTAAATGAAAACCCATAACCGACACATCTAGTGGAAATTTATTTATTTTTAAAATAATGAGTATACCCAAATCTGTGAGTATATCAAAGATAAAACAAAGCAAAATCCTTCATAGTGTTGCTTAGCTCCATGATGTCCATTCTCTCAAACCTACAATTAGAAATGTGCAATGAGAGAGCTAGGGAAAATAAAATGAAAATAAAGAGATTATAAGGATTTTTAGGTTTTTATAGAAAACCTAAAATCAAAGGGCCATTATTGACTAGATCTAATGTTAGAGATTTAACCATACAACACTTTACGTGATGGGAATTTTATGGGTTTGACTATGTTTAGAACCCTTCCTTTTATGGGATAGTAAATAAATAAATTATAGTATTTGATTATGGTTAAATGGAATAAACATTAGGGGTTTGGGTGTTTAAATGTATTAATTAATCAAGGGGTATAAGGGAGAAAATGTACAGTATAAATTAAGTAACAAATTAAGGGTGTAATACAAGAATTAATTACGTAGGCAAATATGATTAAATTACTTGGGAAATGAATTTATAAATTTTAATGGGGACCTAGGAGAATATAAGTATTCAACTTTAAAATTCGAACTAATTAAATAAATTCAACTTGGGCAAAAGAAAGGATTCAAATCCCGTATTAAATTTTATGGGATAAATTTAAATTGGTTAAGGAATAATGTATTAAATGGCTAGATATTTTGAAAGTGATAGTTGGATTTAATTTAAAATAAATGTATTTAACCAAAAAAAAATCCCGTAATTTTCCCTAAAATAATTAATGGGGTTTTACATAGTTTTGGTGCATCAATTTTTTTGTGGGCATTATAGATATCATAAAGAGGCTCATAAAAGGAGGGTGATGTACAATAAGTTGAATCATATTGTTATGGATAAAAACTTCTAATATCTAAAGTAGGAAGAAGTGTGTAATGGGTATGATGTCATGTGAATAATTTATTTTGTGAATCCTTGCTAATCTAACATGTAAATATAGAGGAAGGCCATATGTTCTCTCTCCTACATATGATGTAAAATGATAAGGAGTATGATATAATTACCCAAGTAGTCCAAGCCTCTATTAGAGACATATGTTTGAGAAGATTTTAATAAATTTCAAACATCTCATAGAGGAAGAATGATAAATATATTTGGTATTCCTAAGCTATGAGTTTCTACAAGAGCTAAGGGAATGTATAAAGACGAAAACTAATTGTCCCCTTATCTCATCCTTAAGGAGAGAAAAAAAACAAAGCGTTCCTCAGTCTAAAGTCTAAAAATAAAATCTAACAAATGTGATTCTCTCGAGGGATGAGGTGGTTTGTCTCAATGTAAATATGATTATATTAAAATATGAGATAAGAAGGGGAATTCTCATATTGTAAGACAAGTATAATTTTATGTTTCCTCGAGGTTGGATGAAGTTAACACTGAAATGAAGATGTACATCTTAGTAGTGATAAAATTTTAAGGTGATATGTTCCTTAGGTTGATTCCATGTGGACTTGAGATATGATTTGTAAATATTAGTATGAATGCAATCAATGTTTTTATTGGAGAGACAATGATCATATATGAGAAAGTTATTTGATGGTCACTTGTCAATATCAAGATCAATGAGACACAACAATATAGAGGTTGTCGCATACCAACATGAATTAAATCCATGTTTTTCATGTTCCATTGATGATCTAAAATAAAGTCCTGGATACCTATATAAACCACTCTACGAACTACCTAATTTATTTAGTATTTAAATCCTAGCTACCACATGAAATATCATCGAAGCCAATGCCAAATTAAAGGTCCAGAGTGCCCTAGGCAATAGTTTGAGTGGGAACCTTCCTCAAAAATTTATTTAATATTTTTTCCATAAAGTAAATAAATTAAATATTTCTATATTTTTATATTTGTAAATTTACATCATGGTCATAATCAAATAATTTAAAAATATATTATTAAATTATCACGGAAAGATGAAAACTATTTTGGGAATGGAAAAAGTTAATCGTAGGAGATGCTCGAATGCAAAAATACAATATTTTATACAAGGCTTCTTACAAGTTTGATTTAGCCTTATCAAGTAGGTGACATGAACTCTATCCTGAAATAAATAACCATTTTTTTGCAAAGAAACAAAAACGTTTATGTAGCTCCGATGGTTTTGTGAAGAGTCATATTTGGACTAGGCCTACAAATTCCTCCATAACAAAATAATAGAAACTTTCCCCAAAAAATTAAGAATAGAAAATTAAATAATTTTTTCCTTTAATTATACTCACCTCTACTAGATACACCAACAACATTATAAAAAATACATTAACCTTTTTTAAGAACAAATTACACACCAAAGATAAACTGAGCTACATAGAGAATGGGTAACAATACCAAAAAAATCTTATCTACTTATAAATATGTGATATTTTCTTTTACTTGCAAAAATATTACAATAATGTTCTATGTATATTTGTCAAATTTATGTTACTATACAATAATATCTATAAATGGGTTGATCAATATTGAATTTTTAGATAAATTATTTTGAAGTTATGTTCTAAAATTAAGCGACAAAAAGAAATTTTTTAGATTGAGGCGCTCCTAATTGTTGGTGCCCTAGGCAATCGCCTAGTTTACTCGAGGCTTAATCCCCTATGATTGAAGCATTAAGGAACAAGTGCCAAATTCTACATAAGGATGATGGAATGACAGACTAATCTATTTGTATGAATATGCTTAGATAACATTATGACCATAAATAGATCTATACTTTTTTTTATCTTCAACTTCAAATACACGTTCCCCAAAGATCAAAAGCGCATACAAGAAGGTAGGTGTGACTAGTAAATGATAGAAGTGGATAAAACAATCAATAATTTTTAATTACCTACAAACATTAGCATTTAAGTTGAGGATAATGGATATTCAAAAGATGCATTAATATTTAAATAAATCCATATGCATTCTCAAATGATTAAGTTATATTTTTTAAATTAATATTCCCCTTTATTCTAAGGTTGTCGATGTGCATAAAAGTTGGAAATATTTATGGACAGTTGCCTTTAGCTTTATTAAATAATATAATATTAATTTAAATTGTTGGTCTTGTGCTTGGTCTTGGTTTTGGTATTTGTCGATGCTTCAGATTATGAAAAAAGAATTAATGTCCTAATTTAAATATATATTTCCTATGAAAATATTTATGTTTATATTGTTAGTAATATTTTTCTAGTATATTTTTCAAATTGCAATTTAAAAAAACTCTTTGGTATAATTTATTCTAAATAATTTAAATTGTTTAATATTTTGTAAATTCTAATGCAAATCGGAAGACCCAAATCTATAATATTATTTTTAAAAAAATACAAAAGTAGAAGACATGCTTCTAACAAAATATCATATCTATCACATGTGATTGCAAATTTTAATTGTCAACTAACCAACAAGGTGTTTATTACTTTTCTAGAGTCCCTTTTCATTCATTCATTAACCAATTCAAGTTAAAAACCTATATGATATTCAAAGTGAAAGGGTTCTTGCCATCAAAATAAAATAATCATTAATAAATTCTCTATGAGGTGGTACTATTAATTACAACATTTGTACTAATTGGTATTGTCCTTTATACCAAATGTAGTTTTTTTCTCCTCTCAAAATGTTATATGTATGTTTATCTAGAATCCAAGTTGGCTTCTTTATAGATTAAAGGGGTTTCGATGATGTAAAACTAAGGAATAGGGTCAACCATAGTGAATCGAGAGTGTTCAAGTAATAATATATGCACGAATATGATCAATTACGTATTAATGGAACAAATGTTTATAAAGATGAAAAAGTGTAATTTTCAAATATCTTTAGGGTAATACAATGTTGTACTATTTTTAGTCCCAAATAATTATTTAGACCTATTGTGGACGTTAATATTATTATCTTAAAATATCCTATAGGAACCCGGGAAAAGAGAGGGGAAAACTATATGAAACTATCACCCTAGATATTACAAAGAGCATAAAAATTTAGCCATTTAGTGATGGTAACTTATATATACTAAGTTACACTATAAAATAAATTCTTTTGCACAAAAAAGTAATAATAATAACTCTTAAGATTTATTTTCAGAGAAGCATTGATGATGCTTACATTTTACAATTGTTGGATTAGAAATGTTGATGAGATCATATATGGAGAGCTTGATATGATATATATACATCTACTCCTTAATATCACTGGGGGTTCATTATCTAGGAAATATCCTAGCACGTGGGTTCATATTGAGGTAATTAAAATTAACAAAATTAAATTCAATATACTAGTAGATATGAGGGGGTGAAAGGGTTTAATTTATTAATGTTTTGAATCTAGTATTGGGGGTAGATTAGAGAGGTAGGCAAAAGGAAAAGAAAGTTTAATTTTAATATAAAACTTAAAAATTTAAACCCTAGTTTGTAAAAGTAAATAACTTAAAATTGCAAAAGGAGTGTGTGTTCAATGAAAAGTGCAAAAGCCATGGAATGAGGCTAAAGAACCTCAAGCTTGACTAAACTTAACCATGCACCATAAGATTAGAGCTAAACAAAAAACTACATTTGCATGTATAAATTTTAAACTAACATTCAAATCCTAGCATATATACTACTCTCTTCTCCATGAAAGCTTGATAAAAAAAGTGAACCTAGTTAGATTCTAAGTAATCAAATTAGATGTGTTGTTTTCTTCAACGGAGGTGAAAAGGTTTCTCTAAAATGGATACAACATCAAGTTAGATACCCTCCTACTAACCTACTATGAAGTTATGGATGTGAGATGGAAGAGCTTCAACAATGGAGGATAGCCAAGATCAAATGCCTATTAGCTTGGCTAATGCAAATGAGGTCTAATGCCAATATCTCCAAATGTGAGAGAAGGACTTGTGAGTAAAGTTGTAAGTTTGAAAGGGAGGGGTGACCCTTCTATTTATAGTTTTCCAAATGGAAGAGTTTGAACTTTGGGTGCATGTGGGACTAAAGTTCAAAAAAACTTTTAGATTAGATTAGGATAAACATGCTTTAGGCTTAGTTGAGATAGGATTAGGCTATTTAAAATTTATTAGCAAGTGATTAGAGACTTTTGACGGTTGGGAGGGGTCCTGGATAATCAATTGTGGTGATAGATAGCCTAGGAAGAAAATAGAAGTGGTCTAGAGAGAACTAGGGAGGTTACGAATGGTCAAAAGGAGGAATGTTTAGCTAATAAGAGAGATATTATCCAAACAAGTTAAATATGGGAAGAATATGACCGAGAAGGTGTCGCGCATGGGCATCTAAGAATGGAGCGAAGAATGTTAATTAACAAAGTGTCGTCAATTGGTTGAATGGGAGGAAATGCTAAGCGTAAGCATATACTAGGTTTCTCGCATTTTCCCGCTTTGGGGTGACGTAAGTGACGTCTCTTCAAAGAAAGTAGACAAGCATAAACAAGTAGAAAATTTTGAAGGGATAGAAGAAAAATGAGTAGAATGGAGGATGCCCCCTCGATTGTCAATGGGGTGATAAAAGAACTCGATTGACAATTGAAAAGATGACAAGAAGAGAATAGAAGAAAGAATAGTATGAAGAAGAAGAAAGGGGATATAGAAGAAAAAGAGTATGAGGAAGGGGGAATGAGATAACATCCATCTAATGCCTTTAAAACAACTTTATTTTTCATCATATTGCTAAGGATATTCATCATCAGTCCTTATTTAAAAAGAATGAACAAAAGTGTAGTATGACATTGAAAGCCATATACAAACAAATGTTCATTGATAAAAACACCAACTCCATGCAACATACAAAATGTAATGCAATACAATAAATTAAAAGATGCCTAACTCCGTCAACATAAATAATGCAATGCAATACAAGAAAGTAAACAAGCCAAACCTAACAAAGAAACAAGTACCATGTCTTTGTTAGAAAGCTTCGATTCAACCTATACGAATTAATGACAAGGGTTAATGATGGTTCCTAAGAAAGAATACATGCAAGGGGAATAATGGATGACACTTCCATCCTATGAAAAAGTAATGTGCACTACGAAATAGTACCAGGAAACTCACTTTGTGCCCCAGAGTATAGATGAAGTAAGAAGCCTAGCTTTTGTTGATGGAGGTAGATCAAGATGATCTGAGTCATGCACATGAACAAGTGAGAACCAAAGAGTGATGTTTTGTAGGATGATTTATATTGTTTTTGATGTTTTCTGAAACATATTTGAATTTTTATTTTTCTAATATATTTGAATGTTTTTTTATTTTTCTAACATATTTGAGTTTTTTTATTTTGAATTTTTTTGAAACTATGTATGAGAAGATGAGGAAATGTGGATGACCCCAGTCTGCTAGATGGGATGTACAAGGGCATAAGGCCACGTGCGTATGAGAAAGATGAATATGTAACAACTCCTAGCGATTAGGTGGGAGTATTCAAAGGAAAACTCTTCACAAGTAGATGTGGGATCCAAGGCCATTATGGATAGGTTCAACATGATGGTGAACACAAACTAATGAAGTGTTGGGAAGAAGAAAGGATGCCCCCAACATAAGTTTTCCTAAAAGCACATGATAGAAAGGAAGGAGAAGATTGTTTTTGTGACAGGGACAAAGGTGTCTGAAAAAATGGCAAAAATTAATCTTATACACATGGATGTTCTAATCGAAGTAGAAGAACGATGTGAATGAATCTTAGAATCCTCGGGATGAAGAAGTGATTAGCCAAAGGCACAAATTGTGACACGAAATATGGACTAAAGAAAGAGTCTAAATAAGGTCCAAAAAGACACTTGGTAAAATACTAATCCTGCCTACTCATAGAGATCCGGTGTGTGCACGTGGAATTTATTACCTCTTGAAGAGAAGATTCAATAGACAAAAATTGAAGACACCCCGGGAAATGTGTAGGAATGATTTATTTTGATAGGTGATAAGTGATTTGGATGGTGGAAGGATAGTTGTACATTGCTCTACTTCCAACCATGCGTCCATAGCCCCGACGAAGATGTATTTGATTCTAATCACAAGATTTCTCTACTACTAGTCAGGCATCTATAGCCCCAATAGAGAGTTATATATCAATTTGTATTTGCTTTGTAGCTTTTAGCTTTTGATTGATTGATTTTGATTCTTTTTCTTTCTGAAAACTTATTTCAGCTCTCTTGTTTGACAAGGGGTTAAGAACCACAAATGGCTTAATGGAAGGAGGTGGAAGTGATTGTGATGATGACATTGGATAGTGTCAACAAATATGTCCAAAATTTCTTTGCAACAATTTTATTAGATGTTGAATGTGATAGGATCTCTAAGAGGTCAGTCATTCTTTAATTTACCAAGGTGATAAAAGACTAGGGTCAAACAGATACCATAGAGATAAATGTCATAAAATGCGTGTGAAAAGGCTAACCAAAATATCACCGAAGGGATGAAAATGGAAGATTCCTCGTAGAGGAATGATAAGAAAGGGAAGAAAGAACATCCATGTGTATGCAATACCTGATTGCAATGTTTGAGAAAATGTACCTTTGACTTTGCTTGTGTTTTCTCAATGTTTTTATATTTTTGAATTGTTTTTTATATTTTTTTTTTTGGTACTTTTAAAATGTTGGGACTAACAAAGTCACTCTGTGTGATAGGATCCAACAATGATGTTTGTGAATTCCTTAATAAGGGAGACTAGGCATGTTTGTTTATCAAGCATCATGTTATCTCTGATCTCGATAATCAAGGTGAGCTCGTACTCAACAAATGAATGTGATTTATCTTGAAACATTTATTTAGTATGTGGGATATTGAATTCCCTATCCAAAGGTTTATACACTTGGTGCCATAATTGATGGTTACGTTTATGTGTGTTTTCAAAGCATGTTTGATTTTGAGCCCTAAGATTGTTGGAAGTGTTGGAAACTTTGGAGCTCTTAGAAATTTTTACTTGAGCTTGATTAAGAAAATGTTTGGGTTTCTTATAAGCTAACATGTGACTTGTCTAATCCCGAGAAGGAGAAGAAAGTGAACATGGATGTTTAGACCTAATGTGAGAAATGACTACGGGCTTGCCACAACCATTGATAGAAGAAAGATGTGATGAATGAAAAGGGCAGTCCAAGAATTGAAGAGGATTGGCTATAAGAAGGTGAGCCATTAATAGAAGATGACGAAGGGTGGTAGAATAAAACCCTAAGATGGAAGAAATGGGGCTACTTGGTGGTGAGCCATGGCTAGAAGATGGAGGGCTACTAGGATGTGGCCCAAGTATAGATGAGGAGGGACTACCGGGAGGGGTCCCATAGATAGAAGAGGAAGAAGGGCTACTAGGATGTGGCCCCGGGATATATGACGAGGACTACTCGGAGGTATCCCACATATAGAAGAGGATGAAAGGCTACTAGGATGTGGCCCAAGACTAGAAGGTAATGGGCTACCAAGAGGTGACCCATAAGTAGAAAATGGAGGACTACTATAATTTTTCCCCACGATAGAATAATTCAATGGGATACTCGGTGGTGACCCAAGGAGATATTTTGATTGAGGAATGGTGATAGATAAGGAATGATTTGGAAACAAGAAGATAGGCCACGGATCAATGCTAGACCCCAACATCTCATCATGCTTAAAAGAAGGTGAAGATGGAATAGAAGAAGAATCAAGTTCCATGACCTTAGGATCTTCCTTTATGTTCTGATAAAAGGAATCAACTTATTTTCCCCAATACGTGAGTGTATCGAGTTCAATAAATAACCCTTGTTTACAATCCTCTAGAGGGATATCATCGTGTAGTCGATTGTTTCTTCATTATGAGAGAAATCAATTAGTAGAGGTTGTTTTTCTTTAGTCATAGAAGGTTGAATAGAAGAAACAGGTCCGATAAGGAGGGAAGATTAATTGACTGAAGAAGATGACTCAAGAGAGGAAGTAGGATTGGAGGCAAGCATCTCATGAATGGACGATTTGGATTTGGACCTATGTCATTTTTCTAGAAGACGACGTAATGTAGGTTGGAAAGTAGGATCGCATAGCCATTCATTAAGTTCAACATAGGAGTCAAATTATATGATTGACTAGAGGGAATTTGAGTTGTGGAACTCTTTGATGGAGGAAGAGGTCATTGAGACGACTGATGAAGGAGGTCCTATGAAGAAAGGGAGGACCGTGACTCAAGACCCAAATTAGATGTTTGATCAATGGAACTTAGAGTCACATAAGTCTTCAAAGGAGGAAGACGTCATTGAGGTGATTTGGAATAAAGGTCCTGCGAAGGAAGGGAGGACCGTGATTCAAGATTTGATCTAGGGGTATCTGAAAAATAGTTGGGATCTAAGTCTTCAGAAGAAGAGTAGGATTCTGAATGGTAGTTTGGATCTGAAGAAAAAGAAGAAGAGTGGGGGGAACCTCAATATTAATTTGGATCCGAAACATCCAAATTATACCACCGAATATGAGCTGAAAGTGGGGAACAGGGTACCCAAGTGGGCTCTCTATCATGAAGAATCAAACGAGGATTAGTTGTAATGGGAATATTTTGATTTGAATTGCTAAACCTAGGTTCTGTATTGTTATAAATGTGAGAAATTGTGTGATAGTTAGTCATTGTTGGCATCACTTTAAGCAAAAATGTATAGATCTAGATAGTATAAAGGAACTTCTTCAAAATGAATGAAGTGACATGTCAATTTGAGTATCATAATGAAATCCAACTACACATTTTGTAAGTATGGGGATGCGTGCGTGATTTTCTGAAGAATCTCTAAGGAAAATAGACATCGTGATGATGCAATCTCAATGAGATCAAAAAGGATTGTCCTAGAAAATAATTTTTCCCGATGAATACACACAAGGAACAATTATGCAAGTGTGAAACACAAAGCCAATCAACATGGAAAAAACCCTATGAAAATGTGTGTGCAAAGTTAATTCAATACAAAGATGATCAGCACAATGTCATTATTTACGTCAAGCTCGAAATGGACAAGGCGTAAATTTTAACAAAGGGTAGATGTGACTCCCAATCAAAGGATACAACGATATGTTCAACAACCAATAAGGCCAAAATGTTAAAGGGAGAGGATAACAAATGTAAGCCATGTAACCACAACAATTGGAAATGTTAATCAAGCTTCATGAAGAAGTGAGATATTAGTGCCAAAGTGGTATTAAAATGACACAAACAAAGTAAGCGACACTCATCAAGATTTTGGAAAATGTTTGAAGTAAAACCAAGTCAAGGTATACTGAGGATGTGTTAAAATGTGCACACTGTAATGTCACAATGTGGATACTTAGATCACATGTATGAAAAAAGGACATAAGTATCTTAATTGTGTCGAGACAATACAAACAAGGTAACACATCAAAGGGAGATCAAATGATGAATCAATCTGAACTATGATGATGATCTTGAAATCAAGATCAAGTGGCCATCAAATATATAAGGACACATCCACACACTTCATATGTTTAACAACTCAGCCACAAACATGGATGAGCATAAATAGACAAAAAGGTTGTTAACACTATCTATGACAATACTCCCGAAAGATGCCTTTTGTTGCCTCAAATGGGAAACAAGAACACAAATCTATAGATCAAAAGATGTGAAATAAACTAAGTCCCACTTGGGCAGAGCTTCACCTCGTCCGAAGATGAGAAAGAAACTAAGATAAGTGAAATGTCGTCTAATTTCCACGATGAAAGGTACTTAGATCCAACTTAAGTGGATTCTTTTCCTTGTTCGAAAAACAAGGTTTTGAATCCAAACAAGTTATCAATTCATGATGGCCAAGACACAATAAAGGACTAAAAAAGTGGGCCTCAAGAAAAAATGGTCTCCTTAATAAGATCTCTCAACTAGGTGTTACAAAGTTGTCTACGAGTAGGCATGATTTACCCAAAAAGTCACACTGACTAATTTGGGATTATCTCATATTTTCCCCCTTCAAATACAATGGGCACTAAATGCATCCATTGTGTACTCTTGCTAGGGTTGTGATATAGACAACTTTGTAACGCTAACTCACAAGGAAAACTGGTCAAGTGGGTAAGCGAGGTACTTCCTATTTCATCCACGAGTTTACACAGTGGTGGACTAATTTAGGGTTCCTGGAACAAGCCCCATTGTTGTAGGTTAAGGTGTTATGCCAAAGGGTTATGTTCCAGTTGAGCGGATAGGGATGTACCCTTTTCTGAAACCCGTAATACAATGTTTTGAATATGGTGGTTTTTTTTATCTTGCTTAGCTTAATGTGGTTTTAAGTAGCACACCGTTTGGAAACTTGTAAGAACACACATATTATAAAGTTTGTGTTTTGTTTTCGATGCCTTTATTTGACAAGCGATGGGTCCTATAGACAACAAGTTTTTAGTACTTTTCCTGTTCGTAGGTTGATTTTTAAGAAAGAGAGTTTTCCACTTTTCTTTTGATTCCTAAGATTTCCAAAAGGTGTGAAGGAAGAGCATACACAACGTGAAAAAATCTACTGAAATCACATGAAATTTTTACTTCAACCTTTATAAAACAAGTGTTTTTTGAACAATTGATATGAGTTTTGTATAAGTGTTTTTGATCTCCAAGATCACCTTGGAAGACGTGAGGAGAGAGCATACACACTTCTACAAAGCTAATTCTAAGCCAAGAATAAAAACACTTTAACTATGCAAACTGAAATGTTGAGAAAAAAATCTTGTTTTTCAAATTGTTAGTCCTAGAAACCTGCAGTAATGGATCAGAGAAAAAGATTTTTAGACTGTAAAATTTTTCAATTTTTAATACAGACACTGCATGCCTATATTGACACCAGCGCTTCCCAACCGATGGATACACACCCCACTTAATGAGTATGCCTATGGTCAAAAATTAATGAAACCTAATGTTGTAAAACACAGATGCTCACAACATGATAGAGACGTGCCCATATTGACATGGACGCTCAGGTTTTTACATGTATGCGCCCAAGCCTGAAATAAGAAACTATAATTTTTTTACATAGTCAAACCATTTATGCCTACGCGGCCAGAGAGGCGGATACGCGCCCCAGATGACAGAGACCGCGTGTATCTCTATAGAGAGAAAATTTATAAATGATGAGGACCTCCGATAGGTACATGCTTGAGCCGACGGGTATGCTAGGTTTTCAACGTGTACACACCCCTTGTTTGACACCTACGTGCACCCTGTGAAAAACCTACAAAAAACACGAATTTTCAAAATTTTAAGAGCAAACAGGTTAGTTAGTAATAGTGTCCTATTTCTATATCAAACCCATGAAATGTATATAAATGAAGGTCATTTATCTAGGGTTAGAAATAAAAATGAGGAAATAACAAGTGATTTGAGAAAAAAACTTGAAAATGAACTTTGAAAAACCTAAAAGACCTCCATTAATGGAGGGTGGACATAAGTGTCCCACTAGGTATGCCAAATGTGTTCAATGAAAAGTTGCAAAATCCATGGAATGAGGCTAAAGAACCTCAAGCTTGGCTAAACTTAACCATGCACCATAATATTAGAGCTAAACAAGAAACTAGATATGCATGTATAAATTTCAAACTAACATTCAAATCCTAGCATATATAATACTCTCTACTCCATGAAAGCTTAATAAAAAAATGAACCTAGTTAGATTCTAAGAAATCAAATTAGATGTGTTGTTTTCTTCAATGGAGGTGAAAAGGTCTCTCTAAAATGGCTACAAGACCATGTTAGATACCCTCCTACTAACCTAATATGAAGTTATGGATGTGAGATGGAAGAGCTTCAACAATGAAGGATAGCCAAGATCAAATGCCTATTAGCTTGGCTAATGCAAATGAGGTCTAATGCCAATATCTCCAAATGTGAGAGGATTTGTGAGTAAAGTTGTAATTTTTAAAGGGAGGGGTGACCCTTCTATTTATTTTTTTCCAAATGGAAGAGTTTGAACTTTGGGTGCATGTGGGAATAAAGCTCAAAAAGAAATTTTTGATTAGATTAGCATAAACATGATTTAGGTTTAGTTAAGCTAGGATTAGGATAGTTAAAGATGATTATCAAGTGATTAGAGACTCATTGAGAGTTGGGATGGGTCTGGATAATCAATTGTGACTGATAGATAGCCTACAAAGCCAATAGAAGTGGTCTAGAGAGAACTAGGGAGGTTCTGAATGGTCGAAAGGAGGAATGTTTAGCTAATAAGAGAGATATTAGCCAAACAAGTTGAATATGGGAAGAATATGACCGAGAAGGTGTCATGCATGGGCATCCGAGAATGGAGTGAAGAAGGGTAATTAACAAAGTGTTTTCAATTGGTTGAATTGGAGGAAGTGCTAAGTGTAAGCATATATTAGGTGTTTATAGAGTGTGGTCACAAATTAAATTATAATCTTTTTTTAATAAAAAAATCTAGATTCTTAACTAAGAAATAATAAGATGGTAGAAAACAAGGATTTAGTATTTTTTCAGCACAAGTGATATTATTTCACCATGTTAATGTTTTGAATAACTATTGATAAATGATTAAGGTTTAACATATATAAGGTTATTTGAAAAATATCTTCAATGGATTCAAACAATATTTCTAGAGGAAATGCATATTAAAAAAATGAGTGAGAAATATAATATAATTTTGGTCTAATATATTAGGGCATAAATAAAAAGGGGTAAATAAAATTGTAATTGAAAAATGGGTAAGCAAGGTACATAGAAAAAATAGGGGTATTTTCATTCTAATAATGTAACAGAGGAGGTATTATCAATTGAATAATTAGAGGTAGAAACTATAATTAAGGGTATTCTTTAGCACCCTTCAAATGCACATGTTATACCATACTTTTATTAAGTGAACGCCCGTGTTAATAGCAGCCCTACCGAATATTGAGGTGGGAGTGAGATGAGGAATGTATATTCCCAAAAATTAGAATGATTATGGGATTGAAATGAGACATGAAAATTTCCAACAATTAGAGTGAGCCTACTTCTACGATCTCTCGAGCATTTCTTATGTAGCACTAGTCGAACAATACTCAAATCCACATATTTTTTCCACAAGCGTATGATGATATGAAACAAAAAATAGAAATAAATACACTTTTACTGAAACCATCGATTTGATTATATCCCTTGGTGACATAAATTTTGATCTTTGTTTATTTCATATTTCTACTTTAGTTAATGTTGATGTGTGATATGAGAACCCATGAATGTCTACAACTTGATGGGTTGATAATCTTAGTGTGATTACATAACATGGAGATTTTCCCGAAATGTGTGATTTTGTAATCGGGAAATCTCTTCGGATGAAGGCCAACTCCTATTCTTCTGTTCAGGTGCACACATACAACTTGCAGAGGATCTACTCTAGAACCTACTCTAACTTGCCAAGGAGACAGGGTTAAGAAGATGCAAGTAAATAAACCTAAATTAACAAAGTTGATACACCAATACAATGTTGAACACCTGCTTTGCAATTGAACACAAACCATTAAAATTTTAACACAAGCACCATGCATAGATAACCAAAATTGCAATGAGATATCAGGAAGATACAATGAACATAAGAGAGGGTTGAAATCATCCACAAAATTATTTTTATTGCTCCAAGAATTTGATACAATCCATTACAATGGCCAAGAGGCACAAACTTGCATTACAATTTGAAATGGGAGGTTTGAACTCCACAAATTCACTTGTAGATCAAAGAAGAAGGGAGGGTGCAAGGAAAAATTGTCCAACCTTTAGAAAAATTCCCCTCCTTACAATATATAGGAAGAATGTGAGTGAAAGAAAAGAAGAATTTGAGTCATGCTTCAACCACCCCAATAGAGCATTGAATTTACCTACAAAAATGATGGGTTCCATGAAAAACCCATGCCTCCACGTATTGTTCCTTGTTGGGAAAGAAAGGAAGCCCATACTTCATTAATGGTGGTAGGTGAGAAACCTGGGACACCCCAAAAATGGTGAACTATATTTTTCATTTTTAAAAACTTAGTCTCACCCCAAAACGTCCTCTCTTCCTCAAATCTAAGCTCCTAGTCAAAATTTATGGCAATCAAGTTCGAGGTACCATACTACAAAAATGACAGTGGGAGTTCAAACTCAGAAAGTCCAAATGCATGCAACCTCCGAAATCCTGAAATTTGGAATTTTGGAAATTTTCATTTTGGAGAAAAACACTATTCATCCGCTAGATTGATGTAAGAGTCTTAAAGTCCAAAACCTTAAAACCCTGGACATTCAAAATTTCAGACTTTAGGACTTCAGGATTTTCAAAAAAATTCTTGAAATTTTTTGTGTTTTGGGGTTCGAGACTTTTGAAACTCTAAAGTCCTGAAACCCCAAAATCTAAACTTTCGACTTTGGGATTTTGGGCTTTTGATTACCTCTATCTTTTCTGGCATGATTCCAAAAGTTACAGAAATTCCAAAATTTTAGACTTTTAGACTTCAGTTTTTTGGACATTTCTGCTCCACTTTGCACGCTTCTTGAGGTATTTGAAACCCTAAAAGTCCAAAGTTTCAAAATTTTTGAGTTTCAGAAATTCAAATTTGTTTTCTCCATTTTCCAACTTTGCTTTGAGATTTCAAAACCTTGAAACCGAAAGTCTGAAATTTCAGACTTTCAAGGTTTTGGGTTTCAAACATTTTCCTATCATTTTTTGCCCTATTTTTCCTAAAACGCAAAAATGTAAAATAAAACTGAAAACTCGAGCCTTTTCCATTTTTTTCTCCTAATCTCTAATGTTCTTTGACGTTTGCTTGGCCATTTATTTTTCGACCTTTAATTTCCATTATTGACCCGACTGGAACTTGATTTTTGGGATCAAATGTGAGCTCGCACGACCGAACCAACCCTCCATTGTTCCCGTCGTTGTAAGGTCATTTTTGTTCAATTTTTCTGAGGAGAAAAATTGGATAACTGTTACATGATTTAGGACTACTTTTAGAAGATTTATTTCTTTTACATAGTGTCTACATATGATGAGGTATTGTGTAGATAGATCTCAAATTATTCATGGACTGTTTGAATAGGTTAGGGTGCTTTTTCTTGAATAAATGACCTTTCATTAGTTTTCCCTCTAAAGAATTACCAAAATTATACTAAGGTTTACTAAGACAAGTAACCCATTTTAAATTGTGACCATTAAGTAGATGAATGATAGGTTCATGGCATGTAGACAAGTATGGGAATGAACTTGTGCAAAATTCATAGATTTCAAAAGTTAAAGATGTGTGATGTTTATATAGAATGCAAGTTGACTTATATATAGATTAAACGGGATTTAGTGATGTAAAATCGAGGAATAGCATTAACATAGTTAATCAAAGAGTGTTTGAAGTAAAAATATATGCACGAATAAGATTGATTATGCATTTATGGAAAAAACGTCGATAAAGATGTAAAAATTGTAATTGTTAAGTGTCTTTAGGGTACTACAACTTTGCACTATCTTTAGTATCAAAGGAATATTTTGACCTATTACGGAAATTTATCTTATTATCTTATAATATTCTAAAGGCACCCAAGAAAAGAGGAAAAGAAAATAGATGAAACTATGACCCTAGATATTACAAAGAGAATAGAAATATAGCCCTCCTATATGCCCATACTCAAAGCCAATTGAACCATCTCGACAACCTCTTCTCTAAATTTATTTAGATGAAGATAATCTCATGGAATGTTAGAGGATTGAAAGGAGGTCTTAAAAAAGGATGCTTAAAGAACATTGGAGATCGGAAAACCTAGTATTCTTATTTTACATGAAACTAAAACAAAAAAATATACTTTTGCAAGTTGTAAAAATATTTTTGGGATAAATCTGATTTCACTAGTTTTGACTCTCAAGGATCATATGGAGGAATTTCTATAATTTGGGATCAAATTATATTATATGGTAAAGTGATTTTTGCTTCTCATAGTAATTTAGGTGTTGACTCTACTACTTTTGATAAAGTATCTTTCTGGATTCTCTCCAATGTTAATGCACCTAACTCTATTTCTTGGATGAGAAGACTTTGAGAGGATCTACAAGAATTTATAATTATAAATGTTGATGTAAATTATATGGTTATGGGGTATTTTAATACCCCCCTTAATCCAAGTGAAAACATGGGGAAAACTGATTTTTCTGTTGGGATTGAAGAGTTTGATAACTTTGTCTCCTATTTGAATCTAATGGAAATTGAGCTTCATGGTAATCCATTCACTTGGAGAAATAGGATAATTGGTGGAGACTTGATTTAGGTAAGGTTATATAGAGCTATTATATCTACCAATTGGATTTTAAATCAATACTTTCATCTATATTCCCTCTCTAGGATTGGGTCCAACCATAATCCTATAGTTCTAAATATTTTTAGTTGGAAAAAAACCTCCCACATTTATTTCAAATTTGAAAAAATTTGTTATATCATGAGGACATTATTGACATGGTCAAATAATGGTGGCAAGGAAGGGGAAGGCACTCTCCAATTCGGAATAGTGTAGAAATTGAAAAATGAAAGAAACAAGTAAGAATTTGGAACAAAAAAGTTTTTGGGAATATTTTTGAGAAAAAGAAGGATTTGAAATAACAATTAGAAGATCTAGAACAAAGAGTCTCTTTAAGGGGTATGGATACTACTAAACATAATTTGGAGAAGGAATTTCTCTCTCGAGCTCCATAACATATACAATCATGAAGAAAGATTCTAGAGGATGAAATCCTAACTATTTGGTTAAACAAATGAGACAACTATACTAAATTATTTCACATGACCACTTTAAGACACAAGGCCTATAATAAAATCACTTAAGTTACTAATGGGAGTGGCATTGTTACCAATGATCAAAATTCTATAAGGGTGAAGCACTAAGATTCTATGAAAATATGCTCACTGGGAATAATGTCTCGTGATGAAGAATTTTACCCTTATCTTTTAGATTCCATGCCTAGAGATATTTTTTTAGATGAAATTTTTAGAGGTCTTACTAAACCATTTACAATTGAAGAGTTCAAAATCATTATTTTAAATTTGGAAGCGAGATAACGCACCTGAGCCTGATGGATTTTATGCTTGCTTCTTCCAATTTTTTTGGGATATTTAATAAGAAGATGTGTTGAATGTTGCTAATGAATTCTATAGAACTAGAAATCTACACAACGAATTGAATAATACTCATATTGTATTGGCTCCTAAGAAAATTAATGGTAAATAGTTCAAGGACTTTCATCCTATCAACCTAGTAAATGTTATCTATAGAATTTTTACTAAGATTCTTGCTGCTAGGATTCAACCTTTGCTATCTAATTTAATTTCAAAATAACAAAGTGGAGTTGATAAACAAAGAATAATACAATATGGGGTGATTATATGGTGCATAAAACCATTCATTCAATGGATAAACTTAAGAAAATGGGTATGGCAATTAAAATTGATATTAATAAGGCCTTTGATAGAGTATCTTGGAAATTCTTCGATAATGTTTTATTAAAAATTTCTATCCAAAAAATTCAGAAAATTTATACAAAGCTTGTATATCTACACCTAGATTCTCTAGTGTGGTTAATAGAATTATAATGGGATTTTTTTCAAGTAGTAGGGGTATCAGAAAAGGAGATCTTATATCTCCTTTTTTCTTCATCATCATGGCCGATAGTCTAAGTAGAATTATCACAAAAGAAATAAATGAAGGAATTTCGAAAGGATTCTGACCTACCTCAACAAACCAAATACCCTCTCATCAACAATTTGTTGATGATACTAAAATGATGCTGATGGCATTAATTATTTAAGATAAAGCCATAAATACCATACTTAAGTTCTATGAGGATTCTTCTAGATAACTAGTTAATTTTGACAAGAGCTCGGTATATTTATTTAATACCCCCATGGAAAGAAAAAGGATAATTGCACTCATTTTAGGATGCAAGATTAGATCTTTACCTACCACTTATCTTGGTCTGCCCCTTGGGACCAATAAAGTGTCTATGAATGTATGGAACTCCTTATTGGACATATATAAATAGAAATTGGCTAGTTGGAAAGGTGTTATGTTATCTAGTTCTTTTAAATGTTTGTCTATCAAACATACACTTCAAAACTTGCCCATTTATATAATGTCTATGTTTAACATTATTATTTCTATCATCGAAAGAATTGAAAAGATATAAAAACATTTTCTTTGGCATGGTACAAAAGAAAGATTTAGATACCATCTGGTGGCATGGGATCAAGTTTCCAGGCCAAAGAATGTTCGTGGATTGGGTATAAAATAGGTTAGAAATATGAATGTAGCTCTAATTGCTAAAATGGGATGGAGATTGTTGAAGGAGGAGCAACCTTGGACTGAATTAATTAAAGATAAATATCTGGAGCAAAAACAATGTGAACACCTTTCTCTTTGAAGAGAAACTACCCACGGTTCTATTTTCTAGAATAATGTACTTCATATCGGAATATTCTCAAAGTTGGAAGTAGATGGAAAGTTGAAAATGGTAATGTCATTAGATTTTGGCAAGATAATTGGGATTCTTTCAACATGATGGACAATTTTCAAAACATTAAAGACATTCTGATTGATAAATATGGAGATAGAGTTAAAGATTATATAGTTTGGGAGGGTAACAAGAAAACCTAGAAATAGCTTGAGGTTGATCGGACAGATCTAGAACTAATAATCTCTTCTCTACAAGAGCAGCTTGCACTTATTCATTTTAATCACACCGATTCCAAAGATGAGCTTATTTGGATAAATTATTTTGATTGTGACTACAATGTGAAAGTTTAGTACAATTCCTTTTTGAAAATATACAAAGTGTGAGTTCAATTATAATAACATTTGGATTCCTAGATTAACTCCTAAGGTAAATTTTTTCCTTTGGCTTGTGTTAAAAGGGAAAATTTTAACTAATGACAATCTTATCAAAAGGGGTTTTATTATGCCAAATATGTGCTACATATGCAAGAAAAATGTTAAGGATATAAATCACCTTCTATTCCATTGTTACTAAGCTACAATGGTATGGGGTCTAATCCTTACAAAATTTAAATTGGGATGGATATTTCCTAATAATATCTTGTAGGCCTGGAATCAGTGGGATCCCCCTACACTCATTTCCTTGTTAGAAGGATTTGGAAATTGATATTTCCTCATACCATCTGGAACCTTAGGAAAACTAGGAATGGTATGATTTTCAGAAATAGCAGAAAATTATGCAAAAAGACATTGAAGGAAATTTCAGTTAGGGTCAAAGATAACCTAGCTAGATCCAGGCCTCTGAAGAACAAGAAATACCCCCAAGAAGAGGAACATGTTCTGGCTACATGGAACATTGACACCAAAATTCTTCACCGAAGAGGTTAGAATGTTGTAGATAGGACTTTGATACATTGTATTCAACCTCCCCTCTTTGGTACAAGCTTAACTTTGATGGGGCATCGAAGGGAAACCCGGGAGCTGCAGGAGGAGGGGGTATAATAAGAAATCACAATGGTTGTTTAGTTTTTTCTTATACAGGTAATATGGGGCACCAAACAAAGCATTATGCCGAGTCTTTATCAACTTTATGGGGAATTATAATGGCGAAAGATTGTAAAATTTCTAACCTTATCATAGAAGGGGATAATTTAAATATTGTTAATCATCTAAATCAAATACACCCCCCTAGTTGGAAAATTAAGGATTTCATTAATGAATCCATCAATATATGCAAAACCTTCTCCAATTGCCAAATCATCCACACATATAGACAAGGAAATAAATTTGTAGACATGCTTGCAAATATTGGGGTTCATAATAAAAAATTGGACATGTGGTATAATCATGAAATCCTGCCTAGCCAAGTACAAGATGTTATCAAAAATGACAAGTATGTTAATGCCCTATAAATCCGTAATCATCAATGGGATGTCTTACACACATGTGAAGATAAAAATCATCAAATCTCCCCTTGTAAAGCTTATCATGAAAGCTAATTTCTCATATCCCTCACATGCTTTCTGGGTGAGAAGAGGAGTTGTTAAAAATTAGTTTTGAAGCAAGTGTGCGAGGCAACTTAACTAGAAAAGCTGAAGCCACCAAAAAAAGAGAGAACAAAAATGGGAGGAGTGTTGTGCCAGTCAAATCAATATGTGATCTTGTATGGAAGAAAAATGCCATGCTTTGGAATTTTCTTTAAATTGGGGGGATTACAAGTATTATTGAAAAGATACAGGGTCATGATCAATACATTTATCTCTAATTTCTAGCAGGTTGGAAAAACAGAGTTGTGCAATGTGGAGATAAATCTCTTCAGGTAACTAAGGAACTCATTGTTGATATTACTAGCCTAAGTTTGGAAGGTAATAGGATTTTTAACAAGAGGATTGATAAAATGACTGAAGCCAAAAAATTCTTGGAAGGGGAGGAAAAATTGGTATTTGTAACTACAAGTATCAAAACCACCTCTATCCCGACATTGTTTTATGTGATAACCAAAATGATGGTTCAATACATGTCTCGAGAAGGCAGGGATATTATTGTCCCTATGAAACATTTGGTTTTTTAAACCATTTCAGGAGAAATATTAAAGTTTTTTCCCTCACTACATATTGAACTATTTGGAACATTCTATCCTAAAGGTTCGAGAATCATGCTCGTGCCATTCCCCTCCACCAAGGAATCATTCTCCTTCTTCATCTCCATTTTCTGACCACTAATCCCACAATTCCTCAATCCCCTACCCCGCCTAATCCTAATCCCACTCGTGATCCCCTCATCCCTTCCCACATCACATCGGGTGCGACAAATATTAGAACCAAAAATCCATCTTTTCCCCTCAACCACCCATTTCCTCAAAAAAGAGTCCTTCGTAGTAGTCAAATCAAAGAAGTTGAGTTAGCCAAAATATTTCTCCACATGGTTCGACAAAAATAGAGTAGTAGGGCTAAGTAGAAGAGTGAAGACTTGTAGTACCATTTGGATGGGTTTGAGAAAGACTTAGAAGCCTTGAAGAAAGAGGTCACACAAACTAAAAAAGAGGGTAAAAGAAAATTAGATGATGATCCTGGTCTTGCAAAAAGCCAAATTCAAGAGATCTATAAGAAACTCAGTTCCTTTGATGGCAGGGTGGGAAATCTGAAGAGCAAGCAAGAATCTATTGTTAGAGCTCTCAAATATTTTTATGAATTTCAGGAACAACATGTGAGAAACATCTGCATGCTTAACAACATATCTGATGACATATGGGGAAAGGGCTAACCAAACTTCAAACCTTCAGTCACGATGAAAAGGATGAACTCTCTTAGGCTAGTGCCATTGGCTTATGTAGTGCCTTACAAGAAGTTAAGAGAGCAATTTATAAATCATCCAAGTGATGTTTTTCTATCTTTAGTAATATTTCTTGATATTTTAGATGTTGTTTAATTGTTGTTTAGTGGCTGTAATTTTGTAGTCTTATTCACTTTTTGGTCTTTTTTTGTGCAAAGTGGTTATATCTTGCGGTTGGTATTTCATGTAAACATCTTAGATGTTGATCTCCTTTTATTCTCATTACATTGTAATATTTATCTTTTGAGCCTCTTTTGTACTAAGGTATATTCCCTTCAAAAAAACTATTTTCCAAGAATAATAATTTTTTTGGGTGAATGTATTTATATAGATGACCGTTCAAATCATTTTCCTCAAGTGATTGACCAAAAAGTAGACCGAGATAGTCTAAATTATGTATTTGAAAATTTTATTGATGCAAATATAAGGGAAAAATTCATAATATGTTGGGAAATATTATCAACTAAACCCATCAAGGTCCCATTAACATCTACAAGATAAAAGTAGAATTAGTTCAAGACATCGATAATGTATAAATGTGTTCTTTTAATTTTTAATAATTCCTAAAGTGTCAAGATTGAGAATAGATGTGACTTAGTGGAATCAATGTATATGATAGGATACACGAGGATTCTATTTTCTCAATAAAGAGGTAGAAAAAATAATCTAAAAATAAATGTAAAATTTATATTTCCAAGTGGACAAGACTAAAATTTTGACTACTATAGGTACATACCAAACCATAGAGAATAAAGATAGTGTAATGACCACTCCTCTTCAACACTTATTTTACTATGATCTTGATTTTATTTGATTAGAGACATGGACATTTTGATTATCGATATGTTTTGACTAACCTTGTGGATTGTATGGACTCTGGCGAACATAGATGAATCTTTCCATACTTGATGATGACTGGTATTATTTTGTTTTATGCTAACATTTTGGAATGCTTGATAATGAAAATTGTACTTGGATGAATATAATAACCATGTGATTTCTTTGCTATCATAAATTTTTAATAATGTGATGATATTAGGGATCGATAACATGCTATTGAAGGTATCTAGTAAGAATGAGTTTCATTAAATGTAGGGAATTGAATGGTTGTTGTAGAGTGTCAATTAGATTATTTATAATTGCAAACTATTAATTATAACAGAATTGAAATGTTAAGAATTATAAATATTTGATAGAATTTCCTATTTTTGGTGATGATTTAGATACAAATATGTTGATGCTAATTTATAGACACGTATATGTGTTTATATTACTTGATGTATGTTGAGAATTGTATGATGGATGCTTTATACGTGTTTTATTTCCATGACGTATTGATATGGATTGGAGGCCGAAGAGGTATTGTTTTGATTTTGTAGGAAATTATAACACAACAAACAAAAGGGGATAGAAGACGAACACTTTGAAAGAATTTAGGGTATTGGCAACTATTCACCTTGGTAACTTGTGTTTTTGTATGTTATTATGTTGTTGATATCTTTTTAAGAGATTCCCATTAGGGAGTGGCCTAAAAGGTGACCATGGGTAAATGTGTTGTTCTCCTTTTCATTTTTATTATTTTATGAGTGTGTAACTTATTATTATTGAGTATTTCACCTTGTTATTGTTAGTTAATGTTCTCTTACTTAATTTTATTAATCATGTTAATTAAATTAAATAATGATGTGATCAAGGGGTATTTAATTTTGTTATATTTTCCTTGAGTTTATTATGGATTTGAAAAATATTTTATTTTTTATGGTAATCTGTACTCAACCTTGCATGTCAACTCGGATTTTGGCTTAAAGGCCATGTTGACCAAAATAAGCTAACACTTATTTTGGGTCAACTGACACCATTTTCTCCCTTTTTCTTCAATATAAATTATTACATATTTTAAGCACTTAAGGCCCCCTAAAATAATTTCCATCAGATAGGAATTTTCTTCCCCTTTCCAAAGATATAAAGAAGTCCTTCTAACTCTTCGTATTTTTCAAGTTACGGGTCGACGGGCTTGGGAAGGATTTTTTGCCAAATGCGGAAATTTGTGAGCCTAGGGAAGAATTTTCACCCATGGAAATTACATACCGATAGGGTGGCAAAATAAATTTTTACATTTTGAACTTTTTGCAAAAAGGAACTAGTATAATTGCGGGCTCACGAGCCCGAGAAGGATTTCTTATGAAAAGTGGAAAAAGCGGGCCAACGAGCTTGGGATGAATCAAATGTAAAAGTGGGTGCGAGTCTGTGTCACAGAGGAAAGTTTTTCCAAGTATAAATGAGGGTCGGTGGGTCTGTGGGTGACTTTGGAACTTTTACACTCTTTGTCAAAAGGCACAGTTTTTAAGTGCAGGCCGGCGAGCCCACAAGGTCTCATCGGCCATTGAAAATTCATAGACCCAAGGAGGGTGCCACGCATCAACTCCGCATGAATCTAAGGATAGAATCCAAAATGGAGACCCCAAACAAGCACCAAGCTTCCACGTGTCCCAGTCAAAAAGGTGAAAAGAGCCTACCATTCAAAACAACTAAGTATAAAGGCATTGGAGGAGGCTTCCACGTGTCTAACGCAGTGCAACACCAAGCTCGGCTCGTAAGATCGGGTTCCCAAACATGTGCATACTCTCCACATGTCTTGGTTCCAACTAAAGTCAAATGGATTGAATCCTAAATCAGCTAAGTATAGAGAGCCAGTGGATGATGCCACATGTCGCATCAATGCAAATTCAAAGGCACAACCTAAAGTAGAGTCAAACAAGCGTTGGCCCTCACCATCTCCGGATCCCTAAAATGTAGATGCGGTCATTGAAAATTCTAAGCAAAGGTAGGCTAGTGGAAGAAGCCAAGTGTCATCACAACACAACTTCAAAAGTAAAATTTAGAGCAAGTTCCCAAATGTGCACTGCACCTCCATGTGTCAAAGGGCCAGAATTATGGCCTCACCAAGAAAAAGGGACTTAGCCAAAAGAAAAAGAAATAGGGAAGAGTTGTGGAAAGAGCCACACGTCTCTTTGGCGCAATTTCAAGGTGCGGCCCATAAGGTAGTCCCCAAACGATTGCTAACCCACCACGTGTGCGAGTCTGAAGAGGTAAAGTCAGCCATTGAAAGGTCCAGAATCTGCGCGGAGGCCTCCACATGTCTCATCCACACAACTTAAAAAGAAAATTATGGGGAAATTTTCAAAATAAACGTGAAGCCTCCACGTGTCTATGTTAAGGCACAATATCTCTTCCAACAAGAGGGACTCAATCAAAAACATAAAGGAACACAGAGGAGCCCACGGAAGCCACCACACATGTCAATCAGGTGCAATATTAGAAGCAAAAGATGGGGATGTATCTTTAGTATGCGTGAGGCTGCCATGTAGACCTTGTATGGACAGACTCTTTTAAATATTGCGATCCCATGACCCTAATCTTCACAAAACCATATATTTCGATTGGAAACTCAGATTTGGGCAGGAGAGGAATTTTTGGGAAGATATCAGTTCAGATTCTCACCTTCCTCCATTAATGTTTCGGCCCACTAATTTGGGGTTTTCAAGTCTCCCACCTTCCGCCATGATGAAGAATGGGCCTCTTTCTTTCCAAGTAAGGTACAAGTGTGACGGAGGCACGGGTTTTGTATTAAATCCCATAACAATTATAGGTGGATTTTAATGCTCTATATTGGTTGAAGTAGGTTGAATTCAATGCATATCTCGGGGTGGTTGGAACAAGATTTGAATTATTCCCTCTTCTCTCACCTATTCTTCCTATATATTGTAAAGAAGGGGCATATTCAAATGGTTGGTCATTGTTTCTCTTCTTCCCCCTCTCTCTTTCTTCCTTAGGGTATAATGTGAAGTCTAAGCCTCCTATCATATCTTTGTAATGGAATTTTATTTCCCCTTTACCACTTTGATGATGATCTTGTGTAACTATTGCAGCAATAAAAATCTGTTTCGTGAGGATTATTTCCATCCTTTCTTATTTTGTTTTCTCTTCTTGCCTCTCATCATTGCAAGGTATATTGTGCATACTATAATGTTTATTGCAAGTTCTGGGAGCTGTGCTTAATGGGTCTTGAAGTGGTGTTCTATGTGACATTCATCTTTGGTCTGTGGTGCATCCTGTCAACCCTTTCCCCTACTCACCTCTCTCCACTTCAGGGAGTTGGATCTGTGATTAGCCAATTCCTTTTCTAGTGTATTAACACTTAGTGTAGGCTCTATTTCACCCTCTCTCTCTCTCTCCTTGTCTCATTAAAATGGTTAGATTAGGATAGATTAGTCATGTCTATACTTGAGTAGCTTGTGGTAGTTAGATTAGGAAGTAGGAACCAAACTTCTATGGAAGTCCATCTCAAGTTTTCAAGTCCCACAGCTTGAGAGATGGTCCAATGTTTTGCAATCAAACTGAATGCCCCATCTTAGATCATAGGCCATTCAAGGGTGTTATGATTTTGCATTAACAGTTTTGGTGTGCACGGTGGGACACTAAGGTTAGAATTCTCATCTTTCCAAGGTGTCTCATTATCAATTGTAAATCATAATCCTTTGTGATACCTAATATTTTTGGCATGTCCGGTGGGACCAAGAGGTCTTCACTTCATTTCATCAATTTGATGTGTTCTTAAAGAGATTCAACTGTTAGAGGCACATGAAAATCACATCCGGTGACTCCATTTGGTAAGCGACCCATTCTCTCGAGTTGCATACCTTTGGCATCCTTTTCCACCCATCTTCATCCATCTTCCTTTCCACATCTCCCATTTTATTCCATCTTATAAATTTGTGCAATCATAACTTCATTTCCTTCATGGAATTCACACCTACAGTACTGCAGTCCCCCTCCAATGTATTTCCCAATTCCTCCATATCAGTATTATGATCAGATCTAGAACCATTATGCTTACCCATATAAGCAGGGTCAAAACCATTTTGGCTAGGGATCTTATCAAGAACAAGGGGACACATACAATGGTAACGATTACATAGAGAATGCTGATTTGCATGAGGATTTTCAAAAAATGGAGGTATGCATGGTGCATTCAAGGGCTACAACAAAGATGAAAGCATTCAAGATTGGATATAGGGCTCCTTTTCCATTTGTTGGCCTTATGCTAAGACATTATAGCCCTCACTAGATTATTGACTTCATTGTTGAAATGTTGCCTCACCTTACACAATGGATTGAGGATATTAAGGCATATGAGAAAATTTTGAGACAACCTTATCAATGGATAAGTCACCACCGACTCCTTGTCCTTCATTTTCTCTTTCTCAAACTCTATCATTTCAACATGGTCAAGACTTAAGCCCCCACTTGCTGCCCTAAGCTTTGATTTCCCTTCTCCATCTCATCTCAATTATTCTTCCCTTTTCCCTTTTAAGAAGTCATTCCCTCCAAAAACAAGAACTTTCACTTCCCTATCGACCACAAACAATAGAAAAATGTGTTTAAACCCCATCTACCACTCCTCTTGCTTTGCCAAGTCAATTTTGGGAAGAAACTCAAGGATCCATTCAAAGAGAACGTCAAGAAGAGGAACCCAATAGAGAAGAAATGACAAACAATATGAAGAATTGGGCTGCCAAATTTTGGTTTACAAAGATCCCCTTGATGGTAAATCCAACAGAGGAGGTCAAGGTTGAATAGCTAGTGGTGGTTGAGCCTGAGTTTGCAGTAGAAAAATAACAATAACAAGAAGGAGAAGATCAACAATCTATTTTCTCTGAATGCAAAGTGTCCATATGCTGATCTAACTCAAGCTCCACAATTAGTGAAGGAGGAAGAACAACCAATTATAAGTCCCATTGAAGAGGAGCAGATGAGAGAGATCAAATAAGAGTTTAGGCCACTTAATGAAGAAAGCATCATTGAATATTTTTTGCTTTCATTTGAAGTGCCTGATTTGATTGATGAACCCATAATGAAGGAGGTGTAGACACTAAAATTAGGTCACACTCCCCTTTGGTCCCTCGATGAATAAGCATCCTTTCTTACTTTTACCTAACCATGACCCTCTTCAGCCCACTAATATTAATTTAATTTAATTAATTCATTATCCTCTATATTTATTATTTAAATATCTTATTTAAATAATATCCACACATATAGTTCACTTAGACACCTCACCAAGCTAACTCAACCTAAGACCTATTCTTAGCAAGTTGCCATAACTAACTAAGACTTACCCAAACCCTAAAAATCAATGCCTACATTCCCTCTAACCACATTCCCGCATGCTCACAAGAAGCTCCCAGTCTAATCCATGGGATAACGACACAAGATCCAAGGAAATCAAGAGGATATCCCTAGTTTATTAAACCTAGGAAATCCCACCTTGACCGACGCGTCAATTACCCTAACCGCCGCCGGTTAAGTCAAACCGCCATCGGTTACCCCTTTTAACCTCAAAACTACCTTATTCTCAAGGTTGGAAGAAAGTTTTCAAAATACCGAGAGAAGGGTGACAAGCAAGAACACATCTAAGAGAGATAATGCATCTTTAGAGATCAAATTCTAGTAAAAACCCACATGCAAGGAAGGGGATTGAGCATCTTCTCCTGCATAGCCATCCCAGCCATGATTTGATCCATCCAAGAAAAGAGGAGTGTACATGCACCCATGCAGAACATTTCTTTCAACTGGTGATCACTTGTAGCCTTCAAAACCCCTCATCAACACCCCCATCCCTCACACATAGGCATTCAAGAACAGAATCCAAGTAAGTATAACATCATACTTTCTTGGTTTATTTCATTTCTTCATCATTCTATCATACATTGTTTATCTTGCCCGCTATTGACCTTCTCCAATGATTTCATCTCCATATACCCATTAAAACCTCACCAAATCCCACTCAAAGAACTCCAATATTTCACCCTGACCAACCAAAGTCCTTTGTGCAATCACAACGAAGACCACATCTTGTTCTGTGACATTTCCTAATCTCACAAGAACCGGCATTGGTTACACCTAATCATCATTGGTCACCCCTGATCAACATCGGTCTCTGTATTTTCCCACATAGCCTAAAGCAAAGACCTATTCACCTAATCTCATCTTACCCTCATCCACTTGTGATCTACCCAAGACCTCTATCAAACCTGTAGAACTCAAAACCAACCATTTGACTTTTGGATTCTATTCTAGCTTATCCAGTTATATTAGATCTATTTCTTATTGTGTTTTTAAGTGAGATACCTAAATCATTTCAAAATACAATAGGTTTTAATGTGTTTACAACATTAAATTGTTTAAAATAGTGGGCTGACAGCCATCTAGGAAGTATCACACTTCTCGGATGTAACACACACTAGGCAGTTCACTACCCATATTGTTTAATTACTTCTGGTGGTCTTGTTTTCATTACAGGTAGTTCCTCCTAGCCAAAAGGAAGCTCTCATGATCAGCTATGGATGTGGAAGTCATACATGTGTAACAACCCATCAACCAAAATTTGAACAGGTATTCCTCCTACACCCGTTACCCTATCTCTGTTTCGCCAATGCTTCAAAGAAACAATTTAAGAATCGGTGAAAATTTTTGGCATGCCGGTGGGACCCATCCGGGGTTCCTTTCATTTCATTCATTCATAGGAAAAAAATTGTCTTTTTTTTTCCTTCTGAAAAGCGTACACGCTAATTTTCTTCTTTGGTAATCCACCTCCTTTTTCTATTTTCTCTGAAGGAAACTTTTTCTTTTGGTCTAATTAAAAGAACCATTTCTTCATGTTTTTTTGCATTGTAGTGAAAGAGCATCCCTCTTCCTCTTCATCTTATTATTTCATCCAATTTCACTTTTTTGATTTGGGTTTAAAAATAAGTGCATTACATGCTAATTTATTGCATTAGCTCACAGTAATTGAGGGCAACCTATATGCTGCAAGTCATGCCTAGCTGATGGTTGAAAAAGCGAATCATAAAAATAACTTCTATCCATTTATCTTTCTCCGAGTCTTACCAAACCTCACAAAAATTCAAAATACATACATTCTTAAACAACATCCTACGGAAGAAGTTTTAGGTGATCAAACGATCACGGTATAGTGGGCACCTAGCATTCGCTACTATGTCGAGTTATACTTCGGAGAAAATCCCGCCCCACCATAACATACCCGAAACCTCACCTTTGAGATCTCCTTTTTGTAGGAAGCCATCCTCACCAAAAATCTATTTCACAATTCATGTGTCAATCCTAAATAGCATAAGCTAAACAAACATAATAGAAAAGGCACTCCTAGGATCACATTTTCTTAGTGTTTTTGCTTGGCTTGCGTTTTGAGGTGAGAGATCACGTTCATCACTTTTTTGTTCATCCTTGCATGCTCCTTATCACAGCTAGTGTATTCCAGCTTCACCTGAGTGTTCTGGGCCATATCATCATCATTCTTAGAATTTTGGGTCTGATTCTACATTAGTTTTAATTCACAACCACTTTCTTTCATCACTATTTCAATTTCACAGTAACCGTCATCGGTTACCTTTGACCACCATCGGTTATACCCAACCGACGTCGGTTCCATGTCCTTTTTCTAACCTACTCAAAAGGAAATTTTACTTCACTTTCTTCCACTTTTCATAGTCCCCTGTCATTGTCATTATTCCCATTGACATTTTAAACATCTTTAGATTTGGCATACCTGTCAGATTTTACCTTCTACCTTGTAGTTTATTCACTCTCATTTTCTATAATAACTGATAGTGGTTAACCCTGACTGGTGTTAGTTTTCCCTAACTAGCATTGGTTATCCTGTTTCACATTCCAACCACCATTTGTTACTTAACCCAATTTTGGTCACCATATTCACCTGTTCCTATTGTTCTTTGTGTCATTTAAAGAGAAGCAACCCTAAGCGATCAAGATCTTGGTTCACATGGTGCTGACCCGAAGACAAGCAAAAGCACTTGTATTTCATGTCGGTTGTCAACCACTCCCACCTAGCTCTTCACCACCTTCCATTTTATCACCAGCCATGGATCCCATCCATATTATTCATGTCACTACCGAAGATGAGGAGTTCACACGGCTCCTTGACCAAAACCCTTCCACCTTGTAGTTTTACCTTTCCCACTCATCCACTCGAGATGCCTCGGGTAAGTTGATATATGACATGCATGTATCTATCCCCCGACTCTTATACCCACTCCGACATCGGCCCCATCTGGCTCCATGCTACCCGCATCCACCTTACCCCTATTCATTTCATAGTTAGGTCCTACACCCGATATGACTGTCGTGTCTCCTACTGCGTGGCACTTGTTACATCCACCGTACCCTCAAAAACTACCCTAAACATAACCTCATTCATCCCTAATGTCTCTCACATACCTGTAGCTACATTACCACCTCGATTGTCGAGTGAACATTACCCCATTTCAGAACATGGTTCTTTCTATTCCACTATCATTAGCCCCTATTGCAACTAGGGTTACCACGACCCTTCCACCCCCATATACATACTACCAACAGCCTCAAGTTTCATCCATTATACATTCAGCACGTACCCCTATTTCACTACCCTCTTCTTCACCGACCTACATGGAAGCCCTATATACTTGAGTGCCTCCCCCATTATATACCCAAAACCAACCTTCTCACACTACGAGAGGCATCCAATCATCACAACCCACCAATGACCTAATTAAAATGATGTTGGACAAGATCACGAGACATTGGAGGGATCGGTTTCGGCTCCCACAACACTCTCACCTACGATGAGATTTACAACGAGCCTATTCACCCATCCATTCCTATTCGTGCATACCATGTGCATTGGTAAATGCCTAAATTCAATCATATCAATAGCAAAGAAGACCCACATCAACATTTGTGGTCATTTAAACACAGTGTTATCCGATCACTCACGATGATGCCTTGCTTTTGAGAACCTTTCCCATGTCCCTCTTTGGACATGCATTAGATTGGTATAGTGGGTTACCTAAACACTCTATATTCTCATTCAATCAGGTAGCCCAAGCCTTCTTGGTTCATTTCTCTATCAATATTGTCAAGAAGGTTACCATGACCGATCTATATTCCACACGCGTCGATCGAGGATGATTCTATCATAGATTTTGTCACTTGTTGGTGCGGCACGATCAATCAACGTACCTTCCAACTATCACAAATAGAACTCATCAAGCACTAGACATATCTCCCGACCTTACAGGTCCAAACCTTCGAACATTCGATGAGGCATTCACTATGGCACGAAAGTTAGAGATTCGGGCCATCAAGAGAAGAAAATCTAGTTACGTAATAATAATTCAGCATTCAAGTTGAATGATACCTCTTCTTCTTATAAACCATAAACAAATAATTAAAAGCTAAGGGTACCACTAACGTAGTGGTACTCAAGGTCGGCATAGCTCATCTGTCAAATCAGGATACACCCTCATCTAATCTCTCACCTGTCTAGACTTTTCAATTCAGATGAGAGTAGTGAAAATATAACCCAATTGGGGAACCTTACTCTTATGTCTTAGAAAATCTTATCAAAGCTAGAGCCATCACCCTTCCACCTATAAAACCACACACTGGTTTTGACCCTGCTCGCCCCATACCCGCATGGTATAAAGAACATGATTTCTGTAATTATCATCGAGTAAAGGGTCATAGTGATGGCAACTACATCAATTTTAAAAATATTGTCCAAGAATGCTCGAGAAAGGTGAGTTAAGCGTGGATAATCCCAATGCCACCCCAACCAAAATCTACAAATCTTGAAAAACCATTTCCCAACAATGTCCCTTCATCCAATCAAACTGGTGAGACATCAACTCGCAATACCCATACCCATGAGGTTCATGTTATCTTTAATGTGGTTCCTTTCACCTCCTAACTACCCCATATTCCTTCCATAGAGGAGATCCTAGCCCGAAATTTTCCTTCCATGTTGAAACCAACCTTCCTGTTCCTTCACCAATAGAGGAACACCTTTCATCTCCTTCATCACCAATTGAGGGGTCTTTTGCTAACATTGAGCCCATCTCACCCCTGGCTTCACCACTTAAAGAACCTTTACCCACAGCACCTCCTCCACCCATAGAGGAGCTCCCATTATCTCCTCCACCCAAAGAGGAGCACCCATTATATTCTCCACCCAAAGAGGAGCACCCATTACCTCATCCACCCATAGAGGAGTGCCCATATGTTCCTCCACTTATAGAGGAGCTCTCGTCATCTCCTCCACCTATCATAAATCTAGTTGAGGTACCCTT
The DNA here is from genome assembly GCA_018340775.1 of Taxus wallichiana var. yunnanensis. Taxonomy (NCBI): domain Eukaryota; kingdom Viridiplantae; phylum Streptophyta; class Pinopsida; order Cupressales; family Taxaceae; genus Taxus; species Taxus wallichiana. The sequence continues at coordinate 745,282,797 of CM031238.1, forward strand.
GCCTCTTGGCAAACATTCTCCATCAGCTACCCATAACCCCACAGACCTACTTTCATCTCTCTTACCCACGTGAAGCTGAAGCTAGCCAATTCCTCATCTCTAAGACACATTTTACGGGAATTGCTATTAGGTCCTCACCAACTCCACCTACAGACGTGTCATTCTAACGTTTACCCGATCACTTAGATTATGTGGATAGGGCTTTACTATGGGGATGCCTCTTACTTCTCATCTCAACACGGATGCGAGTAGTCAAAACAACCACACACCCTCCTACCTGTCCATCTATTGTACCCCTACCCAAACAAACATGACCGATACCTAAAACCACACCGACACCTAAACCCATAGCTCAACCCGTTCCTACTCTTCCAAAACAATTCCTCGACAATCAACCACACCTACACCCAAACCCACGTTCACTTCCCATTATGATCCACTAGTAGGGTCCTATGCCAAAATTTTAACCAACCTCCTTGAGACCTCTATTATCACATTACCGCCACTCCAACCTTACGACCCCCTCAAACCCAAGCCAAAAGGGTTTGATGATACTAAAATTTTCACATACCATCATGTGCCAGGGCATGATGTGGAGAATTGCAAGGCCTTGAAAACCATCCTTATCCAATTGTGTCCACCAGAAACCAACTTTGATGTCAATCACCTTCTTGGTAAGGATCTGTTTCATGACACCCATTCCCACACCGCCACTCAAAACCACAATCTCCATCCTCACCACTCACGGAGTCACCCTCAAGATTTGAAATTAACATGTTTGCATCGGAGAGCTTGCCACGCCACCACCCCAATGTCGTTGCGCCTATCTCACCTCACAAGGATTTTATCATGCAGAGGTTTTTTCCTTCATGTCATTACAACACTCACCCTACACCTTCTCCATTTGCCAACTCCCTCAAATCAACATGATACACATCACTACATGTGTGTATAAGGGTAAAGAAAAGTCAACCGACCTACCAACCAATCCTATACCCAACATACCATCTCGCACCCATACCTAAAATAACTATCGTGGCCCCACGTACCCCATATCTAATGGCGTCACATATCACACCATGCTCAAACAATTACACCAATATCCCCTACAAATGTCCTTATATGACCTCATCCAAACCTCGTAATCCCATCGTCTAACTCTCATGGAGGTTCTTCAATCTATTGAGATTTTACCCAATGACCCTACACCCATAGCCTCTATTATCACAACCCATCATGTAATCTCCCTCACCCAATTACCACCTTCCTCTTCACCCCACATTGTTCACCAAGAGGCCTCCCTTAGCTTCTCGAGGAGGAGATCACACCATACCAAAATGATGACCCGGACCTAACCCTCTTCATCTCTGTCCAAATTGATGACATATGGGTACATCGTGTGATGATTGATGGAGGCACTAGCATTAACATCATTTCATCCCATGCATTCGCTCAAATGCACATACCTAACAATTTCATGCATAAACATCGGTAATGTTACGTTCATTCAATGATGGTATCACCTCCACACTAGGCATTGTCATCCTTCACATTCGCATGGGCCCCGTGACATGCTTTGCGGAATTGTTTTACATTTTGGAGGGGAATTCCAATATAACTTATTGCTTGGTAGACCACTGGATCCATGTCATGGGTTGTGTTCCTTCCACTTTTCACCATTGTGTAAATTTTTAACATGAAGGAAACACTTATACCATTCCAATTAACCCATTACCTTTTAAAACATGCAACATGCTTTACCGACCCAATGATGTGCTCATACCTATCAAGCCGTCTACCTCCGCAACCATTACCACTTCACCTACAACTCCACCTACCAAGTATAGCCACTACTTTCACTTCATATACCTCCCCATTCCTACCGCTCTTTATAACCTCCCACCCAACCCATTAGCTTCCCAATCCATCAACTCTACCTCTCGCATCGACCTCGACACATCATCCATTCTAACTACCTACTTACCAACCATCGATCCCTAAGAAGTTGTTTTCAACACCTCACTCGGGGAGTACTGCCTATATAGTGTCAACACATTCCTTACTCCTCGGGAGTATGGAAGCCTTCACCAAGACACCCATTCTATGATCACCGTATAGGAGAACACCTCCTTTATGGTCCTCCTCATCTTCGTACTAGTATCACCTATGGGGGACTTGATACTACCACTTACACACCTAAACCACCATCACAAACCCACCCATTTTCTGCTGACTTCCAATCATTGTTTCCCCCACACCTTCCTGCACTGCTGTGCGTGGAAGGATTTTGGTTTTGGATTTTATGAGCAAGGCCACCATACCATTATTCCATGTACCACCCACAAACATAATGACCGTAGTTGTATCGGCTTCCCCGAACCTCCTACCAAATAGGCCCACATTGAACTCATTGAGGACCATAGCCCTTCTCCACCTTTATATTCATCACCACCTTCACCCACTCCACTTTTATCACCACCCTCATCAACGGAGTCAATGCATCCTGAATCTATCCCTCCTAACTTTTTTTTCATAAACACCATTTCCTTGGGGCCTTTGACTTATCAACGTGAGGGTGAGGCCCCTTCCACTCTTCCTTCTTCTGTATCCTAAGATGATTGATGGTGACACACCTACAATTAACATCATTCAATGTCGGGATGATGAATCCATACTCACCTACCTTAGTGCGAAGACTCATAAATGCGTCGGTCGTTACCCTCTCGAGACACAAACCATGTTGAATGAATCGATTATCGAGATCAACATTCATACTCATGATGACTCACATATCCTAAAGATCACACAATCTTTAGATAATGCTTTGAATAGGAAGCCATCACTTCTTTTCTCCAAGATCATAACTACGATTTCGCTTGGTCTTACGGACATACCGATATTGACCCTACCATAGTTATCCACAATATCGTAACCATTCCCGATGCCAAACCTATCAAACAAAAGCTAAGAAAAATGCACCCTCGCATTGCTCTTCTCGTCAAAGAAGAAATTTAGCGCCTTCTTTCCATTTCCTTCATCTTACCCATTGATTATCCTCGTTGGATTTCTAACATTGTCCCTATTACTAAAGCAACAAGGGGACTCCACATTTGCATGGACTTTCATGACCTCAACCTAGCCTGCCCGAAAGATGAATTTCCCTTGCCTATTATTGATCAACTGGTTGACCTCACCGCTGGTTATGAGATGCTATCACTCATGGATGGCTTCTCGAGTTATAACCAAAATTTTCTTACCCCAGAAGATCAACACAAGATCACATTCATCACCCCTTAGGAAACCTTTTTCTATCGAGTCATCCCTTTTGGCCATAAAAATGTTGGTGCCACATATCAAAGCATGCTATGACTTACATCTTGCATGATATCATGCATTGCATATTAGAAGATTATGTGGATGATATATTTTCCAAATCTAAACGTCACTCGAGCACCTCTCCATCCTCAACACCATCTTTGACCGCCTCATCACATATTGCATTCGCCTTCACCCTAATAAGTGTGTCTTTTGTGGTTCTCTCGGTAAAGCTCCCTGGGGTTTATTGTTTCCCTCGTGGTATAGAAGTTGACCTTACTAAAGCCAAGGCCATCCTCGAAATGCATCTTCCTACTAACCTTCACCAACTTCGTAGCCTACAAGGTAAATTACGGTCAGTCGCCATTTCATTTCACAATTATCTAATCGGTGTCAACCATTTCATCATCTACTCAGGAAGGATGTATCCTTTAAATGGGATGATGACTGTCACAAAGCTTTTGAGGCCCTAAAACAATACCTTCTCCAACCACCTGTACTCATTCCACCTAAAGAAGATCAACCTTTTACCGATACATATCCACTACCGATCATTCCTTAGGAGCCATGCTCACTCATCGCAATGAACAACATAGGGAGCGGTGGTTTATTACATAAAATATAGTCTTTTGGACTATGAAACCCGATACAACCATCTAGAAATTTTTTCTTAGCCTTAGTTTTTGTTGCCACCAAACTCTGCCATTACCTACTCAACCACAAAACCTATGTCGTGACCAACACCAATCCCTTACACTTCATGTACGCCAAACCTTATCAAAATCAGCGTGCCGCACAATGGCTTATGATTTTAGCTGACCTTGACCTCAAATTAATTCATCAAAATTCCATCAAGGGCCAAGATATCATTGACCAACCTGGATCAACCCTCTAATTTTGACTTTCCCGATGAGTCAAGTCATTGTGACTCTTTCCCTGGGACGAACCCCTTACCAAATGACACTTTCTTCGACGGTTCCAAGTGTTAGCATGGAGGTGGGGCTGGTGTTATCCTCATTCCTTTTGATGGAGAACCCATTCCTTTTTCTTTCAAACTAGAATTTGAATGTACCAACAATATTGTTGAGTACGAAGCGCTCGTACTGGGTCTCAAGCCACATATTCCCTAGATGTCAAATCAATCAACATCTTTGGTGATTCTCAATTGGTCCTAAACCAGGTCAATGGTATGTACCAATGTCATAATGAGACACTTCAAAAGTATAAACATCATGTAAACATAATTTTGACCACCTTTGATCGTTACACCCTTCAAACCATCCCACATTCAACTAACAAATTTACAGATACCATGACACCTTAGCTTCCCAAATACCCGCTTCCCATGACGATTCCAAAATATTTTTCATACAATGCCTCCATTCACCTTCTTATTTACCTTATGATTTTTACTCAATCGGAACCAATACCCCGACACGAGTGACCTTTGGTATAAAAATACTCTAACTACCTTTCTCTCTCCATCTTACCTCTTGATCTCACCCGTAATGGACAACGCGCCTTCCTTAAAAGGTCTCTCATTACGTTATCCACGGGAGGACTCCTCTATAAACGTGGCTTTGATGGTATTCTCTTACAATTCCTCACAAGTTCTAAAATTCCTTATACCATTAAGGAGGTTCATGATGGCATATGTGGAGGTCATTTTAGTGGCCTTGTTGTTGCTAAGCGTATTCTTCACCTAGGGTATTACTAGCCGACCCTTAACCTTGAATTTTGTGACTATGTCAAATGTTGTGTAAAATTCAACAACATTAAAACCTTCATCATACACCCGGTCATGCCTTACGGGTCACTCGTGATCTTTAGCCCTTCTCTCAATGGGGTTTGGATCTTGTTGGAGAAATCAATCACCATTCTTCCCAATGCCATCAATAGATCATTACTATGACCTGAATACTACACAAAATGGGTAGAAGCCATACCAATCATCTCCACGAAAGCCAAGAAAATATGTGAGTTCATTAATCATCACATTATTTGTTGCTTTGGTGTTCCTCATCACCTCATCAATGACAATGGAAAATAATTCAAAAACAAACTAATGGCCAAGCTGAATCCACTAAGTAAACCCTTAACAAAATTCTCATGAAAGTGGTTGATGATCTTTGGGAAGGATTGGCATACGCACATTCCTTTTTCCCTCTAGGCATACTACACAAGTATTCACACTTCCACTGCGGCCACACCATTTTTCTCGGTATACGGTACTGAGGCTGTTCTTCCTCTCAAATTCTAAATCCCCTCACTCCACATTTTCCCCATTACATGCTTACTAATGATGACTTTCGTCAAGCACCACTTAGCACAACTAGAGTTATTAGACGAATGTCGTCTTAATGCTCTGGATCACCTTCAAGTATACCAACATCGTATTAAACATGCTTATGACAAATGTGTTCATGAATGATCCTTCCAAGTCCGTGACCTTGTCTTGAAATAAAATCAACACATAACCAAAGCATAAAAAAGTAAACGGGTAAATTTTCTCCTAATTGGCTTGGACCATACATCATAACTCATACCTATGGATCATGTGCCTATCATTTATCCTCACTCGATGGTAAACCTGAACATGAGCCCCTTAACGCATTGTATCTTTGACCATTCTATTGTTGACTCAAAGCATCCTACCTCACCCTTTGTCTCTTTTTATAGGCTGCCGCTTGAGCGCTACCCACTCCATACACCTCCCCAATGATTAAACAAGAATCATGTTCAAGTACGGCACTTGTTATCTTCTCTTGAATATGTGTACCATGGCACTACACATGGCATGATTCTCATGGACACTTTTCATCTACCTTTAGATGAGATCCAATGGTTGTTCTAGCTTTCCTTTTCAACAAGAGTCCTATCCTCCACCTTGGTCTTGTCAATGATTTCAAAGACCTCACATGGAACAAAACTCCTCAAGTCAAACTTCTAATAAAAGATGACTCCCTCAAAAGGACATATTCATCTCGACAAAATTGCGATATAAATAGATTGCTCCCTCGAAGGACAACTATGTGAAGCTTGTAAAAAAATGAGAAAAATTAAGCTTCCCACATCAATAAGCTTCACGAAGACCTCAATGAGTACCATATTATTTATCCCATATAGACTTCCTACATCGATTAGTCTATCAAAAAAAAAAAAAAAAAAGTAGTCATGGACTTTCCCACTATGACCTAGGACCCCTTGCCCAAAATCCCTATCACTCAAAGCATATAAAATTAACTACCTTTCACCCTCCTTACAACTTCCACTCTCATTGTCTCAATTGCCTCAAGGGACATCTTGGAATTTAGACATTTGGTGATCCTGTGACTACCTTCATCATAGAATAGTTAATCGTGTAATGCCTTTCGGGTCTTATGTTCATCACCGTCTCAAGGTATGATCTGCTTGGTATGGTTCTACGCAATCGGTGGCTTTAATTCCCCCTCTTATCTTTTACCCATTTTTTTATGTTTTGATTACCTTATACAGGACTTGCTCCTTAAGGCTTACCTTTTAGGTAATCCTCCCTTTCACCATAATCACCCTCACCTACATCATTTTACCTATAATCTACCCACACCTAACAAACCTAAACCCACAACATGCCCAAAACCTAACAACTCGTTTTCATACCGCCTCATATTCTTCCTTAGCTTATGGGAGAACTACATCGACACGAGGTACCTTTTTTGCCGGGACTATGTAGGCAGCACTCCGAGGAGATGGGGCCCTTGGACGTTAGCTCGGCCATCCTCTACCCTTAGCAATTCATCAACCATGCCTAAGTCACCATTTACATTTCCCTTAGTTCCCCTTTTATAACAAAATTGGAAATTAAGCCACATACATAACAAGTTGCTTACCACATCATACATTTATTACACCTACCATCTCTCTATCATCACTATGCATAGATCATACCACATCTCACATATGACCTATAGTATCATTCATCGCCAAAATAATGAATCATAACTAAACCTACTCTCGACTCAACCATGCCTATAACCTGACTCGATCCATGCCTAAACCAACCCGACTCAACCATGCCTATAACCTGACTCAATCCATGCCTATGACCTAACTCAACCATGCCTATAACCTGACTCGATCCATGCCTAAATTAACTTGACTCGTCATGCTTAACTTACCTAATTTCCATCTACATCAAAGTAACGAATTCATATGTCATCTAACACAAGCCATAAAACAATAACTCATAAAATTATCACCACATCACAAAATCCCATGTATCTCATCATATAAATCAATAAATGTGTATCTCAATATACATGTCTACCTGATCATGTCTATCATCTTAAAAATGTCGGCACATAGGTCGATATACAATACAAAATTTCATCGGCATACAAAGCTGATCTCATATACACAAAAAGAATGAATCACATACAAAATATCTTTGGCACGCAGGCTGGTATATGCTCGAAATGTACAAAATCACTCATACATCCTCATTTTCTTCGGTACACAAGCTGATATGGGATCAAAAATAACACTATCTTCGGCACACAGGCCAACATATATATCAAAAAATCACTAGTATACATCAAAAATCAGGTGACCGCATCTCAGGCATCTCATCGGATGTCCTCCATCTTTGTGTCACCTACACCCTTAGCCTCTTGTGTCCCTACCAACACCTTACCTAGCGCTAGTTGTCGTGGCTGGTGGCCTCTCCCTGATCGGGCCTCGGAGCTCGTTGACCTCCTGTGCTCTCCACACTATGTGTGTGGGATCTCGTCCTCTCATTGGACACTGTTATGCCCTGTACTCTCCATAGGATAGGAATTCTATCCCGGCCGCCATGAGCTGGTCTTGATAATATCTCACCCTCACCTACACATTGCCCTTACTTTTCCCTTTTACCCCACCCTTTACCCCCGATCGTTTACCCCATCCAACCTGTACCTAACCTATTTACCTTACTTTCCAGGACCTCCTCACTTGCCTTCCTACTCTTGTCCTCCTTTGGGGACTCGTTATTTTACCCATACCTTGGCCTTACCCATGCCATGACCTAGATATTTAGACCTGGACCATCGCTAGTGACCTTTGACCTCATGTGTTCACTATACCTTTTGCAATGTTACCCGTGTGTTGATTGACCTAATGACCTTACCTAGCCTATTCTTGTGTTTGTTTATCCTAACCATACCTTTGGTGTACCGAAACATACCTAAACATTCATTTACCTAACCTACATTGTTTTTCTTGACCATATCCTATACCTTGGATACCGGATTCACTGTAACCTTGTTTGGATAAACCTATCAACCTTAGATGATGTAGAGTTTTCCTACTCTTCAACCTGGTAGTGTGCTACAGTTTTTACGTATGCATGTGTTTGACTGTTGTTAAATTTGACCATGACCCATTACCCTAGATTACCTGAGTACACCTTTCACCCTTTTCTGTTGTACCCACTTACCTTTTCCCCACATTTTCCTTTTATCAAACCACTCACCGCTTCACTCTTTGCCTCGTCAGTTCCTAGTTTGAGGGGGATCACCTTTACTCACATATGGGGCAACCACATCTTATTTTTGTTAGCGCTGCTTACAAATAAAAGCTACGCAACAAAAAGGGGTAAAATGTAGAGACTAAAATTAGGTCACACTCCCCTTTGGTCCCTCGACGAATAATCACCCTTTATTATATTTACCTAACCATGACCCTCTTCACCCCACTAATATTAATATAATTAATTATTTATCCTCACTATATTTATTATTTAAATATCTTATTTAAATAATAAACACATATCTGATTCACTTAGACACCTCACCAAGCCAACTCAACCTAAGACCTATTCTTAGCAACTTGCCATAACTAACTAAGACTTACCCAAACCCCGAAAATCAATCCCTACTTTCCCTCTAACAACATTCCCATAGGCTCACAAGAAGCTCCTAGTCTAATCCGGTGGATAACGACATGAGATCCAAGGAAATCAAGAGGATCTCCTTAGTTTAGTAAACCTAGAAAATCTTGCCTTGACCAACATCGGTTACCCTAATCGTCACGGTTAAGATGGACTGCTATCGATTACCCCTTTTAACCCCAAAACAACCTTATTCTCAAGGTTGGAAGAAAGTTGGAAAAACATTGAGAGAAGGGTGACGAGTAAGAACACATCTTCGAGAGACTAAATTCTAGTGAAACCTCGCATGCAAGGAAGGGGATTGAGCATATTCTCGTACACAACCATCCCAGCCATGATCATTTGATCCATCCAAGAAAATAGGAGTGTACATGCAGCCCATGTAGAAGCTTTCTTTCATCACGGTGATCACTTGCATCCTTCAAAACCCCACATCAGCACCCCCATCCCTCACACACGGGACATCCAGGAACGGAATCCAAGTAAGTATAACATCATACTTTCTGGTTTATTTCATTTCTTCATCATTCTATCATCCATTGTTTATCTTGCCCCTATTGACCTTAAACTATTTCATCTCCATATACTCATTAAAACCTCGCCAAAGCCCACTCGAGTAACCCAATATTTCACCCCGACTAACCAAATTCGTTTGTGCAATCACAAAGGAGACGACAACTTGTTCTGTGACATTTCGATCTCAAAGTAACCGAAGCACTTTGGTTACACCTAACCACCGTCGATCACGCTTTGATCGACCCCGGTCTCTGTATTTTCCCACATAGCCTAGAACAAAGACCTATTCACCTAATCTCATCTTACCCTCACTCACCTGTGATCTACCTAAGACCTCTGTCAAACCTGCAGAACCCAGAACTAACCATTTGACCTTTGGATTCTATTCTAGCTTAGCATGTTAGATTAGATCTATTTCTTATTGTGTTTTTAAGTGAGATACCTAAATCATTTCAAACTACAATAGAGTTTATTTTATTTACAGCATTAAATTTTTTAAAATAGTGGATTGACAACCATCTAGGAAGTATCACACTTCCCAGATCTAGCATACGCTAGGAAGTTCACTTGCCCATATTTTTTAATTCCTTCGGTGGTCTTGTTTTTAGTATAGGTAGTTCCTCCTAGAAAGGAAGCTCTCACGGTCGGTTGTGGATCCGAGAAGTCATACACGCACAACAACCCATCAACCAAAATTTGAACAGGTATACCTCCTACATCCGTTATCCTATCTGTTTTGTCAATGCTTCAAAGAAACGATCTAAGAATCGGGTGAAATGAAGGACCATATAGTTTCGAGAGGCCCAAAGTGTGGAGTAGACCACGTAAGAACCTTCAAGTGCTTCCTCCCATTTCATCCCCTTCAAGCTCTACGATGTTGAAGAATATTTTGAGATTTCAAACTTTGTGTTTGAAGAAGAAGGGAACCATGGTGACCTAGTTGAAGATTAGGAGGACACCATGGACAAGGTAGAGAACATACAAGTAGGAAAAATGGGAGGAAGATTTGTCTGTCGGACTTGGAAGATTACTTTGAGGGAGAGGGGCCTGAGTATATCACATAATTTTCTCCTACATCACGACCTTCTAAGCACATGAGTCTATTACCATGAAGGAGAGTGTCCAAACACAATAACTGCACTTCATAATAGCCCTTCGGAACAAAGGTTGGAAGATCATGATCTTTTATGTTCCTCTTAGGAGGAGGAAGGGAATGGGTAAGAGGATGTCATCATCTCTCTCACACCATCCATCTAAGAAGGTCCAGCAGAAGACTCCATTCTTGGAGTTGAAGTTCAGAGCAATGGGCACATCCATTAGATCATACCATGCCCAATCAGGTACTTGGCTTCATTGGAGCTAAGGGAGAAGCCAAAAATAGTCATGCCCACTTCAGGGCATGAGGACAAGCTTCAAAGCACCAAGCGTCACCATTAACACCTCCAGGGGTCTAAATCCAATCAAATTGAGGAGTTATTTTTGGTTGATGTTGATACCTTGATGATTTGGGTGGAAGACCGACTTATAGTAAGTTTTTCACTCATACAAGTAGTCATATTCAATGTCAAATCATTTGCATGTCTACTCCTCTTGAGGAAGGGAAGTGACTTCTCCTTGCCAGTTGTAGGATTTGTTTGAGTCCCCTTTCTCTCTAGTTAGCGTAGGTTAGTGTAGATTTTTTTCAACAAAAGAAGTGCTTTCGTACACTTTGCATGTTCCACTTGGAGCATGTATGATTTTCCAATTTTTTCCATAGTGTGTTGTGGTATTTTATTCCTTGTGTACATTACATTGAAAGTATCGGGGTGAATTTAGGGTCAAATCTAGTTCAGTAGATGTTCCAAGTGGCTCAAGGATCATATTTTCAAAGCTCATATCAGATTTATGTTTACCAGGAAGACTCCATGTATAATGGATGCTTCAAGGCCACTAATCATTTCACCTAGTAGGTAGGTGATCACGATGAGTCACCAAATTGTTGACCAAAATAAGCTTAAACTTATTTTGGGTCAACTGACACCAATTTTCTCCATTTTTTACTTCAATATAAATTCTTACATACTTTTATCACTTAAGGCAGCCTGAAATCATTTCCATCATATAGTAAATTTCTTCCCCTTTCCAGAGATATAAAGAATTCCTTTTAACTCTTCATATTTTTTAAGTTACGGGCCGGTGGGCCTAGAAAGGATTTTTTGCCAAACACAGACCGATGGACCTAGGGAATACTTTTCGCCCATGGAAATTGCAGATCGGTGGGGTGGTAGAAGATATTTTGACATTTTTGTACATTTTGCAAAAAGACACAAGTATAATTGTGCGCCAGGAGCACGAGAAGGATTTCTTATGAAAATCGGAAAAATCGGGCCAATGGGCCCGGAGATTTTTTTTTTCCCTAACATGGAGAATGCAGGCCAGTGGGCCTGGGGATTACTCAAATGTAACACCGGGTTTGTGGGGTAGTGGAGGAAATTGTTCCCAAGTATAAATGCGGGTCGGTGAGTCTGTGGGGGACTTTGGAAATTTTACACTTTGTGTCAAAAGGCATAGTTTTCAAGCACGGTCACGCGAGCCCACAGGGTCTCATCAGCCTTTGAAAAGTCATAGACCCATGGAGGGTGTCATGTATCAACTTAGTGTGAATCTAAGGATAGAATCCAAAATGGATATCCCAAATAAGCTCTAAGCTTCCACTTGTCCCATGTCCAAAAGGGGATAGAGTCACCAATTGAAAAGTCAAAAAGGGGGACAAAGCTAGCCGTTTAAAATGACTAAGTATAATGGCATCGGCAGAGGCTTCCATGTGTCTCATCGGTGCAACACCAAGGTTGGGTCCTAAGAACAGATTCCCAAATGTGCGCACACTCTCCACGTGTCTTGGGTCCAATGAAGTCAAATGGATCAAGGCCCGAATCAGCTAAGTATAGAGATCCAGTAGACGGTGCCACGTGTCGTATCAATGTAAATTTTAAGGCACGAGCCAAAGTAGAGACTCAAACAAGAACTAGCCCTCCACATGTCCGGATCACGAAAAGGCGCAGAGATGGTCATTGAAAACTCTAAGTAGAGGCAAGCCAGTAGAAGGAGCCAAGTGTCAACACGATGCAACTTCAAAAGTAAAAATGGAAGTGGGTTCCCAAATGTGTACTAAGCCTCCACATGTCTAGGGTAAGACTTATGGTCCCGCCAAGAAAAGGGGACCTACCCAAAACACAAAGAAATAGGGCAGAGCTGCGTGTCTCTTTGGTGTAATTTTAAGGTGCAGCCGAAAAGGTAGTTCCCAAACAAGTGCCAGCCTACCACGTGTTCCAAAGTCTGAAGAGGTAAAGTTAGTTGTTGAAAAGTCCAGAAGCCTGTGGAGACCTCCACATGTCTCATCCATGTAACTTCAATTGAAAAATATGGGGGTAGTTTCCAAACAAGCGCGAAGCCTCCATGTGTCTCGAGGCCGGAGCACAACATCTCTGCCAACAAGAGGGACTCATGAAAAACACAAAGGAACATAGAGGAGCTCACGGAAGTCACCACGTGTCAATCCAATGCAATTTCGGAAGAAAAAGGTAGGGGATGAATATTCAAGATAAGTGAGGCTTCCATGTAGACTCGTATGGATAGATTTTTTTAAATATTGTGCACCCATGAACTTGACCTTCGAAAGCCATATATTTCAATTGGAAAATCAGATTTGGGTGGGAGAGGAATTTTTGGAAAGATCTCAGTGCTAGCTTCTCACCTGCCTCCATTAATGTTTCAGCCCACTAATTTTGGGGGATGTGAAGTCTCCCACCTTCCGCCATGATGAAAAATGTACCTCTTTCTTGCCCAGTAAGGGACAACGATGAAGGCATGGGTCTTGCAGTAAAGTCCATCACTATTACGGGTGTATTTCAATACTATGGAGTGCTTGGAGTAGGTGGAATTCAATTCATATCTCATGGTGGTTAGAACATGATTCAAATTCTTCCCTCCTCTCTCTCCTATTCTTCCTATATATTGTAAAGGTGGGTCATATTGAAAGGTTTAGTCATTGTTTCTCTTCGCCCCCTCTCTCTTTCTTCTTTAGGGTAGAATTTAGAGTCAAATCCTCCTCTCATGGATATGTAATGGCATTTTCTTGCCCCTTTCCAAGTGATGATGTACTGCGCAACTATTGGAGCAATAAAAATCTGTTTTTGTCTGCTTTCGTCCATCCTTTCTTATTTTGTTGTCTCTTCTTGCCTCTCATCATTGTAGGGTATATTGTGCATACTCGATTCTTATTATAGGTTTTGGGAGATGTGCTTAATGGGTCTTGAAGTGGTGTTCCATGTGACATTCATCTTTGGTTTGATGTGCATTTTGTCCACCCCTTCCTCCGTTCACCTCTCTCCACTTCAGGTAGTTAGATGTGTGATCAACCACTTCCTTTTCTAGTGTATCACCACTTAGTGTAGGCTCTCTTTCACCTCTCTCTCTCTCTCTCTCTATCTCCTTAGAATGGTTAGATTATGATAGATTATTCATTCATGCACTCGAGTAGATTATGGAAGGTAGATTAGGAAGCAGGAACCAACCTTCTCTCGAGGTCCATCTTAGGTTTGCAAGTCCCACGACTTGAGATATGGTCCAATGTTGTGTAATTACACCAAATGCCCCATCTTAGATGATAGGCCATTCGAGGATCTTTGTGAGTTTGCACCGACAAGCCATTTTTGGAGGCTTGTGGGACAAGTTAAGTTTGTCCCACATGTCTTAAATTTACCTACGAACTATAACTATGGGGTAAGGGGTCAACATTAGTCCCTATTATGTGATTTAGAAGGTAAAAAGGTGACATTATTGCACTTTCTTAGATGAGCATTTAAGTTTTTCCTTTCAAATATGGTTATGGTTTGTGTATGGAAGAAGAACTTGTCCCTTTCTCACCCACCAATTCATGAGCTTTAGACTTTGTGTTTGACCATGGGATGTGGAGTGGAGGATAAGTGATGTGGCATCCTACATGGAGCGACTTCACCACTCTCTCCTCACTTATCTATTTATGTATGTTGATTTGATGTTTTTTGGATTACATGTTTTATGGGGACTCTTATATTTTAGAGGAGCTTGTTTTTGGAGTGCTTGTTGGGATCTTGAAAGATTGTTTTGTGCTTGTTTTGGAATTGGAAAATCTTGGATCTTGTGCTTGTGGTTTTGATATTTCTTGCAATGGCAAGGTAGGGACTTCACCCATGTATTTTTATTTTTATTTTTTTCAAATTGTTATAAATGAATGTATGTTGTGTGTTTTGGTTTTGGGGATAGAATGGCTTTAAGTTTGTGTAGGAGAAATAAAGTGGGGATTTATTAAGGGAGGGCTAAGATTTTATGTTATGCATTTGGAGGGATTTTTGGGTTGGGTGGCCCACCTTGTGATAACAATGAATGTTTCTTATTTATCTTAATATGTTTATTTAGGGAGGGACAAGAGTTAAGGCAGACATAAGAGAAATTGAGGGAGGGATAGAAGTTTGGTTATGGTTGTGTTAATGAAGTTTTGTAGGATTTTAAGATAGTAACCTAAACCCATTGGGAGGAATAAGTGATTCCTCATATTTCTTCTCTCCGTTAGCTTAGATTATAATCCTTTATGCTTGGGAAAATTGTATGTTTGTTGTCATTATTGTGTTGTGCTTGTTTTCTTGAATTTTTTGTGTGAATGGTGGTTATTGAAGCCTTGTAAAAGTTTTCATTTTTGCTTAATACCTCCTATTGCTTCATTTTTGGGGCTTGGGCCAATGAGGAGGATGAAGTCTCCTTCTCATTGGATTATAGGGTGGGTGGAGAGAATTGCCTACTCTCCGTTTCCGTTGTTGTTGTGTTTTGGTATTGAAGAAATGAAGGATCTTAGGTTATCATTTTGGAAAGTTTTTTGTTGAATGAGGTCAAATAAATAGATAGTTATTTTATTAAAATTTGGCCATGTTGTTCCACTTAAGTGGAAGGCTTGTATACTCTTGTATTTTAAAAGGATTTTCTTGTAAACTTTATTATCAAGTTATGTATTGGAAGTGATTGAAGAAAGAAATTTTGAAAGTTGTAATTTATTGAAAATGTATTTCTTTCAAATATGGAAATAAAATCATAGTTTCTTGTGCTTTCCTTTGGTGAAATGGTTGTGTTTGTATTGGAAGAATGTATGAAAGTTATACTTGATTTTCCTTGTTGAAATGGATATCATTCTTGTTGTGAAAAGAAAAGAGACACATTCTCATTTTGATAGTAAGAGTTAGTATATTGAAAATTTGGAAATATATTGGCATGGCACTACCCTTGTATGCAAAATATGAAGATGTTGAAATGCAATATGTTTAAACTAAAGTAGGAAACAATGAACCTTACTTCAATGTAATTGGGATGGTGTATACATTTGATTGATTATCTTGAAGTTAGTTTAAAATGAAGAAATGACATCAACCTATCAACTATTGATTGTAGGCACCATAATTAAATTTAATATTACCATAGAAACCAACCCAGGTAGAAAATATTTTGGAAAATACACGAAAAATGAGGTTCATTTTTCGGGAGAACAGAACCACCACCCCTGTGTAGAGAGGTGGTTTCAAAACTTCCACACTACATAAAGTCGAGGTTACAAAATCGCCACCCCAAATAGATCGGTGGTTACGGGACCACCGACTTGCTCAGGAGGCGGTTTCGTAACTTTCGACAGAAAAATAAAATTTACGACTATGTAAAACCTAGGATAAATTCAATTAAAATCGTATCTTTAAAACTATAAACTAGAACCAAAAGAAACTTTTAAATGAAAAAAATCATTCATTTGGGCATATAAATCCATTTATATGAAACCAAATCCGTTGATAGAGAAATGATTGAAAAAGTGAAAAATGTGTGGGTTCAGATCTATAACATATAGCCATTAAAAATCAAAGGTTCTTGATTAATAAACTATGTGTATAAATTTTGTGAGTATAAATACAATGGTGCACTAAATGTAACCATATTCAAATGTAAATCCATATTTTACACTCCAAATCAAGGGATACAATGCCAAAACTAAGAAATACATTAGAACCCTCATGGAATTAACCCTAGATCCATAAAGGGGTTGTTCTACCATGTTCAACAAACTAAACTAATGAAATGAAACAAAAGATGAACAATGAACTCCATGGGAACCTTCCCAAGCTTCCATGGCCTCCATGCTCCCAAAACCTACAAAACAAAAATGAGATAAAATTAGGTAAAAAAAGTATAAGAAATAAGTCTTAAGGATTTTAGGGCATTTTTAATCCAAGGGCCCAAAATGACTTAATCTAATGGATGAGATTTCACCCTACAACTTTAAGTAATGGGTTTTTTGTTTTAGGAATGGAACTTAATTAAAGGTATGGGTAATGGGTTGAATGGGGCCAATTAATGGATAGGGTAGGTTGAGACTTTATCCTTATAATGTTACGGGAATAAAGTAATTTGGAATTTGCAAGGGTACATTAAATTAAATAATTATGAAAAGGGTAACTTGGTTAATGATTTTACAAGGGTTATTATTGAAATTTAAAATATATAGATAGATGACCCCATGAGGGGCATTGTTAAGTTGTTATGAGAAGTAAGAATTAAAATAACTTAGGAATCATTGACCTAGATGATAATTATAATTAAGGTGAATTAACATAAACCCTAAAAAGGGATTTAAGTGAAGTGGCCTTAGTGTAAATTAATAGTTTTAATTATTAATTTAATATTCAACAACTCTACAAATGTGACAAATTTATTAAACACAAAATATTTAATCCTAGTCGGTGGTATCTTGTTGTAACCCACTTTAAAAAAAAAAAAAAAAATTCATATTTTCCTAATTTAGTATTGCATTTTGTATTGGGTGTGTCCGTCAAAAATGTGGGTGTTATAGATACCAAATTAATCAAAACATACTCTTGCAAATGGTACTCACACTCTCCCAAATAGAAAAAGAACTCAAGCATGGCCATGTAATTACACACACTTGTCTTTATTGAAGACTATTTTAGACTTATGGATATTCATAAACACTCTCACTCATTGTCTTTAATATGGTTTTGAAACATTACATGAAGAAGATCTATCTTTATATCATCCCCACATAGACATGATGAAATATAATTATGCTCTAAATTATAAACAATTAGAAACTCTAAGTTTCTTTATTTGAATTTGAATAATTGTCCCAACTCAAGAAGTTCCTTCTTACTTATTTGTTTTTAAAAGTAAATCTTAATTTAAAAATCCGAATCACTATACCATATATAATATAGGTCTTATTTTACCAATAGAAAAAGAAAAGATTTTTTTAATAGAAACAAGATGAAATAGTTTTTGATATGTAAGATTCTTCTTTTACATAAGAATCCTCCTTTTCATGTAACAAGGTAATATTTTTCATTACTTGAATGAGCATCATGTAAATAACCAAAAACGTTGAACACATTTCCCTTTCAAAATTTCTTCTCAATTATTTTGTATTAGATGTAGTTTTAAAAGATTTATTTTAGATCGTCTTGATCATTGAATAAGGTAAATTCAAACCTAATGTGGTTATTTTTCTTTCATCAATCAAGAATTCTTATTTATGTAAAAACTTAAGGGTCAATTTTGATTCACTTTTAAATAGTTCGGAAAAGGCCCAAGCAAAATAATTCGTACAAATTAAAAATAATAAAGAAAACAACTTAAACAAACATTACAGAAATTAAAGATCAGTTTTATGTGAAAATCCTCATAAAAGGGAAAACAAATATGGGAATAGATATTTGGACGATAGGACTTATTAGAGTGCACTTTCTTGGTAACTTCGTCATGGTTGTAAATGCTTATCATGGTTTTTTATATTTTTTATTTTTATTTACAAGTTGTCGAACCGCTAAAAAAATGGAAGGTACAAGTTGAATAAAAATCTCTCCGCTCATAAATCTCATTCTACAGGAAGGTGATGGGGCGTTTTCCACAATTGCAGTAGCGGAAGGAATTAATGAGATTGTGACGAATAAATTGATATCCTTGCCAAATAAGGAATTGGTGGATTGTGACACTGCTCCCAACCACGGGTGCAATGGAGGTCTGATGAATGATGGAATGGAAGTATGATGGATGTCAATTTATTGCACTATTGCAACTATTACAACTATCATGCAAGTCCATAGTCTGATCTTATAAAGAAAATGTGTTGAGCTAATGATCACGTACGAGACTTATAGTATATTCCAGAACCCATTTCTTGTCGACACTCTGCTCTTTCCCTAATTTAGCGATTTTAAAAATATGCATGTGACCGACCCTGGACTAGGCATCGATTTAGATAGCCACTAAATTTTCCCTCTTTGTTACGGCACTAATAGTGAATATTCTTGGTTTCTATCGCCCTCAGATCGATTCTCCTTAAATCTAAACGTCGATTTGTTCTCTTTTGTGACATTCATTGTTGAGTGAACATCCTCCCAAGGAACTGTAGTTTTTATAGAATATCCTTCAAATTTTGGGCGGAGATTCCCGCAATCGCCATTTCCATCACCATCACCAAGTGGAGGTTAGGATCGAAGGCAGACGGATTATGTGGGGCAATATACAAGTCTTGATTTATTTCTAGCAGTTGTCTTTCCCCACTTGAATCCGACAAGAAGAAAACATAAGAGATTTACCAACATTTTCATTTATCCGAAATAGAGAATGAAAAATGAAAGTTTAAACTTTTCATTCAAGAGATTTTCTATTTAAATGGTGGCGATGAATTCAGGAAAATGAGACGAAGGCTGCAGGAAAAACATGGGAAATCAAACACCGCATTCAAACATAGGAAATAATGTAACGCCTCTAGCATGATAGGTACCTCAGATGACTTCTACTTAAAAAGATGCAAACATTCACAGGTGATTTGGTCTTAAGACGGTGTACCCTTGTGGCTCTAGAAATCAGTATAAAATAATTCATCCTTTGTGCAGGTATATTTTGTCGTCTTTTATTGTATTTAATAAGAACAACCCACCTTGTTATGAAGAATTAGTTCGTTGCTTGAATGAGAAATTTGGGTTCAGTTTTTATAAACTGTTCATATTTTATAACAACATTACCTTTGATCAATTCCATTGATCCAAGGTATATTTTTAATTCATAATTATTGTGGTCAAAAAGGCCAAGTCTGTTAGATCAGTTGATCATTGGATTCGGACTGTGCTAGAAAATTGATGAGGTCTTTAGACCTTGCTGTATATTTTATGCATTTGTCATGACAGTTCTTCTTTTGTAAGCATGCAATATTTCTTTGAACGAAAAACTATTGTAACTATGACTAAAAGTTATTAACTCAAAGTGTTAGAGATAAGTCTAACCTATATCTCTTTGGTCTCTTAAAATTAAAATGTTAATACCTTAACTAAAGACCTACCAATGGACCTATGTTGATTTCCTAAACTAATGTTAATGTAACTTAAAAGATGGCTAACCTAGAGGGGGCCTATGGAGCACATGGATGTTGGGTGGTTGGTGGCATTGGTTTTAAGGTAATTAAATGAGGTTTAATGCATCATTATCCTTTTCTACCATTAACGTTGGCAAGGGAATTGGAAGAGTTGGGGAAAGCTGAGTTGGTATCACCATCGAAATTGGTTGCATGCAAAAATAAAATTTAGTCTTCGTAAAAATGGACATGGCGATAGCGTGGAAAATGGAGGGAACTATCTACCCTTAGCATTTAATGTTTTTAAATTGGTGAAAAACCACCTAGGAATGTGCATGAGGATTTTTGGTTGTTTTGATCTTTTGTTGTTTCAAGCTTGGGCTCTACATGGTGTTGTTTCTATCCTTCGAATCTCTAGTTTGATACTTGCATAACTATAACTCTTGCATGACTGAAATTTTTGCATGGCTTTCAACGTTTAATGGGACTTGTGGAAACTATACAAGGGAAAGGAAAGAGTGCAAGGTTCTATTGACATTCGTTGCAAGAAGAAGGTATTGAAGTTTTGCTCAGAGATCTTCTATGAAACGATGAAGGAGAAGCACTATCAGGCATGATAACATCTTCCCATTATGTTGTTTTTCTTTTACTTAAATTTTTCATTAAAAGAACTATGCACTTGGGGAACAAATGGTTTTTTTTAAATGTTATGATCTTGCTTTCGATGTTTGTATTATTTACTTTTTTACTGTTTGACTTCACTATTATTATGGATGATCTATTCTGCGTTATGATTCCCTTGTTTGGAATAAATGAGTTATTCAGAACTTCTGATTGGAGCCTGAGATGAGGTTGTAACTATTGTACTTTTGTTGAGCTATGTTAAACTTGTGAGTAACTTGACTACTGTTCGAACTTGAATGAATCTTCTTGGGAACAATCTAGTTTAGCATGATTGTTTAGTTTATCTCTACTTGTGTGATTTGTGGTGTTGTTAATTTGAATGTTGTTTTACAAATCCTCTGGTGTGAGGAGAGTGAGATCTTTCCTTCGTTCCTCTTGGTTTGACTTGCTAAGTCTTCCTTGCTCCCCTTACTTAAAACATGAGGTGCAATTGAAAACGTATGTTTTCATGCTAAATAGTGTTGAATGTGTAGTTAGATTGAATGCGTAATTTTGTGGAACGTATTTAGAGAACCCTTGTATCTCTCGGTTAGAATACTTTAGAGGATTAAGCTGTTTATTTTTGTTAGCGCATTAGTTTAGTTAATACATTGTTAGTTTTTGTTTGTAGACAATTATTTAAGCTGTCCTCTCTCCTTCTCTCCTCTCATGGCCTATATATTTGGCTTGTTGTATTTGTTTCGAACAAGCATTAAATAAAACATTCATCTTTTTCCATCAGTTATCCTTTGACTCCCTACCACACAATGGAGATCTAGTCTTGATCGACCTCGTCACATAGATTGCTCACACATCCAGATGATGGGCAAGATGATTCTTCTCGAGAGAGAGAAGAAGAGTTGAGTGGAGACTTGTTCGTTGATCTAGGCACACTAGAAAACACATCTTCACATCGCAGAACTTTCGCTCTCGGTGAACCGGTGGACGATGAGTTGCTATTCCCACTCACCTTGTGAGCTCTTCCTTCTCGGTTTGAGACAATCGATCACCATATTGACCATCACTCAACGAAGGTGAGTTTTACCAAACCGGTGAATTATCTCCGGTAGGAAGAAGCCATTCGAGAATGTTCAAGAAGCCTTCGAAGACAAGGCTCGATCACGAGGCAAAAGCATAAGCCTTAGAAAGAGTAAGTCGCCCCCTGAATCGGAAGCAACATCTCAACAACAGCCTTCTCGGCGGCCACCACGGTGGCCACCCTGCAAGCAGCAAAACAACAAGGTGGATCGATGGTACCACATTTCTCCATTGCTGAGATACGCACACGATTGTGAACTGTTATTACAACGGTCGCAAGTATGTAAAATCTGGTGAAGAAAGCACTTCTGGCCAAGGATATTCCAAGAAATCCCGATGGCATGCTTGTAATCAGAGGTAGAAGGGTCATTTTGCTGCTCAGCAGGATGCCACCTCCGATGAAGAGGTTCCAGATACAACTCATTCGAACATTGTCCTAGTCTTGCGAGACTTTATAGCCGTCAGAAAGTGTTTGGTTGATTGATTCAAGTGCAACAAACACATGACTGCAAAAAGAAGTTGTTCCATACGAGTGACCGCCCACTGGACATCAGATTACCATTGCAAATAATCAGGAGTATATTGCAGCGGGGATTGGTGATGTCATCATTACTCTTGGGACATGAAGATGTACACTCACGAAGGTGCTATATGTTTCAGGTTTGATCTCAAATCTATTATATGTGAGTCAACTTCTTAATCATCGAATGCAGGTTGAATTCTTTGTTGAGAAAGGGGTCAAGTCCTACATCATTTCCTAGGGAGACTCAGTTATTTCTCGAGCATTTATGAAGGGACATCTATTTTCCTTGGATGCGGTCACTTCATCTAACATTTCTCTCCTTGCTTCAACGACGGAGTCCACCGCACTATGCCACTTTTGATATGGTCATCTTTTTGTAGGGGCTCTGCATCGCTCAGTCTGCAAAGGAAATGGTAAGAGCGCTTCCTCCACTCTCCCATTACTTACCTGTTTTCTTGGGATGTCTTGTGGGAAAACAATACAGAGGTCCATTCAAACAGAGCTCTTATCATTATACGGGGAGCATCTTGAGTTGTACACACCGATCTGTGCGCGAGACCCTACTAGCTAGCTTACAAGGTTTTGAGTACTTCCACTCATCATTGATGATTACTCACGAGAAAATGTGGGTATATTTTATCGGAAGAAGAGTGAAGCATTTTCCAATTTCCAAACCTTTTACCAAGAAGCCACCGGGTAGTTTGGGAAGCCTCTCCTTATCCTCCACTCGGATGAGGGGGAAAATTTGTATCGAAGAATTTCTTAGCATACCCAAGAAGCATGGCATTCAAAAAAATATGACTGCACCCTACACACCCCAAAAAAATGGGATTTTCGAGTGACACAATAGGATTGTCATGGAGATGGCTCATTGTATGCTGTCCACTACGAGGTTGGAGGATCGGTTTTGGGTAGAAGTAGTCCAGACGATAAGATGTATCTACTCAACCTAGGAAGCCACGAAGATCTTGAAGAACAAGACACGTGAAGAGGTATGGACTGGTCATAAACCTTCTATCCATCATTTGAGAGTTTTTGGTTATACTGCATATATGCATGTTCCAGATGAGAAGAGGAAGAAGATCAATCCAAAGACACTGCCATATCTTTTCTTGGGGTATAGTACTACCTCAAAGGCGTATCTTCTCATGAATCCCGAGATGAAGAAGATCTACGGGAGTCGAGATGTGGTGTGTGATGAGTCATCCTTTGACTCCCTACCACACAATGGAGATCCAGTACCGACCTTGTGACATAGATTGCTCACACATCTAGATGATGGGCAAGATGATTCTTCTCAGAGAGAAGAAGAGTTGAGTGGAGACTTGTTCATTGATCTAGGCACACTGGAAAACACATCTTCACATCAGCAGCACAAAGCACCAATGTCTGAAATGGGTCCACAATACTATTGGGGATGCACACCTGAACTCACTTCCTGATACTTCGA
Source organism: Taxus wallichiana var. yunnanensis (assembly GCA_018340775.1). Taxonomy (NCBI): domain Eukaryota; kingdom Viridiplantae; phylum Streptophyta; class Pinopsida; order Cupressales; family Taxaceae; genus Taxus; species Taxus wallichiana. Next base: position 745,306,627 of record CM031238.1, read on the forward strand.
CGAGAGTCAAAACACAAAGTCAAGCCAGACATGAGGTAAATTTTGTACTCATGAGTTTAGATGTTGATAGCACCGAATCGACACTATTCGTGAGGCATTAGACCAACCATAGTGGAAATAGGCTATGGATGCTTAAGGATTCCCTAATTCATGATCGACGTGGGAACTTGTCGATCCGCCTCTAGGTAAGAAACCCATTGGCTGCGAATGGATTTTCAAAACAAAATATAAGGCGAGATGGTTCAATCGACAAACAAAAGCATGACTTGTTGCAAAGGGTTACACTCAACAAGAAGGAATTGAATATGATGAGACCTTTGCACCCTTTGTGAAGATCAAAACCATCGAGAGTTGTTGTGCACTAACAAAGAAAAATGGATGGAAACTTCAGCGAGATGGATGACAAGAGTGCTTTTCGAATGGTGATCTAAAAGAAGAAGTATACATGGCCCAACCTAAAGGAATTATCTAGATTCCGGGATTCACCACGGTAGTAGATGGCACTCACTACGGGGAAGCTTGTGGGGAGTCTCATTTACTTGACTTATACCGGGGTAGATCTTTACTTTCCAATGAGCTATCTTGCGGTTATATGCAGGAGCCAAAGAAATTTCATTAGATAGTAGCAAAGAATGTGTTGAGATATGTCCGAGGTATAATTCAATTTGGTCTAGAGTATTATAAGAACACTTAGTTCTTCTTACAGGGATATACAGACGCGGACTATGCAGGATCCGTTGATGATAGGAAATCCACTTCAGGATATATTTTTCATCTCAGATCTAGACCTATCTCGTGGGTTAGCAAGAAGTAAAATATTGTTGGTCTCTCATCCACAAAGGCTGAATATCGTGTTGGACGAGGAGCTGTGTGCGAATTGATTTGGTTACGTCACATTCTTGCAAATATAGGGATTCCTAAAGAGAAACCTCCCATCATTCAATGTGACAATCAAGGTCTATTGAAGCTTGTGAAAAATCTTGTTTTTCATGAAGCGAACAAAGAATATTGAGGTCGAATGTCACTACATTCGTGAGCAGTCTTAAACCACCAAATTCAGCTCCAAGACTACCATACTAATTTTCAAGTTACAGATATTCTCACCTGACCTCTTAGCAAAGTGAAGTTTGATTTGTTTAGGGGCTATATTTGTAAGAGCAATGTATTAAGGGGGGGAATGTTAGCGTATTAGTTTAGTTAATACATTGTTAGTTTTTGTTTGTAGATAGTTATCTAACTGTCCTCTCTCCTTCTCTCCTCCCGCAGCCTATATATTTGGCTTGTTGTATTTGTTTCTAAACATGCATTGAATAAAACATTCATCTCCTTCCATCAGTTTTTCATGACTATTGTTGGATCTTGTATGAATATTTAAGGGGATTAAAATTCTAAGACCCTGGCTTTAGCATACTTTTCTGGGTTATGAAGGAAAGACCAAAATATGGAATGTAATGTGGGTTCTTATATCTTCTGTGTTATGTTTTAGAGTTATATCCTCTGTATTTTCCATTGCAATCCTCTCTCACTATGATTTGGAGAAAATATTAATCGTTCGTAATTTCTTTTACTTGGATTGGAAGTTTACATATGTTTGGACTTCCTAGAACTCATTCATTTTATAGAGGGTCTGATAAATGTAATCTTACTAGTTTCTTGAAAGAAATTCTTGCTTAGAAAAAGTATAATTTTCTTGAAATCCTCATAAGGGAAGTGTTATTCTTTTTTTTTTTCTTTTGTGTATTTGAGTAACCTCTGAAATTCGAGATAGCTATTGCTAAAGAAAGGAAAATGGTCTTTGAGTTATGGCATATTGTTTTTTTCTTTTGTTGTTGTTGACTTAAAGGTTGGACAACTTGATGGTCTTGTTGATGTGTTGGGTTTGCATGTTTCTTTACCTTGACTATCAATCTTGGTTTAGCTCACTCGATTTTAGATAATTTTGCATCGATGAAAAATAATCGATTACTCATATTGGATTTCAATATGTTGATTCATTTCCTTATCTATTTTGGGTCTCAGTTGGAGGGTGGGTTTTGACTTTCTCTTCTGTTGAATTTTTCCTTAGCATCCCTGTATCTTGTGGGAAATGGTTTTTATTATTATATAAATCTTGGTTACCTAGTACTCTCTCCTAGAATGATGGAAGGTGATGAATTTCATTACTCCTTGTTCTTTCCTCTCTTGGTTTGTTGATCATTCAACACGAACCGTAATTGGATATATTTTTGGGATTTTAGTTTGGTATGTTTTATGAATGACCGTATCTGTATACGTTGTTCATTCTTGATTCTATTTTGATCATTCAAAGGTAAAATTGGAAAGTGGTCTCTCTTTCCAATTGTACTAGGACAAGTTAGCTGAAGCTAAGGTTGCATTGAAGAATTGTTTTGTTTGGTTGGAAATATTATGAGTAAGTCTTTTATTTGGTGAAAAATATTTGAATGGTTACAGGAGTTGTAGTTGATTGTTAAATCTCTCCATTCTTATATTTTGACTTAAACCTTAGTAATGACATATCTCGTTTGGGAATGTGTTGTTGATTCCAATTACATGTCAAATTGATCTCATCCTTTGTTAAAATTTGTTTAGTGCGGAACTTGAACTTGGATTGGTTTCTAACTCTGGATTTGAATTTTAGGATTCTTTAATTAGAAACTCTTTCCTTATTATGTTGTTGTTTCATCCTAAATTTATTCCTATGTTTGATTTGAACTTGGCATCCCTTATTCTAGGATATAATTAAGTGAAATAAATGTTGAGATGAAAGTATTATTGTTCTATCTAATACTGACCTATTTTTAAAAGATAGTAGGGATAGTTATCTTTTCATGTTAGATTGGATTAACTGAGAAGTGAATAATATATGAAAGGAAAATTGTGTCTTTGATGAAATGGTACTTTTCTGGAATACTTTTTTAGTTATCTTATGTAAGATGAAGTTTTTATATCATGAATTATTCTTAATTATGATATGGTTTACCACCTGTTCTCTCTCTCATTAGTGACTAGTAACTTTCTTTGGTATGTATTTCTGTAATGCTTAAACTGTTTCATAATAGCAGAGTTCTCTTTATGAAACAATTAGCTAAAAGAAAATCATTTTAATGCTTAATGTTTATCATAGTCAGCTCAATGAACTGACCCATTCGGTAATTTTGCAAATGGACTTCGTAAGTGATGAAAGGAGAAAAAATATTTTAGGATGTTAATTTTGTTTACCAAAGAGACTGAATCTTTTATGATGAAATATGGATCATTATTTAAATGTATTTATTGGAAAATAAAAGTTGTACTTGTAATTGATCTTTTTTTGTTGTTTGACACTAGAAATGTCTGAAGTGTTTGGACTCATAATGTATAAATCTCATTTTTATGAATAAAATAGTTGTAGGTTTTTTTGAACTTGATGTGTGATCTTTGTCACTATTCTATGAATGGAAATGATGATATTATCTCTATATATATATATAAGTAATAAACCCTCTCGGGTTGGTTTAAAATGAATTAGAGGTTAAGGGTACTAGATATACTACCCTCTTATTTTAATGCAACTTATTAAAGTTGACATTCGTGATTAGAAATTCAACTAAATCACCATGGATTTAATAAAACAATGTATGTGGGTAAATGAAACCATGATGATAACTTGTAAAATACTATGGGGTTATAAATGAACCTAAATCCTTTATAAGAAAAAGGGAAGGCAACTTCGTCTTGCAATGATTAATAGACTATTTTAAGACCTCTTGGAATCAAATCGGAATGTCATCTTGGATAGAGGAAGTTGTGGTTCTTCTTGATAAATTCCCTAAACATAATAAGACCAATCAAAAGAAAATATTTAGGATTATACTTCATCCTAGTGAAGCCTATTATAAAAATAAGCGATTCATAACTTAATCAAGCTAAGACTTGGATAAATAAATAAAGTTAACATCACTAATAAGTATGTTGAATTTGTTTTGTGGAACATAAATTATAATGTTAATAGATTAAAAAAAAATCTTATAAAAAGGTTTTGAAGAAGATTTATTTGCATATCAACTCCAATTACAATTTTGTTACTTATAACCCTAATGGATAATGAACCTAGTATTTTAGTAGGCTACTGCAATTAACCATTAATAGGGAAAATTATTAAATCATTAACTTATTTCTAGGGTATTTTCATCCAGATGAGAAGAACTCAATCTATTGTTTATAGATGCTAACTACAAGATACAATACCTTTGTGAAGACTTGGGTCTTTAGGAGGATAATGTGTTGCGGTGACATGTTACAACACCCTTTAGAGTTTAATAACCTAGATCTACATAAAATCAGACTTGTCATAGTTATGCCCTAGGAAATGTTAGAGGCATGATCTAGTGTTGGGGTCAACTCACGACGACTTAGGATAACTAGTCACACACAATCGACTTACATTGATTATGTCTATGTACCCTTAGTCATCGCGAGCAGTCCTCTACACTAGACTATGTTGCTAACCCCGGCTAGGGTTAAACCTTTAATAAGTAGACTGACAAGAGTCAATGAAGACCATTCTAGATAAAAAATGAAGTGGGGTGAAGGACGTATTTCATTTGATGAGTATTCCATCTAGGAATATAAAAATGAACAATATGTTGAAAATATTTGGCCAAATTATCGCAAACTATTTGTTGGGTTTTTCTATGTCACATAGTTTAAGAAGCGGGATTTTAGATAAATATTGGTAACAAATATTCAAATAGGACTCTTAAACAAAACACTTAATTCCCGAGAAAAGGGTAAGGGAACCTGTAGTGCCCATTTCCCTTCTACACCTTTTGTTATTGATTATTATGATACATGTACTATACGTACATGAGATACTATTGTGGCTTTTGATTTAGCATGATGTTAGATGTTAGAGATAATGGACTGTTGTTGATTTCAATTCATATATGATGTGTGTGGATTATTAGAAACATTTTATAATGATGATGATATGCTGATTGACATGGTTATGTGTGTGTGTGTTGGTGTGATATTTCATCATATTGAGTAGACCTAGAAAATTGAACTAATCTTATGATCATATGGTTATTGAGGAAATTGTAAATGATATTGCTACTTGCCTAGATGATGTTTTGATTCATATATAGATGATTTTGGAGTTATATTGTATATTTATTTTGGATGATTTGATGCAGCCACGAGGTTGAAGGAGGTATTTTTGTTTTGCAGGTAAACATGTCACAACAAACATCGGGGATTGGAGACCAACCACATTGGAATTCTAGGTGAATTCAACAAGGGTCACCATGGCAACGTGTTTTTGTTATGTGTGTTTGTGTGTGCTTGTTGTTAGGGGTTCCCATGGGGGGAATCACCTTTAAATGTGACCAAGGGGTTATGTGTATTATTTTATTTAGTTCCTTTGTTTAAGTTTAGTATGTGATTTTAGTGATGTATTTCCCCTTTATTATTTAGTTAATTTGTGTCTAGATTTGTGAGTAATCATGTTGTTAAATTTATTAAATTGGGTCAAAATAATGCATTTATTAGAGTTGATGGCTCTTGGACTAGGTGTTGTAAGTAATGTGTAAGTAATTTTGAGTGTGAAACACTCCACCTTCCTTTTGAAATTTGGATCTATCCTTAGGGGCTGATTTTGGAGGCTTGTGGGACAAGTTAAACTTGTCCCACACCTCTTAAATTTGTATACCAACCCTACCTATGGGTTGGGGAGTCAAAATTAGCCCTTTTTATGTATTTTGGGAAGACAAGTTGTAAGTTTTGATTGCACCTTCTTACATGTAATTAATTTTGGTCCTTGGGGTGTGGACTTGGATTGTGTGTGTAAGTAAAAAGGTCATTTATTCACCCACCTTTTTAATTATGCCTTGGAGTTTGAAGTTGACTTGTGAGGTGGAGTTGAGGATGTGTGATGTGGCATCCTACATGGATCCACCTCATCCTCCTCTCTCCCTCTTCTATTTATTCAAATTCCTTGGCTTGTTTTGGGGTTACTTCATTCGGTTACTTCATTTTTGGTGATTTCAGTTTGGTTACTTCTTTTGGTTTTGAGCTCTTGTAATTTTGGAGAGAGTTAGATATTTTTGTTGAATGCTTGTGGATTGCTGGAGCTTTTGGACTATTTGGATTGGAAAAATCTTGTTGTTGAACTTTTGGAGAAAACTCTACCATGGAGAGGTAGGAGCTTGGCTCTTTAAAATGTTCTTCTTCTTTTTTTTATGCATATGTGAATGCTTTGAATATTTTGGTATGTTGTTGGCTGGTTGGGTAGATTGCCTAGGTATGGTGTAGGAGAAGACTATGGGGATATCTTGTGGGGAGGCATAAGAGTTTTGTTGAGGTATAATATAGTCGTTATTGTGGAGGGAGTTTGGGATTGGGTCCACCTTGTAAAATAAATAGCTTGCATTTCTTTTCTCATTATGGGGTGTCATAAGAGTGTGGGGAGGCATAAGAGAATGGGAGGTATAAGGGGTACTTAGGGAGGTATAAGGGCATGTCGGGGTTTTGAAATGATATATATATGCATATGTATATGTATATATATATATATATATATATATATATATATATATATATTGGCGATTTTATTTTAAGGTGGACACCCATTTCCCCATTGGGAGGTATAAGCAGCTTCCCCATAGGTCTTGCTCCTTTGGCTTGTGCATGATGAAGCCTAAGTATTGTTTGTTGTTCTTCCTATGGTTACAAACTGCAGTATGTATTTGGCTGTGTTCTATATGTGAAAATTGTTTTTGTGTTGTGGAAGCCTATTTGTTTCCATGAGTTGAAATACATCTCTTATTGCTTTGTGGTTGGGGCTCGGGGACAATTGGGATGAAGGATTCTCCTCTTCATTGAAATTATTGGTTGGGTGGAGAGCGTTGCCTCTCCTCCTTTTTTTGTGGTCAAAAGATATATGGTGGAACTTCATGTTGTTCTGGAGCTGAGGATGATTTTTTTTTTTAGTTTCTCCTTGGGTTCCTTATTGTGAAATTTTCCCACTTCAAGTGGATGGCATTGTAATAATATTTGTGGTGGAAAGTTTCTCTGTTTGGGAAATGGAACCTACATTTGAATGTGAGAGATGTATATGTTGAAAGTTGTATTTGTATGTGAAAAAGGAATGAGAAAGAGTTATTTGGCATATTTTGGCAAGCAGAAAAGAAGTGTAAAAGGAATTATTTCATTTAATTGAATGTTGAATCACCTTTCATCAAATGGTGTTACTCTTGTTTAAAACTTGTTGTATATTGTAAAATCTCTATTGAAGGATGGAAATGCTTGTGTTATAATTATTACATTCCTCTATATTATTTGAAGGAGACATTTTGAAAATAGAATTACATTCTTGCTTTTCACATATTGATTGAAGGAAATTTGAAAATTGTAAATTTAGATTGGAACAAACTAAGGATGATCAAAACACATTCCAAAATAGTTTGTATTGCCCTTGCAATTTACACAATTCATCTTTAATCGGACAAGAGGCAAAATAGTACAATTTCATAGAAAAGAGAAGGAAATTCATATTGAATCTAAACCATTAATATTTTATCCTTGCAATCCATTTGAAATATTTCAAGTGCAACTCTCCATGTCTTCTTGGCATGTTGAAGAAGAAAGAATGGCGGATCGAATCAATTCTGGTAGTTGAAAAAGTTTAATTCACATGTTAATGTCAGGAAAGATGTTTTCTTAAAATTGACCCACCTAAGTTTGTCAAAATTAAAATCTTATGCTTCTCGTGCAAAGAGGAGGTTGCAACCTTTCCAAAAAGTCCTCATTTGCCCAAAACCAAGTTCCCAATCAAAATTTATGGTCTTCTGAAGTTTTTACTTCATTTCGGGTTCAAAAAAAAATTGTCAAAAAGGAAAATTTTGCTAAGCGGACCCATGGGGCTGAAAGATACTTTTTCTCTTTTTCGAAAAAGGTAAAAAGACATGTAATTCCCCGCCACTCTGCTGCCTGAACTTTTCTCTCTTCGGTAAAAAAAAAAAAATTCTAAGTTTGAAAAATTAACTTGGTCAAAAATTCCTCTGTAGATCCACAGCCCCGCCTTTCACTTTGGAAGATCACCTCCACGGGTTCGTGGGCATGCCGCTTTAACTTTTTTTTGCTTTTTTTTTTTAATTTGGTGAAAAAAATCCTAGTTTTCCTGCTAGCTTGCCGCCCCACACCCAATGATTATCATCACGTGGTATATTCGGGCACCGTCGGAGGCACGGTGTTTTTGAACCTTGTCGCCTTTTTCCTCAAAAGCTAGAAATCTAAATTTTCCCGACAACCTACCTTTCTACCTAGACTCAAAGTTTTGGACACATGTTCCTTGTAGACCTCAACCTTAAAAAATTTCCTCTCGGGGCACGAAGCCTTGCCATGGACTCACGAGCATGCAGTTTTTAATTGCACTTTTTCCAAAAAGGGAAAAGCGCTAAGTTTCTTCCCAGGCCTAGAGGCCCACCTTTGGGAAAAATTTCTTCCCAAGCCCACAGGCCTACTTTTGGGAAAGTTTTCCTCCCCAAGCCCACCAGCCCGTAACTTAAGAAATATAAGGATTTAGGAGGACTTCTTTATATCATTGGAAAGGGGAATAAATTTCCTATCTAATGGAATTGTTTTCAAGAAAAGTTAAGTGTGTTAAATGCATGAAAAATCAGGTTGAAGTTCAAGATGAGCCTGAGAGTGGGTAAGTGGGAATTTACCCCTTTCTAACTTAAATGTTTATTTCTAAAGCTTGGGTTGACCTTTTTAAGGGGTCACATTAAGGGATAAGAGAATGTTTTCTATCCCATATAAATAAGAACCCTGGTTATTGTTTTGACCTAGTGAAATTAAAAACCTTGGGCATTTAATTGTTTGGGCCCCTTTGACCCTCTAAAATTAATTAAGGAACATTTAACATAGTGTTAATTTAATTATCTATTAAATTAACACCTAAGAGAAATTTAACTATATTTGGATTAATTATACTCGTTAATTTTGTAATGTGGATCTAATGGTTGTTACAATGGGAAAATTTCTTTTATTAAATTATAATTGACTTTGAATCTTTGTTGTGGCAACTGTAGTTTTGAAGCCTGTTCGAGGACTCGCCTTTCAAAAAAAAATTATTCCCTTATTTTTTTCTATCTAAACCTAGGTTGTTCTTGGGTCTCGAGTGGTCGTTTTAGTGGGTGTTACAGGAACCAAGTATACATAGTATACAAATCATTAAGTTAACATGAGAGATTGGTATGATACCAAGTCATGAAATGAGATATTGGTGTTCCACTGAGGCATTTACAACTGCATATGATTTTTTTATGATATTGATTGGCTTGGAATGTGTGTTCTAAATTATGATTTTTTAGAACAAGGAACATTAGTTAAAAATAAAAAATAAAAAATTACCTTGTTTCTAAAGTCTTAAAATGAGAATGTTACATCTTGGTATGAGAGCTGAAGGTTGCATCTCTTGGACCTATTGTGTTCATAATATGATAAAAAATTAAATTTTTTTCTTAACAAAAAATGGTTTACACGAGAGGAAATTCAGTAAAAAACCCACCATCCGGTGGAGAAGCAGTATGCCCAAAAACTCAATGAGATCCTTTCTACCCCTGTTAAACACAAGATATCATCTATTGATACTTTAAAAAGTAATGGGAAATGAGGAGGAAGAAGATGCTAGTAATAGCAATCAGCCATGTCCCGTGGACAATGCCAATGTTGGGAATCGGGAATTGAAAACAATAATGCAGTCAATGCTAATGTTAATGTACCTAATCAACTTGAGAATAAAAAGGCAAGATTGGCATTTGAACTCACTAATGACATAAAAAGGATAATCCCACCCAAGTTTGATGGCACTACACTAGGAGATGGAGCTGAGAATTGGATTAGCGAAATGGAGAAGTACTTTGCAATAAAGAACTTCTCTGAGGAAACTAAAGCAATATAGGGGGTTTATTAGCTTTCTCATGAGGTATCTTCTTGGTAAGACATTCGTAAGGCCAAGTTAATCATTGATGAAACAAATATCAGTTGTGATCAATTTAAAAATTATTTTACGCAACGATGGCTGCCACAAATTTACTATGATCAGAAAATGACTAAATTTCATAATTTAGCTCAAGGAAAATTAACTGTAATAGAGTACTGGGAGAGGTTTACTAAACTCCTTAAGTATATACCCATTATCAAACTAATGAGAAGATCGGGATTCAAAATTCATCATGGGATTAAATCCCATTAAAGGTGGAGAAGTGGATGTTCATAGCCCAACCACTATGGAAAGGGTTGTTGAAAAATCCATATAGAAGGAGAAGAAATTGAAAGCAATCTCTTCCCATAAAGAAGAAATAAAAAAGAAAGTTCCAAATTCTTCTTCATCCCTTGCACTCAAAAAGGGAGCATCAAAAATTTTGGTATCAAAAACAAATTTGTTATCGATAATAATAAGAAAATTGTAACAAATAAACCTCTTTGCTAATGTATGAAACAAAATTTTCAAGAACAATAATAACGGACAAAATTCCTATGGAGGTCAAAATGATAACTTTAAGGATACAATAAATTTGAGCCTAAAAAGTACCGTAGCGAGCTATTAAAACTGTGGCAAGGATCATTACGAAAATTAGTGTGCTATGAGGACGGATGACTGCAATCAGCAACATAAGATACACACTGTGGTAGCTGACAAATAGGATGAAAAGTAAGTTACACCCATAGAAGTTTCAGGTAAGTTATTTGGTATACCTGTAACTATACTTTTTGATAATAGAGCTACTAAATGCTTTATTTCTACTAAATTAGTTTCCAAATTTAAAAGAAAAGATGGAAAATGGATAAATCATGGGTTGTGCATTATGGAAAAAATGTTTTCCACACAGTTAGTATGTGTCTTTTTGGAGCAGTCCTAGACTTGCCTAGTTTTTCCACTAAAGTTGATCTTTATGTTGCTCTGTTTGGGTCTTATGATGTAATCATAGGTGTTAATTGGCTAGCTGAACATAAGGAAAAGGTTGATTGTTTTGAATAACATATTAGTTGTCTGGATGAACTTTCAAAAACAACAGAAATTTGAAGGATAAAAAATGAGATTTTAGTTAGGAAATTGTTAGCTATGCAACTTAAAATGTCTAAAAACAAAGGTTGCACATTGTATCTAGTAAAAATTTCTGAAACAACTAAGGAAAGTGATAATTTCTTGGAAAGATACCTTTGTTATGAAATTTAAGTGATGTGTTTCGAGAGAAGAGTTACCCGGTCTTCCGCCCAAATGGGAGTTTGATTTCACGATTGAGATCAAGCTGGGAACCGAACCTATTTCCAAGGCACCGTATCAAATGAATACCATTGAATTGGTAGAGCTTAAGGCACATTTGCAAGAACTTTTGTCTAAAGGTTTGATAAGACCAAGTGTCTTGCCTTGGGGAGTATTGGTAATTTTTGTGAAAAGAAGATCAAACACTTAATCAAAGCAAAAATTAAAAAAAAATATGCACTTCCTAGAATTGATGATCTGTTTGACCGGATGCATGGTGCATCGAGTGTATTCTAAAATAAATCTTCGATCTAGATATCATTAGTTAAGAATTAATGATGAATATATTCATAAAACAACTTTTAGAACAAGGCATGAACATTATGAATTCACATTCTTACCATTTTTTTTAACAAATTCACCTACAACCTTTATGAATTTAATGAAAAATATTTTTCAAGAATACTTGGAAAAATTTGTGCTTGTATTCTTGGACGATATTATCATATAATCTAAAATCATCTATGAGCATCATGAGCATTTGAAGATAGTTATGGAAATCTTAAGAAAGAGAAGGTTGTATGGTAAGTTGTCCAAATGTGCTTTCTATGAGATGGAAGTGCACTATTTGGGTCATGTTATAAGAAAGGATGGAATAGTTGTAGATCCCTCAAAAATCGTTTGCAATTCTTGAGTGCCACTGTACCTAGGAATGTACATAAAGTTAAAAGCTTCACGGGTCTTGTTGGTTATTATGGAAAGTTTTTTAAAGAGTTTTCTAAGGTCGTTACACCAATAAATTCTTAGCGAGAAGAAATAAAATAAATTGGCGTGGAATGAAAAATGTGAATCGTATTTAAGACACTAAAATATCAATTAACATCTGCACCTATTTTGGTTGTCTGATCCTAATGGAGATTTTACTATAGTAATAAATGCATCCAGGGAAGGTCTCGAAGGTTTTTATTCCAAAATTATCATGTTATAACCTATGAGAGTAGAAAACTCAAGTTACATGAACTCGAACTATGCTCTGCATGATCTAGAGATTGTTGCCATTGTTCATGCACTTCAAAAGAGGCATTATCTCCTTGGTAGACCTTTTGAACTAAAGATTGATCATATTAGGCTCAATTATATTTTCACTCAGCCAAATCTAAATGCAAGACAATGAAGATAGTTATAATTTCTATCTCAATATCATTTCTACATAAGTTATATTAAAGGCAAGGAAAACAGAGTGCCAAATGCACTAAGTTGGTGAAACATATTTCTACTCTTATAATGTTAAGAAATAAGTTTAAAGATGAAATAAAAAGTGTCATAGAATTGGATTCTTATTTCATGAAAGTAAAAACAACACTTACTACAGATCCAAATGATGTGAGATATAAAGGTTTTCACTTTGATGACGAAGGAATCTTGAGGTTTGAAAATAGAGTATATATACCTTCATTAAATGAATTAAGAAAGAAATTGTTAACTAAATTTCATAATTCCCATTTTTCTGGACATCTCGGCATTACGAAAATGCTTGGTAACATAAAACAACAATATTTTTGGAAAGGGATGAAAAAGGACATAATTTATTTTGTGACACATTGCTTAGAATGTTAGCGTGTTAAAGTTGAACATATGCATCCAGCTAGTTTATTATACTCTCACAACATACCATGGTATAAATGGAAAGTAATTAACATGGATTTTTTCAAGGATTGCCTATGTCAAGAAATAAACATGATGTTATTTTGGTTGTGGTGGATAAACTAACAAAAGTGGCACATTTTATTGCTGCTAATATTAAGAATGATTCACCAATTTTAGCAAAAATATTTGTGCATGAATTATTCAGATTGCATGGAGTACCTGAATTGATCATATCGGATAGAGATCCAAGAATGACATATAGTTTTTGGCAAACAATCAATGTAGCCTTAGGTACTAAACTAAATTTTAGTTTTACATACAATTTGGAAACAGATGGGCGGAGACTAAAATATTTAACCAAGTTTTGGAAGATATGTTATGAATGTATTACATGGAACAATAGTATAAATGGGAAGAGTATCTTCCATTACTTGAATTTTCTTATAATAACATGTATCATGCCTCTCTAAAAATGGCACCTTTCTTATTATATGAAAGGAAATGTAGAACCTTGAGTTAGCTAGGATAGAATAGAGGATAGAGAGGTAATTGGACCTAAAATACCTATGGAAATGAAACAAGTTAAAATGATTCGTGAATGTTTGAAGGAAGCAGAAGATAAGAAAAAGAGTTATGCAAACTTAAAAAGGGTTGAACAGAAATTTGAACTTGGTGAGAAGGTCTTTTTGCAAGTTAAACCAAAAAAGACTTCTATAAATTTTGGCAAGGCTACCAATTTATCACCTTGTTATGTGAGACCCTTTGAAATTGTTGAAATAATCAACCATGTAGCTTATCATTTAGCTTTACCTCCTTCTTTTCATGAATGCATGATGTTTCCCATATTTCTTTACTTAAGAAATACATTTCAGATTTATCGCATGTGTTAAATTGGAATTCCTTGTAGGTCTAAGACCCAGGAATAATCATGGTTAAACCCATTCGAATGTTGGAAAATTTCTAGTTTCACTTAAGAAATCATGAAATAAGTCAATGTAAGGTCCAGTGGGACCATTTTAATGAAGAAAGTGCAACCTGGGAAAACCTAGAAGATATGAAAGTTGCTTTTCCATATTTTTTTGAACAAAATTGATTCTGTGGATTGATAAAACATTAAGATTTTATTCTTTGTATATCAATAAATATGCCAGTTTTGGGCAGAAACTAAAATTCTTTAGTACTGAAACAACTATTTTAAGATGAATAATTATGAAAATTTGAATTTCTCAAATTTGGTTCTGTTATGAACTTATGAATGAAAGAACTATGAATTGGTTATATTATTTATTGGAATTGTTGACTAAGTTAATCATTGGGACGATGATGTTTTTAGGAGGGAGGTACGTAACGCCTCTAGCATGACAGGTACCTAAGATGAATTCTAATTAAAAAGATGCAAACATTGACAAGTGATTTAGTCTTAAGAAGGTATACCCTTATGGATCTAGAAATCATGTTTACCATAGAAAATAATACATCCTTTGTGCAAGTAAATTTTTTCATGTTTTAATGTACTTAATAATAACAACCCACCTCCTTATGCGGGAATTAATTCACAGCTTGAATAAGAAATCGGGTTGATTTTTATAAACTCTTCATATTTTATAACAACATTACCTTGGATCAATTCCATTGGTCCAGGGTATGCTTTTAATTCATTATTATTGTGGTCAAATAGATGAAGTCTGTTAGATCATTTTATTGTTGGATTTAGACTGTGTTAGAGAATTGATGAGGTCTTTAGACCCATACGTATATTTAATGCATTTGTCATGGCAGGTTCTTCTTTTGTAAGCATGCAATATTACTTTGAATGGGATTCTATTGTAAGTACGACTAAAAGTTATTAACTTGAGCCTAGAGCTAAGTCTAACCTATGTATCTTTGGTCTCTTAAAATTAAAATGTTAATACCTTAACTAAATACCTACCTATGGACCTATGTTGATTTTCTATACTAATGTTAATCTACCTTAAAAGGTGGCTAACCTAGAGGGGGCCTATGGAGCACATGGACATTGGGTGGTTAGTGGCATTGGTTTCAAGGTAATTAAATGGTTTAATGTGTCCTTATCCTTTTCTACCGCAACCCTTGCCAAGGGTATTGGAAGAGTTTTGAAAAGTTGAGTTGGCATCTCTATCGAAATCGGTAGCATGCAAAAATTGAAGTTAGTATTCACAAAAAATAGAGATGGCGGTGGTGAGGAAAATGAAGGGAACTATTTATCCTTTGCATTTAATGTTTTGAAATTGGCGAAAAACCATCTACGAAGGTGCATGAAGATTTTTGGTTTTTTTGTTTTTTTTTTTTCAATCTTGGGCTCTGCATGGTGTTGTTTCTATCCTTTGAATCTCTAGTTTGATACTTGCATAACGATAACTCTTTCATGAATGTAATTTTTGCATGGCTTTGAACTTTTTTAATTATTAGTAAATATTTTTTTGAAAGGGACTATACCCTTATGTACAAAAGAGGGCCTAGAAGCCAGAATAGGAATGAGAACCAAAAAAAAAAGGATCAAGATCCAATTGAGACATAGAAACCCCAAGCATTCCAAGAGCAGTTACCCCAATGAAACAAACCAGAACGAACACTGTTGAAGAGCAGCCAAAAAATAGCAAAAATACAGAGAAGTGCAGCAAGAGTATCCACAATTACTTCGTGGTGGCTTTGTCGATTCTGGTTTTGATATTCTGCCAAGAGGTGAACATAGCCAAATTCGTCATGTGGGTAGAGTCAGTAACATCCAGCTGTTCAATGGTCCTTTTGCTCTCCTCTTCTATACCCCAAAGAGTTGCTAGAATTCCGCTGAGATTAGAGACACTGCAGACATGTTGCTCAATAAACTCTTCAATTGCACTAAAAATAGCCATATTATGATCATGGCGAGTCTTGGTCTTCCCTAAACGGTTATCTAAGGAGTTCAACTTTTTGTATATGTCTTCAACCTGTTTATTATCAATAATCAGCCTCCTCCTCCTTCTTCCTCTTACCTTTTTGCTTTGTCAAGTTTTTTACCTCTTCTTTCAACAAACATCATGTCGGCTTCTAAGGCTTTAAAATTTTAATTGGTACTATGGAAACTATAAAAGGAATGGGAAAGAGTGGAAGGTTTTGTTGACATTTGTGGCAAGAAGAAGGTATTAAAGACTTTTTCAGAGATATTGTATAAAACGGTGAAGGAGAAGCGCTATCAGGAATGATAGGTTCTTCCCATTAAGTTGTTTTACTTTTATTTAAATGGATTATTGTTGAATTTTATGATCATTCTTTCAATGTTTGTATTATTTTGTGTTTTATTGTTTGACTTCACTATTATTATGGATGATCTGTTTTGGGTTATGATTCCCTTATTTGGAATAAATGAGTTATGCTTAACTTCTGATTGGAGCCTGAGATGAGGTTGTAACTATTGTACTTTTGTTGAGCTATGTTAAACTTGTGAGTAACTCGACTAATGTTCGAACTTGAATGAATCTTCTTGGGAGTAATCTAGTTTAGGATGATTGTTTAGTTTATCTCTATCTGTGTGATTTGTGGTGTTGTTAATTTGAATGTTGTTTTACAACTCCTCTGGTGTGAGGAGAGTGAGATCTTGGCTTCGTTCCTCTTGTTTTGAATTGTTGAGTATGCCTTTCTCCCCTTACTTAAAATAAGAGGTGCAGTTGAAACCATATGTTCTCTTGCTAAACAATGTTGAACTGTAGGTAGCTCGAATGCTTAATTTTGTTTGAATTATTTAGAAAAGCCTTGTATCACTTAGTGAGAATACTTTAGAGGATTAACTGTTTGTTTTTCTTGATTATTGTTGGATCTTGTATGAATCTTTAAGGGATTAAACTTCTAAGACCCTAGCTTTTGCATAATTTTTTGGGTTATGAAGGAAAGACCAAAATATGGAATGGAATGTGAGTTCTTATATCTTCTATGTTATGTTTTAGAGTTATATCCTCTATATTTTCTGTTACAGTCCTTTGTCCCTGTGATTTGGAGAAAAGATTAATTGTTCTGAATTTCTTTTACTTTGATTGGAAGTTTACATCTGTTTGGACTTTCTAGAACTCAGGCGTTTTATAAAGGGTCTGATAAATGTAATCTTACTACTATCTTGAAATAAATTCTTACTTAGCAAAAGTAGAATTCACTTGAAAGCCCCATATGGGAAGTGTTACTCTATTCTATTCTTTTGTGTATTTGAGTAACCTCTGATATTTTGATAGCTATTGAAAAAGAAAGGAAAATGATATTTGAGTTATGGTGTACTATTTTTCTTTTGATGTTGTCGAATTAAAGGTTGGATAGCTCGATGGTATTGTTGATGTGTTGGGTTTGCATGTTTCTTTACCTTGACCATCAATCTTGGTTCAACTCACTCTTATTTTAGATGATTTTGCATCAATGAAAAAAAGAAGAATCGATTACACCTGTTGGATTTGAATATGTTGATTCATTCCCTTATCTATTTCAGGTCCTAGTTGGAGGGTGGGTTTTCACTTGCTCTTCTATTGAATTTTTCCTTTGCATCCTGTATCTTGTGCAAAACAGTTTTTATTATTATGTAAAACTTGGTTACCTATATTTTCTCCTGGAATGATGGAAGGTGATGAATTGCATTTCTCCTTGTTCTTTCCTCTCTCCTGGTTTGTTGATCATTCAACACAAATCCTAATTGGATCTATGTTTTGGGATTTTGGTTTGGTACGTTTTATGAATGACTGTATTTGTATACATTGTTCATTCTTGATTCTCTTTTGATCATTCAAAGGTAAAATTGGAAAGTGGTCTCTCCTTCCAATTGTGCTAGGACAGGTTAGCTGAAGCTAAGGTTGCATTGAAGAATTTTTTTGTTTGGTTGGAAATATTTTGAGTAAGTCTTTTATTTGGTGAAAAATATTTGAATGGTTTCATCTTATTTGTAGAAATTTGATTGTTAAATCTCTCCATTCTTCTATTTTGATTTAAACCTTAGAAATGACATATCTCGTTAGGGAAGGTGTTGTTGATTCTAATTACATGTCAAAATTGATCTCATCCTTTTTTTAAATATGTTTAGTGTGGAGCTTAAACTTGAATTGGTTTTTAACTCGATTTGAATTTTAGGATTCTTTAATTAGAAACTCTTTCCTTATTATGTTGTTGTTTCATCCTAAATTTATTCCTATGTTTGATTTGAACTTGGCATCCCTTATTCTAGGACTAGAATAAAGTGAAATAAATGTTGCGATGAAAGTGCTATTGTTCTATCTAATACTGGCCTATTTTTAAAAGATAGTAGCGATAGTTATCTTCTCATGTTAGATTGGATTAAGCGAGAAGTGAATAATATGTGATCTTCTCATGTTAGTTATCTTTTCATGTTTGAACTTGATGTGTGATCTTTGTCGCATATTCGTGAATGGAAATGATAAGCTTATCTCTATTTATAATGAATGAGAGGTTAAGGGTACTAAATATACTACCCTCTTATTTTAATTCAACTCATTAAAGTTGACATTCGTGATTAGAAATTCAACTAAATCACCATGGCTTTACTAAAACAATGTATGTGGGTAAATGAAACCTTAATGATAACTTGTAAAACACTATGGGGTTACAAATGAACCTAAATCCTTTATAAGAAAAGGGGAAGGCAACTTCCATGCAATGATTAATAGACTATTTTAAGACCTCTTGTAATTAAATCCAAATGTCATCTTGGATAGAGGAAGGTGTGCTTCCTCTTGATATATTCCCTAAATAGAATAAGACTAATGAAAATAAAATATTTAGGATTAGACTTCATCCCAATGAAGCCTATTATAAAAATAATTGATGCAGAACTTAATCAAGCTAAGACTTGGATAAGTAAATTAAGTTAACATCACTAATAAGTATGTTGAATCTGTTTTGTGGAAAATAAATTAGAATTTTAATGGATGAAAAACAAATCTTATGAAAAGGTTTGGATGCAAATGTATCTGCATATCAACTACAATTACAATTTTTTTACTTGTAACCCTAATGGATAATGAACCTAGTTGTTCAGTAGGGCTACTCTAATTAACCCTTAATAGGGAAAATTATTAGGTCATTAAATTCTTCCTAGGGTATGTTCATCCAGATGAGGAGAACTCAATTAGATGTTTACAAAAGTCAAATGCAGTCTAGTACCTTCATGAAGAAATTTTTATACACGCACTCATGAATGATGTTGCTATGAATAAATAATTATTTTCTTACATGGAAATCCATTATCAAAGATGAATGAATCAATCTATAATAGTTATTATTATTTGTTTACAATAAAACTGAATTTATATTTTGATTTAATAAAATACATATTAAGTACAATTATTAACAATGTAATACTTTTAATAAATTCTTCTATATCCCAAGCAGCAATGGATGCTTTTGCTAGTTCTTTATAATTGAGAAACATATACCTTTACATACTCAGTAAAACATCTTCCCACCTCATTCCTCTCCAAATTCAAGGATTTCATTTTTCAATCTATATAATAGAGCCCTATTTAAGTGGAGTTACCAAGTAAGCAACCCTTCTCAAAATTCAATTAAACCATAAATACAGTTCGTATTAAATAAATAAAAATATTTCATATTGTTTATTTATTTTATTATACATTAAAATTTATAAATTATATTTAAAATATAAATAAGAACACTAAAGGGGATAAACCGTACTTATATTATTGTTGTAACACAGTCCAAGTTTATCCAAGATTGTAACATTTTTAAGGAACTGAAATCGTTTTATTCCTTCACTTGAAAACCAAAATCTGAATATATATACTTACCAGATTTATTTTTCTTTCTTTATTCAACTTAGAGCCAGAGCCAGTATATGTACAATATCTAATTGTCTATTCTATTTTTTGACCTAATCTATTTTTTAACTTGGAGCTATTTTTTAACTTAGAGGCATTTTCAATGTTTTTATGGCTTTCAATTTTATATAAATTAGAATTAAATTATTAATTGAAAATAAACAATAGATATAATCATTCCTACTAATCAATTTATGTACTAACTGTAATGATTATGGAGTATCAATTCATTCTGATATAATCAAGAGAAGGTTTTAATATAGATGAACGCTTACTCAAAAAAATGTAATTAGTTATATACTCCATTCATCATAAAACAGAGATGCGAATATATGTATAATTAGTTATATGTATATTATATTCATCATAAAGCGCAGATGCAAATATGTATATAGAAATTTGGATTTAGTTTCAATCAGGCTTGAAGCAAATTAAAGGGTTTTGTATGCGAATCCTGTATTTTCCAAGTAGTGGTAAGTCTTGAGACTTATCATTCACCTGCTCCGATTAATATCAATTCATAACTCTGAATTTTAAATAACAGTTTACCGAATCCGAAAAGAAGAAAAAGAACAGAAGGAAGGATAAAGTCAAAGAGCTGGCGATCTCAGAGACTTGACTATGCAATTGCCGAGTAGAGAGGAGAGAAACGCATGTACATAAATGTCAAAACACGTTGTGCGGAGAATACAGCTGTGACAAGGAAAAATATTAAATTTAAAAAAGTGGGCAACTTGGTCAATAATCGCCCTCAATGCATAGCAGTTTAATCCAACATTTAGAGTCATACACTACTAAGAGGGGGAGGATTAAGGCCTAGGCAAATTAGGTGACCGCTTAGAGCGCCAACATATGTTAATAGCACTTAGTGACTAGTCTTACATATTAATTAAATACATTTCTTTTAAAATAAGATTCAATTTACATAATTTTATTAAGATTATGATATTTAGGAGGCCTCAAATATTTACACAAGCACCTTTGTTGCAGCTTTTAAATTTAATTTATATCCATGTATGTTTTATACTTTGTATTGTTTTGAAGTCTTGGATGTTTTTTTGGGAGGACAGATCAAGAAAGGTGAATATGTTAAAAACTAAAGAGAAAGATAAGTTGGGAAATATATGAGATACGAAGGATTGTGATAAATCATATGTTATAGAATTTATAAGGATTTTATGTAGTAGTAGCTACACCCAAACTTATTATCAAGTTTGTCTTAGATGATAGAGGCATAACATATCAAGTAATATGATGTTTGGTTACGGTTAATTATTTTTCCCAAGATATATTTTGTTTATTTATATAAGGCTCTAGTTCTAGTATTACTTACGGCGCTCATAACCCTTAATCCGACCTCGCCACTAAAGTTTTAGAGGACATAACTATGATTTAATGAATCCATCACTAAGAATGCGGTCCACGGGTTCCATGCAAAATAGGAGCCACAAATTTTTTTAGCTTGATCTTGAGATGGAGCTCAAAATATTCAACTATAGTTAGTGACATAAATTTGCACGGTGATTTATTTTGATATTTTATTATGCCTAAGGCGTACTCCAAATCATAAAAAGGGGAGGGCAATCGTAGATTTTGACAATTTGTATCATCGCAAAGACGACATAATGTGTGGTCTTTCACATACGAGATTTAATTGTGGATGCCCGTGTGGTGTGTCTCCGCACAACTAACCACTGAAGGGATTGTCTTCTCGTTAGGTTCTGTATTCTAGGTATGCTTCTTGCCTTCAATTTACCTATGGTGAACATTTTATCTTACTATTGCCGATGATTCTTACATAAAATTCATTGACATGTAAATTTAAACAGAAATTTCACAAGATTATATTATGGACGAGATAAACGTATGAATGCAAAATGTCAAAGCATGTAGTGTTGGGAATACCGTTGGCAAATATAAGAATACCCACCACACTGGATTGGAGACCAACATTCGAGCCATACCCCACCGCATTTTCAAATGGCATAACTATGTTTAAATCAATCTGTTAAGGGTATGGTTTCATAGAGGGGTTTTCATGTTTATATATATAAGGTTTATGAAGAATTTTAAAAATTTGCCATATGAAGAAAATGAATCTTTAACTTGTTAGACACAAGACTCAAAAAAGTAGTCAAAATTTATTTGGGGATTGGTTGAGAGGTATGGTAAGAAATATATAACTTTCTATTAATCACATTTTTTCTCTCCATGTCATTTAACACAATGTTTCGCATAATCTCATTTTTGAATTTTAATATTGTGTAGTGCCCACTTCCCTTCGACACATTTTGATATTGATTATGACATTGTTGACTATATTATGGACATTATTGTGACTTTTGATTTAGTATGATGATTAGATGTTAGAGCATGGACTATTATTGACTCGATTCACATATGATGCATGATGATTGTTAGAGACATTTTATATAGATGTTGACATGTTGTTGGACATGGTTATATATATTTATGGATGTTGTTAGGACATGTGATATTTGGATATATTGAGTAGACCGAGAAAATTGAATTAAAATTGATGATGATATAGTTGATGAAATTGTAAGTGATATTGTTGATTGTCTTGATGTTGTTGTGATTTATATATATATATATATATATATATATATATATATATATATTGATGATTTTGAAATTATATTTATATTCATTTAGATGTTCTAATATGGCCATGAGGCCGAAGGAGGTATTTTGTTTTGCACATTTAAAAAATATATCACAACACACCTCGGGGATTTGAGATCAACCACATTAGAATTTTAGATGAATTCAACAAGGTCACCATGGCAACTTGTATTTGTTGTGTGTGTTTGATTGTTGAATAGGGATTCCATGGGGGATTAACTTTGAATGTGTGAGGGATTTATGTTTTCTTTTAATTGGTCCTTTGTTAATGTTGTATGTGTTTTATAAGTGATGTGTTTTTCCTTTTCATTATTGAATTAAATTGTGGTAAATAATGTGAGTAATCATATTGTTAAAATTAATTTATAAAATTGGGTCATAAGAAAGTAATTATTAGAGTTCTTGGCCTAAAATTAAAGTGTTGTAAGAAATGTGTAAGTGGTTTGTAAGAGATGTGTAAGTTTATTTTGCCGTACGAAACACTCCACCTTCTATGAAATTCGAATTTGTCCTTGGAGGCTCATTTTGGAGGCTTGCGGGACAAGTTAAACTTGTCCCACACCTCTTAAATTTATTTACCAACCATACCTATGGTTTGGGAGTTAAATTTAGACTTTCATTATGTATTTTTGTAAGTCAAGTTGAATGTTTTAATTGCACTTTTCTTACATGTTTTAATTTCATTCCTTATGGGGTGTGGGCTTGATTTGAGTGTGTAAGTAAAGCTGTCATATTATTCACCTACTTATTTATTGTGCCTTGGAGATTGAATTTGAATTATGAGCTGGAGTTGAGGATGTGTGATGTGGCATCCCACTTGGATCCACCTCATCCTCTTTTCTTCCCTCTATATATTTGGATTCCTTAGCTTGATTTGAGGGTTGCTTAACTTTTGGACACTTCATTTTGGGTGACTTCTTATGTTGTTTATGCTCTTGCTTTGTTGGAGAAGATTGCAGATTGATGTATGTTTGTAGATTGTTAATCTCTTGGACTATTTTGCATTGGAAATCATGTTGTTTTACAAGCTTGGAACTAACTCCATTATGGAGATGTGGAAGCTTGTCTCTTGAAATGCTCTTCTTTCATTTTTATGCTTATGTGAATGGTTGAATGTTTGAATATGTTGTTTTATTTTTTGGTTGGTTGGGTAGATGGCCTATGACGGTGTAGAAGAAGACTATGGGGATTCTTGTGGGGAGACATAAGTGTTATAGGAGGTATAAGTGTGGAGGGAGTTGGGATTTGGGTTCCACCTTGCAAAAAGAAATAGCTTGCATTTCTTTACTCATTATGGGGTGCCATAAGAGGTTGGGAAGGCATAAGGAAATGGGAGGAATAAGGGGTACTTGGGGGAGGCATAAGGGCATGTCAAGGTTTTGAAATGTTATATTTTGACAGTTTGTTCTCAGGTGGTGATACCCATTTCCCCAAGGGAGGCATAAGCAGCTTCCCCCATAGTTTCATGCTCCTTGGGCTTGCATGATGAAGCCCGAGTGTTGTTTGTTGTCCTTATTCTATGGTTGCAAACTATAATTTTGTTTTGGACTATGTTTTAAATGTGAAGTTTGTATGTGTTGTGGAAGCCTATTGTTGCCATGAGTTGAAACACATTTCTTATTGAATTTTGGTTGGGGCAAGGGGACCAATGAAGAAGGGTGGATTATCCTTTTCATTGGATGTCTTGGTTGGGTGGAGAGAGCTTCCTTTACCCCTAATAAGTTGTGATCGAATTGGACAAAAATTAAAATTCATACTAATGTTTCGAGTCGTGAAAGAAGACAGAGTTTGGTGTCCTTTGTGAGACTTCTTTTGTAAGCCCTTTTCCCACTTCAACTGAATGTTTTTTTATATTCTTTGTATTGGATAGCTATTCTATTTTGGAAATGAATTCCTATGTTTAAATGAGAAAGAGATATGCATTGAAATCTTTACTATGTAAGAAACGTGAAAGTGCATTTGAGTGAAAGGAAAAGAGAAAAAGTTGTAAATTGAAAAGTTGTATTTGATCAATATAAATAGAAGTTGTATTCCTTTCCACAAATGTAGTTACTACTATTTAAAATATAGGTTGAAATATGTCAAGGAATTTCTATTTGAAGGAAAGAAATATGTATGAAGAAAATACATTACTCTGTTTTGTTGAAATGCATGACTTGAAAAATAGAAGCTACAATTCTTGTTTCTACATTTTGACTGAAAGAAAGATAACTATTTCAAACTAGTATGGAATGAATTGAATTTTTTTATAGTATGGCAAAATAAATAGATTAATCTTTGTTTTTAAAATGTATAAACTTCATTTTTGTTTCACGATAAAATTTGCAAATTTGTATTAAAAGATACATAACAACCCCTGTAAAACTAAAAAAAAGAAAAGAAAATAAACATTTATAACACTAATACCATCTAAGGAAGATCAAAATGGTACCAAACAAACCCAAATACTTATAAAACCTTTCAAATCTGGTAAAGGAAAATTACAGACATTTTACTTTATAAAAATTGGTAAATTTGAATTACAAATCAATCAAACAATTTAACCTTGCAATCTATCCTAAAAATCTCCCAAGTGAAATCCTATATGCCTATCTGGTATGTTGAGAAAGAATTAATAAGGAATTTGAACAAAAGTTTTATAAGTTAAAAATGTCGAGTTCGGGTTTAGAAGCCTATAGAACGTTTTTATCAAAATTTTCCCTTCAAAATTTATCAAAATAATTTTTTTAGGGTTCCTTTGAAAAGAGGACTTTGAGAGCTTTCCAAAAAGACCTTGTTTGTCAAAACCAAGTTCCAAGTCAAAAGTTATGGCCTTCTAAAGTTTTTACTTTATTTGGCTTTAGAAAAAAAAACTAACTGTCAAATTATATTATTAAAATATTCATCAGCGGACCGTGGGATAAAAATTCCTTTTTTCTTTTTTGGCCCAAAAATTGCAAAGTAATGATTTCCCTGCCGCTCCACCGACTCATGACCTTTAACTTAGCCATTTAAAAATTTTGGCAAAATTTCCTAGTTTTCCCCACCGCCTCGCCGCCCCCACTGCCCAATCATTGGTCGACATGTGGCTTCACGAGGCAACGGTAGAGGCGCAGAAGTAACTAATCTTGAAGTGATTTTGAAAATAAATTTTGGAAAAATTGGTAAGTTTCCTCTGCAGCCCCAATGGCCCGCATCCAATCAAAGTGCTACCACGTGACCTCATGAGGTTTTAGCGGAGGAGCGGACCGTTTTAAAACTTTAATGCTTCAGAAAACTTTTGGGTAAAATTTATTTAATTGTCCCACCAACCTATTGACCTGCAGCAAATGGCGGGCTAACATGTGTCTCCATGACGTGATGGCGGAGGCGCGGGGTGTTTTAAAGTGCAACGCTTTTCTTTGCAAAAAAAACTAAATTTTCCTAAGTCTCCTCGATGGCCTGCCGACGTATAGCCAATGAGGGTTAGACTTGTGGTGTCTCTACGCTTTAAAAGAGGAGAAAACCAAATTTACCCTTTTCACCCTTTTAAACTAAAAGTCAAATTTTCCATCTTATCTCTGGCGCGACCCACCGTCCGCCGAGGTTAGGATTTTGGACACATGTCTTTAGCAGACCCCAAGTTCAAAATTTTTCCTCTTAGGCACAAATCCCCACCTCGGACTTACAAGCATGTGTAGGTCAAATGTGATTTTACCAAAAGCGTTAAGGGAAAAATTTATTCCCAAGTCTGAAGGCTCCGCCTTGGGAAAATTTCCTTGAAAGCCCATCGCCAATAACTTGAGAAATATGAGGAGTTAGGAGAACTTCTTTATGTCACTCGAAAGGGGAGGAAATTTCTTATCCAATGGGAATGTTTTCAGGAAGTTTTAAGTTCATTAAACATGATAAAAATTAGGTTGAATCAATAATCCAGTTTGAAAGTGGGGTAGTGAGAAAATTGTTCGTTAATTTTTACTCTCTTATTAACTTGATAATGTGAAATAAATAATGGTTATGATGGGAAATTTTATTATTAGGTTTATTTGTCCTTGATTATTGTTGTGACAACTGTATTTTTCTAAGCTCGTATCAAGACATGCATTTAAAAAAAAATTATTCCATAATATTTCTAACTAAACCTAAGTTGTTCTTGGGTCTCGAGTGGTTGTTTTAGCGGTCATTACACTTGGTATCGAGTTGTGGGTTCAAAATCTTGGACCCTTTGGCACACTACAAAACTTGAGACATGAACACTTAAACCTAGTGAAATATTAACTTAGCACACTTTTAAATCTAGAGAACAACTTTGTGTTGAATTACATATTTTAGTAAACATGGAAAACTAAATAAAACCTAGAATAAAGAACTAAATCTCACCTTGGTCTGTGCAGGAGGCGCGGACAAGATGAGGGGTCTTTTCACATAGACCTAGACTTACCACCACCAGATCATGCTGTAGCAGCTATCCTACCACAGATTTTACAGACACTTGAGGATGTTAATGTCACTCTATGGAGAAGGACCATAGGAGCACATTCAGTTGAACATGATAGAGTAATATCCATTGAGGCTTGTGCATCTCCTCGGCATAGAGAGGAGCATAGAGGAGAGAACTCCCATGAGGAGTCAATCGAGTAGAGTCACCATAGATGAGATAGGGAAACTGAGTTTCAGGACACAGATATAGGACTCAGAGCCCTAGGTGTAGAGATGAGCATGAAGAGAGGCCTAGGGGTCATCAGACTATAGTTACAGAGCACATGAGGGAGATCTTGAAGCTTCAGCCATCACATTATTTACGTGGCATAGGTGGATTTTAGGGAGAGGTCTAGTTGGTGAAGTTGAGTCGATGCTTTAAGCTCTTCCCTTGTTCTACCAACCCGAAAGCTCATGTTGTGATCCATCTACCGAGAGATGGAGCAGGTGTCCGGTGGAGGATAGAGGAGTACAAGGTCCACGTGAATTTTGAGACAGTTACTCCAGGAGCTCTTTAAGAGCGGTCCAGAGTATATATCTGTCTCGAAGGTTCATACAACAAAGGATTGATGAGTTCCATGACCTCTAGTAGACATATCTTACAAAGTGGCTGAGTATGAGAGTAGATTTATGAATCTAATCCAATATGTTGATTACATGCGGGATGAGACGATGTTGATCCACAGTTCATCCGGGGCTTGAATCTAGACATTAGAAGTGTAGTGCGGATCCATTGTCCATAGACATTAGCTGAGGCCATTGAGAAGGCCTATATAATAGAGGAGACTCAGGAGAATACCCAGAAGGCTAATGACTGAGTCCGGAGCCACATCTAGTAGATGTAGGGAAAGTACATCAAGGAGAGTCGCACCTCCTCCTCATGGTGGGCACGGTTCAAAGCATAGTCATCTTGTAGACCACAACAATAACAACAATGGCAAGTATTCCCACCCACTTTATAGACGTCCACAAGGATTCGATGCACAGAGGGGTTGGAGTATGGGGACTCCTCCTAGGTGTCCCATTAGGACATAGGGTGTCTAGAGAGCTTAGTCAGCAGGAGCACGCCAACAAAGACCTTAGCAGTCCACAGCTAGATCATCAGGATCCACACGACATGGCTCTAGAGTATTGGCTGGACCTATTTAACAGGGGATAGGATCGGTAGGTTGTTTTGGTTGTGGTGTTATTGGATAGTTTCAAAAAGACTACCTATAAAACCCTAATAACAAGGGTAAGACACTGATCCCTGAGCCTATTTTTGGTGATATGGGGCACGTTCATCGATCTATGTAGCGGTCGAGAACTGCCATGCCAAACACCAAAGTATAGTGATCGATGCTATAGGTAGCATTGGTAGTATTCCTACCTCCATTTTGTTTGATTCTCGGTTCTTCGATTCTTTTATTGCACCATCCTTAGTAGAGCGATGCGAGTCTAGTGTGGATTAGGCAAGGTCTTAGTTGGGACATAGAGATGGCTTCGAGAGCCAAGATCTTCGTTGAATCCTTAATTAAGGAGTGTGTAGTGGATTTCGGACATTTCAACACTACCTCGGATCTTCGTATCCTTCCTTTGGGCTTGTATGAAGTCATCTTGGGCATGGACTCATTTTTCGTAAATAGGTCCAGGATGGATTGTTACCATAAGACTATATCTTGTGTGGATGATCTAGGAGTTGAGTCGGTGATTTCGGGGTCGAAGACCCATTTCCATTCGCACGATCTCTCGTTATATAGCTTAAGTGGTGTGTGTGATGGGGTTGTCGGATATATGTTGTTACAATTATTGACATATCGAGGATGGGTCTAGTGGACCATCATTACATGACCATCCCATTTTGAGAGAGTTTATATATGTCTTTCTAGGGAAGCTATTGGGATTACCACCCCCACATGAAATTGATTTTCATATAGATCTGGTTCCGGGAAAAGAGCCTATCTAACAAGAACCTTATCGTATGACCACCCTAGAGCTTTGTGAGCTCATGTTACAATTCGAAGGCCATCTAGAGAAAGGCATTATTCGTCCTAGTGTATCCTCTTGGGGTTCTTTGGTGATTTTGTGAAGAACAAGGATGGGTTCTTGTGGTTGTGTATTGATTACGACTAGCTGAAAAATTAATGATAAAGAATCGTTGCCCCCTTCCACACATTGACGATTTGTTTGATCAAATTAAGGGAGCCACAGATTTTTCTAAGATTGAACTTAAGTCAGGCTATCATCAACTGAGGATTATAGAGGTGGATATTCATAAGACTACCTTTTGTACGAGATATGGGTACTATGAGTTAATAGTGGTGCCTTTTGATTTGACTAATGCCCCCACAATTTTTATGGGTTTGATGAATGGGGTATTTAGTACTTTCCTAGATTGTTTCATGCTCATTTTCCTTGATGAAATTTTGATTTACTCACATATGCGTGAGAAGCACGAGGGGCACTTATGCCAGGTTCTTCTGTGTCTTCATGAGTAGTAGCTTTATAGGAACTTAGAGAAATTGCTTTCTTTCGAGATAGAGGTGTAGTATTTGGGCCACGTCATTTTTAGGGAATGTATCGCAATCGATCCTTCCAAGATTAGAGCTAATATGGATTGGCCACCAAACACTACTATGAAATAGCTGCGTAGCTTCATTGGATTAGAAAGTTACTACATGACATTTGTTTAGGACTTCTCTCGGATTGCGCACACCATCACTTCCCTTCAATGGAAAGTGAAGAAGTTTGGTTCGTTAGATAGATGTGAGTAGGCCTTTAGGAAACTGAAGGAATACCTCACCACAACACCTATTCTTGCAGTACTGGATCCACATGGTGAGTTATTTTTATGCAAGGATGCTTCTTTGGTAGGAATTGGAGGTGTATTGATGCAAAGGGAAGAGTCTAGTAGCTTTTGAGTCTTGCAAACTCAAATATTATGACATCAATTATCCAACTCATGATCTTGATCTTGGGGTAGTTCTCCATGCCTTGGTTCGATGGAGACACTTCCTTCTTTGTAGGAGATTCACACTCAATACAAATCACTTGATTCTTCGCCACCTCTTCATACAACCCAATCTCAACACTCGTCAGTGGCGTTTGATGGAGTTGCTTTATGAGTATGATATGGAGATAGAGCATGTGAAGGGGAAGCGAGAATGTGATTGCAGATGCTCTCAGCAGATGAATAAATGTGGTTATGGCCACTTCAGTGGGCACAAATTTTTAGATCAAGATTCTATAGCATCTTCCTCTTAACAGCTTCTACATTGCAGTTAGAGCAGAGATCGAGTCCCAGAGACCCCTTGAAGGGAAGTTTGATGATTTCTCATTAGAGGTAGATGGAATTCTCAGGAACAGAGGTTGGATTTATGTTCCCAGAGATGGAGGCTTGAGGTAGGACATCTTGATAGAGGCACATCATGCACCCTATTCATCCCATCATTGGGTGAAGAAGATGCATACTACCTTGAGACAATTATAGCATTGGAGAGGACTTCGTAGAGACGTGGCTCAGTTTTTGTCATGTTGTTTAGAGTGCTAGAAAGTGAAGGCTAAGCATCAACATCCAGCAGGCCTTCTCTTACCTCATGCTATAGCGGGTTGGAAGTGGGACACCATTTCCATGGACTTCATTGTTGGGCTACCAATGTGGAGATATCGCCATGACGCCATCATGGTCATGGTGGATAAATTGACAAAAGTGGCTAAATTTTCTCTGGTGAAGACCACTTATATAGCTAGTGCAGTGGCACAGGTATATCCAAATGAGATTGTCAGGCTACATGGGATTTCACGGAAGATTATTTTCAGAATCGCGATCCTTTGTATACTTCCCATTTTTGGATTACTATGCAGCATGCCCTCGAGATGAGGATCAATTTCAGTACCGCATACCATCCCAAGATAGATGGAAAGACTGAGCAGGTGAATCAGATTTTAGAAGACATGCTCAAGATGTATGTTATGGATCATCAGTTGAGATGGGAGGAGTACCTGTACTTGGTGGAGTTTTCCTACAATAATAGTTTTTAGAGTTCTATAGGCATGGATCCTTTTCAGGATTTATATGGCTGAGAGTGCAAGACACCTCTTAGTTGGGATAGGTTAGAGGATAGGGTTTCTCTTGGACCAACATTTTTATAGGACATGGAGTAGCAGGTGGTTTTGATTAGACAGAGACTATGAGAGGCACAAGTCAAGAAGAAGAAGTATGTAGATTAGCATAGGACTGACCGTAGTTTCGATGTAGGCATGAAGGTGTTCCTTTGTGTCAGGCCACATAAGAACCCTATCCGTTATGTAAAAGGTTCTAAGTTAGCTCCTATATTCATTCGTCCTTTTGAGATCTTGGAGTGTATCGACCCTTTGGTCTACTATCTAGTGTTGCCACCTAGCTTGTCTCACATCCATGATGTGTTTCATGTTTTAGTGCTTAGGAGATATATTGCAGATCCTTCTCATGTGCTGGATTGGACCTCATTATAGGTTTAGGACTAAGGGCAGGTGATGGTAAAGCCCATTTTCATTATAGATCACAGGACCCTGGGCCTTCGAGACAAAGAGATTGACCAGGTCCAAGTGTAGTGGGACAGATATGATGAGACTGCAACAACATGGGAGGATGCTACTTTGCTACTCAATTTCCACATTTGTTCTAGTGAATTCTAGGAGGAAGTCGAGTCTAAGGGGAGGGGGATTTAGTGCTCACTTCCCTTTGACACATTTTTGATATTGATTAAGAAAGCGTTGACTATAGTATGGACATTATTGTGACTTTTGATTTAGTATGATGATTAGATATTAGAGCATGGACTATTATTGCCTCTAATTCACATTAATCATGACGATTGTTAGAGACATTTTACATAGATGTAGACATGTTTTTGGACATGTTTATATATATTTATGGATGTTGTTAGGACATGTGATATTTGGATATATTGAGTAGAATGAGAAAATTGAATTCAAATTGATGATGATATAGTTGTTGATAAAATTGTAAGTGATATTGTTGATTGTCTTGATGTTGTTGTGAGTCGGATATATATAAAGATGATTTTTAAATTATATTTATAATCATTTGGATGTCCCGATATGGCAACGAGTGAAGAAGGTATTTTTGTTTGGTAGGTTTAAAAATAATATCACAACACACATAGGCATATTGAGACCAACCACATTGGAATTCTAGATGAATTCAACAAGGTCACCATGGCAACTTGTATTTGTTGTGTGTGTTTGATTGTTGTTAGGGATTCCCATGGGGGGGATCACCTTCGAATGTGACCAAGGGATTTATGTTTTTCTTTTATTTGGTCCTTTGTTAATGTTGTATGTGTTTTATAAGTGATGTGCTTTCCCTTTTCATTATTGAATTAAATTGTGGTAAATAATGTGAGTAATCATATTGTTAAAATTAATTAATCAAATTGGGTCATAAGAAAGTAATTATTAGAGTTTTTGGCCTAAAATTAAAGTGTTGTAAGAAATGTGTATGTGATGTGTAAGAGATGCGTAAGTTGAATTTGAAGTATGAATGTTTGAATGTGTTGGTTTACTTGTTTGTTGGTTGGGTAGATGGCCTAGGAATGGTGTAGGAGAAGAATATGGGGATTCTTGTGGGGAGGCATAAGTTGTATGGGGAAGTATAAGTGTGGAGGGAGTTGAGATTTGGGTTTCACCTTGCAAAAAGAAATAGCTTACATTTCTTTACTTGTTATGGGGTGCCATAAGAGGTTGGAGAGGCATAAGGGCATGTCAAGGTTTTGAAATGTTATATTTTGGTGGTTTGTTCTCAAGTGGTGATACCCATTTCCAATAGGGGAGGCATAAGCAACATCCCCCATAGTTTCTTGCTCGTTTGGCTTGCATGATGAAGCCTCGGGTGTTGTTTGTTTTTCTTGTTCTATGGTTTCAAACTGCAGTTTAGTTTTGGATTGTGTTTTAAATGTGAAATTATTATGTGTGTTGTGGAAGCCTATTATTGCCATGATTTGAAACACATCACTTATTGCATTGTGGTTGGGGCTCGGGGTTAATGAACAAGGATGGCTTCTACTTTTCATTGGATGTCTTGGTTGGGTGGAGAACATTACATTTCCCCATGTTCTGTTGTGATTAAATTGGACAAAAATTAAAATTCATACTTTGTTGTTCTCATTTTAGCTATGAAAGAAGATAGAGTTTTGCTGTCCTTTGTGAGACTTCTTTTGTAAACCTTTTTCACACTTCAAGTGAATGATTTTTAATATTATTTGTATTAGATATTTATTCTATTTTGGAAATGAATTCCTATGTTTAAATGAGAAAGATATATGTAGTGAAATCTATAATGTGTAAGAAACGTGAAAGTGCATTTGAGTGAAAGGAAAAGAGAAAGAGTTGTAATTTGTAAAGTTGTATTTGATCAATATAAATAGAATTTGTATTCTTTTCCCCAAATAGAGTTACTTTGCTATTTAAAATCTAGGTTGAAATATGTTGAGGAATTTTTGTTTGAAATAAAGAAATACGTATGAAGAAATTACATTACTTTGTTTTGTTGAAATACATGACTTGAAAAAAGAAGTTGCAATTCTTGTTTCTACATTTTGATGAAGGAAAGATAACTATTTAAAACTAGCATGGAATGAATTCAATGTTTTTATAGTATGAAAAAAGAAATAGATTAATCTCTATTTTTAAATGTATAAACTTCAATTCTGTTTCACGGTAAACTTTGTAAATTTTTATTTAAAGATACAACACAACCCTATAAAACTAAAAATAAAAACATTTGAAACACTAATATTATCTAAGGAAGATCAAAATGGTCCCAAAAAAAAAAAAACCCAAATACTTATTAACATTTTATAGAACCTTTTAAATCGGGAAAAGGCAAAAGCGCAAACATTTTGCTATATAAAAATTGGTAAATTTTAATTGCAAATCAATTAAACAATTTAACCTTGCAATCTATCCTAAACTGCAGTTTGAAACTAGCAAAACTCAAAACTCACCTTAGCAAGAATATGGAAATTATCCTAAACTGCAGTTTAGGATAGTTTGTTTTTATATGGAAATTAGCAAAACTCAAAACTTGACATTTATTTGTGCCACCACTCACCTTGGCGCACATCAGAAGATGTCGACATGAAAAAAGTCACGCCCTAGCACAAGTTGGAGGCATGATCAAAAAATATCAACATGCACAAAGTTGCGCCTGGCGCAGTTGGAGGCACACATCTCGAAGATGTCGACATGCAAAAAGTTGCACCCTAGTGCAGGTTGGAGGCACAAATCATAAAATGTCAACATGCAAAAGTTATGCCCTGGCACGGGTTGGAGGCACACATCAGAGGATGTCGACATGAAAAAATTCGTGCCCTGGCGCAGGTTGGAGGTGCACATCAGAAGATGTCGACATGAAAAAGTTGTGCCCTGGTGTAGGTTGGAGGCACACATCAGAGGATGTCAACATGAAAAAGTTGTGCCCTAATCTTTGGTTGGAGGCACACATCAGAAGATGTTGACATGAAAAAATTGCACCCTGGAAAAGGTTGGAGGCACACATCAGAAGATGTCGACATGAAAAAATTCGCGCCCTAGCATAGGTTGGAGGTGCACATCAGAAGATGTCGACATGAAAAAATTCACGCCCTGGCATAGGTTGGAGGCGCACATCAGAAGGTGTCGACACCACATTTTCAGCGCCTATTGCGCACTTAAGAGTATGTTGACATGAGTATGGATGCGCCAAGGTGCATCTTCACAAGGTGCATCTTCATGAGGCACATCTTCAAGAGGCACAAAATTTTGAGCGTCGACACCCTGAACCTGACAGAAAGCAAATCCTGACATAGATATTCAAATGGCCATAACATTTCACAAGGAGCTCGGATTCATGCAAGATTGGACTTTCGGAAATCTTACTTTTCAGATATCTTTAATTGGGTGAGAACATGTTCTTCAAAAATGCAAAATACTATTCACCATTTTTGGGTTTGTTAGGGTTCTCACCTACCGCCATAATGAGATGAATTAAATACAATCTGAATTGGTTGGGGTAGATTTGGAATTATTCTCTCTTTACTCTCTCATTCTTCTTATACATTTTAAGGAGCGGCTTCTTTCTAAAGGTTGGACATTCTTGTTTTGCCCCTCCCTTCTTCTCTTTGGCAGGTGAATTTGTGGAGTTCAAACCTCCCATCTAAAACTGTAATTCAACTTTGCCTCTTGGCATTTTGTAGTGTATTGTATCAATCTTTGGAGTAAATAATGCATGTCTATAGATGATTCTCAACCCTCTCTGTGTTCATTTGCATCCTCCTGATCTTTCACTACAAATTTGGTTATCTATGCATGATCTTGCATCACATTTTAGTGGTTTATGTTTACCGGCAAGACAGTGTTCTTCATTCCTCGGTGCATCGCCTTTGTTAGTTTAGGTTTATTTTTATGCATCTTATTCCCTTGTCTCCTTGGAAACTTAGGATTAGGTTTTGAGTAAAACCCTACATTTTTATGTGTGCATCTCGAACAGAGGAGTAGGAACGGCCTTCATCAGGAGAACTTTCCCGATTCACAAGGTCCCACACTTGGGAAAAGCTCCATGTTATGCAATCACACCGAGAGTCTCAACCCATCGAGTTGTAGACATTCAGGGTTTTTTGATTCACCATCAACACAAAATTTATAAAAAGTCAAAATTTTAGGGTTCTCTCGCAAAGAGGACTTTGAGAGATTTCAAAAAGTCCTCGATTTCCATAAACCGAGTTCCCAAATCGAAATTTATGGCCTTCTGAAGTTTTTACTTCATTTGGCTTAAAAAACCTAATCTTGTCAAATTATATTAATAAAATATTTCTTGGTGGACCCACGGGCTAAAAATTTCTATTTTTCACTTTTTTGACCAAAAATTGCAATGTCATGAAGTTCCCTGTCCCTCCGCTAACCCGTAACCTTTAACTTAGCCTTTTAAAAAATTGGCAAAATTTCCTAGTTTTCCCCCCGCCCCTCGCCCGTAGTCAATCATTGATCGACACGTGGCTTTGCGAGGCAACGACAAAGGCGCGGAAGCAATTAAATCTTAAGCACTTTCAAAAATAATTTTTGAAAATTTGGTAATTTTTCTCTCTGCGGCCCCGTCGACTGCGGCCCAATCAAAGTGTCAGCCACGTGACCCCACGAGGTTTTGGTGGAGGAGCGGACTGTTTTAATACTTTAATTCTTCAAAAAAATTTGCTAAATTTTTCTAAATTCTCTCACCAACCCACAACCAATGGTGGGTTGACACGTGTCTCCACAACACATGACGGAGGCACGGGGTGTTTTAAAGCGCAACACTTTTCTTTCTAAAAAAATCAAATTTTTCGTAAGTCTCCTCGACAGTCCGCCGACCCGCAACCAATGAGGGTATAACACATCGCATCTCTATGCTTTGGGCAGAGGAGGAAAACAAATTTACCCTTTTCTCCCTTTTGAACTAAAATTCAAATTTTCCATCTTATCTCCGTGACCCGTCATCCCGCCGAGGTTAGGATTTTGGACACGTGTCCTTAGCGGACCCCAAGTTCAAAATTTTCCTTTTTACGCGCGGCCCCGCCTGCGGACTTGTGGGCATGCAGAGGTCAAATGTACTTTTCACCCAAAAGCATTAATGGAAAATTTTCTTCCCCAGGTCCAAGGCCGGCCGTTGGGAAAAATTTCCTCCCAAGGCTCAACGGCCATTAACTTGAGAAATATGAGGAGTTAGGATAATTTCTTTATTTCTTTGGAAAGGGGAGGAAATTTCGTATCCAATAGGGAATGTTTTTCAGGAAGTTTTAAGTTCGTTAAACATGAGAAAAATCACATTGAAGCATATAAGCCATTTAAAATGGGGTAATGAGAAAATTGTCCTATTAATTTTCTACTCTCTTATTAACTTGATGATGTGAAATAAATAATGGTTATAATGGGAATTTTTATTACTAGGTTTATTTTTCCTTGAAACATTGTTGTGACAAATGTAGTTTTCTAACCCTGTATTAGGACATGCATTTAAAAAAATTATTCCATAATTTTTTTAACTAAACCTAGGTTGTTCTTGGGTCTCGAGTGGTTGTTTTAGAAAGCGTTACATATTGTATTATTTCGTTCTTATAATTTTTGCCTAAATTTTTTTAATTGTATGAATTCTAAACATATTATAGAGTTCATGAGACCACTTATTATATAAAGGCTCCTAAACTTTCTTCCGGATATTTAGAAAGAAAATTTACATAACCATCCACCATGAAAACATACATATCATGAATGTTTCATCTTTCAATAATTTTAAATAGTATATTAATGTTGTTATAGATATTTTCAATATATCTATTCCAAAATAATATTTTTATCTCAAAAATATCAATTTCAAATTTACAACATATCCTTTCATTTTAATTTTTTTTTAATTTAATACTTATTTTATTTTATCCATAATTCCCTCATAACCGATACAAGACATGAGCATCCACCTAATATGTCTCCTGCCAACATCAATTTTAGAAGAAAATACGGCCCTCATAGAAATAGGTTTATAACACTCCATGAATGTTATAAATGTCATATGCAAAAACTTGTGAAAATTGAAATTGAGCTAAACGATTCCTTATAACAAGGTGATTGTCATATGACATGTTACCCTCTCATTAAATACCTTGACTATTTTTTTGCAGTTATTAAGTTATTTTTTCAACTCATTCTTTTTGAAAGAATTGTTGACTTGTGAAAGGAAAATGAATGGATTTGGTTTTGAAGGTTTGATTTTTGATCCGCTTTCACATTGTAATTTGCAGCTTTTTTTTGTTTTTTTGTTTAAATACAAGTTTATAACGAATATTAAATGATGTAGGTTTCAAACTAAATAAATCTAGGATATTAAGATTATTAAATTAAAATTACATAGTGGATTTATATATCGTAAATTTTATTTAATTTTTAAAATGATTTTTTTAATGAGTTTTCAAACATCTTTGGATAGAGCTTTAACACCATATAAAATGCGTGTAAATAAGAAATGAAGAGCAAATCTAAATCAAATATTAGGGATACTCTAAAAAATACTATCTAATTTTTAAGTAGAATAATCTATTTCAAAAATGTCATTTAATTATGCATGTATAATATTTTATTTCTATAACAACATCACCAAAGTTAACCTTATCGAATTCACTACCATAGAACTCAATAATTACATTTTATGTATAATTAAATTACTAAGAAACCAAAAATCTAAATACTCAATAGTTCATTTTCTCAACCAAAAATATATCAATTAGCAATGTTACAAAATAATATTCACTCAGAATTAATTACCCCCATTGATAACTACTAGAACTACAAAGGGAAAATATCCGGAAGATTTTTGTTTTTTTAAATCGGAATGGTATAACATAATTAACAATACATTGTTAATTTGCAATATAATAAATTATGTTTCTTGGTCACATATTTAATTGATTTTATATATAATTAATGTCCACAAAAAGGCCAAAATGGATCACTCATGGGATTTGAAAATATATAATGTGAAGAAGAAAAAGGGGGTGTCATGGAACATCTAAAATACATAAGAGATTAAATCAAACAGTAGGAGAAACAATCATATATTTGTAAATATTTGTGTCCACACACACACACACCATAAAGAACGGTAATACATAGTGAGTTGAATCTTGTTGCTCTGGATAAACACTTGTAATATCTAAAGTCGGAAAGAAGTATGTAATGGTATGAGGCCATGTGAATCATTGAGTTTGCGAATCCTTGCTATACTAACATTTAAATATAGAGAATATCCATAGGGCCTCTATCCTACATATGATGTCCAATGAAAAGAAGGAGGATGTAATTACCTCATTCTTTAATCTATAATTGTGAAGTTTTTTATAAATTTCAAACATCTCATGGAGGAAGAGGGATAAATGTATTTAATCTTCATAAGCCATGAATGTATAAAATAATTAAGAGAAGGTCCGACAGAAAAAGAATTGGCCCCTTATCTCAAAATAAGGAGAGAAACTAAAAACAAATTGCCCTCAATCTTAGGATCCAAAAACAAATATGAGAAATTTGATGCTCTTAAGGGATATGTTGTTCTATCTCAAAGCAAATATGACTAGAGAAAACTATGAGCTGATCAAGAGGAACTCTCAGATGGTAATGAAACTCTAATTTTATGTATCCTCTAGAGTTTAGATGGACACATCACTGAAATGAAGATATACATCTATGTAGTAATGAAATTTTGAGGTGAAATGCTCTTTAGGATGATTCCATGTGGACCTAAGATATGCTTTGGTAATATCAATATGAATGTCATTTTTAGTTTCTCCTAGAGAGAAAATGATTATATATGAGAAACTCGTGTGGGGCTGACTTGTTAATATCAAGATCAATGACGTGTAGCAATAAACAAACACTCACACACTAACATGAATTAACTCCATGTTTTTCCTTCTCCATAGATGATCTAAAATCAAGTTATATGTATACCTATAACAACCACTCTAGGAGATACCTAATTGATTTATTCTACGAATCATGAAATATCATCAAGCAAGAAGCAACATGTGCTAAATTCTACATAATGATGATGTGACATGAGGGACTAGTCTCTTCATATAAATATGTTTGGATAACATTATAACCATCACTATCTATATTTTTTTTCAATCCTCAACTTGAATGCATGGTCCCCAAATGTCACAACCATACAAGAGGGTAGGTGTGACTAATAAATGATAGAGGTGGATAAAACGATCAATATTTTTCAATTATCTATAATTATTAGCATTTAACTTGACAACTATGGATTTTTTAAAGATGGATTAATATTTAAAGAAATCCCTACGAATTCTTAAAGGATTACATTCTTAATTTATTTATTTATTCATATTCCTCTTTATTTTAATGTTGTAAATGTGCATAAAATAAAAATATGTTTATGGAAAATGGTCTTCGTTATTTTACACAATAAACTATTAACTTAAATTTTTAGTATAGGTCTTTGTTTTGGGTTGGGTATTCATCAATCCTTTCATATTACCAAAAATTAACTAAATTTTTTATTTAAATATATATTTCTTACTAAACTATTTATTTGTTAGTAATATGTTTCGAGTATAATTTTCATACTACAATTTTAAAAAATTAAACTTAAATGATTTAACTAAAATTAAATTTTTAGTATAGGACAAAGATCAAACAAATATATCAGAAACAATAATGATCTAAATTCTAATAAAAATAAAGCATAAGCAACAAGAGGATATGATTGATTAAGTAGATAACTCATTATCAGGTTGATTCTAGGCTAGAGAATGGGTGGAATAGGTTAGATGTAGTGCCCACTCCTCTTTAACACTTATTATATTTTGATTTTGATTATTGTTGACTATAGACATGGATATTATCATATCATTTTGGTTTAGCATGATGTTAGATGATAGAGATATTTTGACTATTGATGGATTGTGATTCATAGTATGATTTGTGTGGATTCTTAGAGACATAAAGAGACATTTTATATTGATGATGATGATGTGTTGTTAGCATATATATATATACTGACATTCAGAATTCTCATCATGTTGACTATGATTTAGTGTTTGAACTAATCTCGTGATCTCGCTGATATCGATGAAATGGTAGAATTAAGATGTTGAAATTAAAAAAAAGAAGATATTATTGTTTAGTTTAAATGATTATTTAATTATATGAGTATGTTTATTGATGGATGTGCATATATTTTATCTTTGATGTATTTGATGCGGCCACGAGGCTGAAGGAGGTATTGTGTGATTTTGCAGGTAATTGTATCACAACAAATAAAAGGGGGTTAGGAGACCAACCACAAGTGGAATATTGGATGGATACAATGACGATCGCCATAGCAACTTGTGTAATATGATAGTTGTTGATGTGTTATTTTTATGGGGATTCCCATGGGAGGTATGACCTCCAAATGTAACCATGGGCTTTCTATGTAATTTTTCCCCTTTTCTTTTATTTATTGTGGAGTATGTGATTTGTTTTGTGATGTAATTCATTTTAATCATTGTTGATTAATGTGCCTTAATTAAGTGGATTAATAAAGTTTATTAAGTGAATTGGAGATGTGAAAAAATAGGACATTTATTAGAAGTAGTTGGTCCTTTGGGTCTTGTTATTTAAGTTGAGTGTAATTCACTTTTAGTGTTATACACTCTACCTTGCTTGGGAAATTCGGATTTGGGCTTAAGGGTATTTTTTTGAGGCTTATGGGACAAGTTAAGCTTGTCCACACCTCTTAATTTATTCTACTAACTATACCCATGAGTTAGGAGGATCAAACATAGACTCCATTATCTAAATTGTAAGGTAAAATGTGATATTTATTACACCTTTTACATGATTTTTAAATTATGTCCTTTAGAGGTGTGGGTATGAGTTTGTGTATGTAAGAGGGTTTTCATTTCCTTTGTTCCTTGGGGTTGAGGTTTGACTTGTGATGTTGAGTTGACAATAAGTGATGTGGCATCCTACATGGAGCCACCTCACCCTCCTCTTCTCTTTTTCTATATATGCAAGTTTATTTGTTGGTTATGGGGTTACTTCATTTTATTGTGCACTTATATTTTTGGGAGTAAGAGAGTTTTGGAGTGCTTGTTGAAGTCTTGGAGCTTGTTGGAGTTGGATTGAGCTTGAAGGATCTTGGAGTGTGATTCTTTGATCAAGTTCTTACTATGGAAAGGTAGGAACTACACCTTTGTTTTACTTTTTTATGTGTGTATTGCATGCAAGTGAATGGTTTGTGTGCTTGTTGGGATCATGGGTAGAATGCCTAAGTATGGTGTAGGAGAAGGATATGGGAATTTTATTTTGGAGGGAGGCATAAGAGTTTTGTTTCATGTTTTTGGAGGGAGTTGGGTTGGGTGCCCCACCTTTTTTATAAGAAAATGCTTTCTTTTCTTATATGGTTCATTTGAGGGAGACATAAGAGATTGTAGGGAGGCATAAGAGAATGTGGGAGGCATAAGAGGATCTTGAGGGAGGAATAAGAGTTGTGTAGGGGTTTATTTGTGTTTTGGAGGCTTTTAAGGTGGGCACCTAATCCCATTGGGAGGCATAAGTGATCTCCCCATAGTTCCTTGCTCCATTGGCTTTGAGTTTTCAAGCCTTGTGTATTTTTAAAGTTACATTCTTTTGATTGTTATCATTGTGTTTAAATGTGTATTAAATGGTTGTGAAAATGTGTATTGTGATGTGGAAGCATTGTGTTAGTTGTCATGGGTTGTATCCATTTCTTATTACACTTTGGTTAGGGCTCGGGGCCAATGAGGAGGATAGCTTCTTCTCCTCATTGGATTATTGGTTAGGTGGAGAGTGTTGCCTACTCCCCATTTTTGTTGTTGTGATTGAAGTGAAGAAAATGGTGGAGCTCTTGTTGAAGATTTGGGACTTAGAGCATTTGTAGAAGTCAAAAAAAAAAATCCTTTATTGTAAAAACTTTCCATGTAGTTCCCACTTAAGGTGGAAGGCTAGTAATCTTTCATTTTAAAGAAGGTTGTATTGTATATTTTATTTATCAAGTTGTAATGTTTAATTTAAAAGAAAGATTTTTTTAAGTGTCACAATTAACTCTTAGTATTTCCCAAAGAATCCAGATGACAATTAAGATTCGGAATCGGGCTCATTTCGATCCCAACTCCTAAAGGTGACGTTTAAGGTTTTTGGCAATCTTCACCACTCAACACATGTTTCGCTCCAAGATGGTTTTACACTATGTTGGAGTTTTGTTATCCATAGAGTACTACCTTAAGAAAATCACATTCTCCTTACTACACACATGATTACCAAACCTAACAGGGAATCACATACTCAAGATAATGTTTAACCATGTATTTCATAAACGTCTGGTAAACATATAGGCTATGACAACAAAGTCAACTTGGGCTCTGATTTACTTAAGCTGGAAGGTGTTATCAAGTGTAAATACTAAAGTTCATTCTAAGTTTTTAGTTTTCTATGCTAAAATAAAAACACAAGAAGGCTAGTTATGCACAAATTTTGTACTAGGGTTGACTATTTCATTTATATTTCTTTGTAGCAGATCAAAGTAAAGAACACAACACACTAATCATTTAATCATATATATATATCCAACCTTTTACCATAGGTAAATCTGAATCAAAATGGCAACTATGGTTAAATGAACATTTCCAAAGGCATCCCTAAAACTAACATCTCATACATATTACCAAATTTGAAGTATAAATTTTATGTAACATTGAAATAAATTATACATATATACATTCTCCAATAACATAAATAATTTACAATAAGAACAAATGAATTACACCACGCCTTTTCTCCATCTTACTTATAACTTGCAAAACCATGTGAGCATGAAATCAATGCTAAATATCCGGCATGGCATCCACTTAAATCTAGAACAACTAACATTTTCAGTTTTACATTTACATAATAATAATAATTTACACACAAAAATAGAGAGTTAGAGACCTATATTCATTTCGTTTCATTTCACTTCATTTCTTAATAAAGGAGAGATAGAAAGAGAAAAGGAAGAGAGAGAAACACTAAATTCCCAAAATTCACAATTCACATATCAAGCCACAAGATAGAGTTTTGACAGTTATTTACATGTGTCAATAAGTTTCCACGATGGTTTGCTAACTTAGTTGGGTTCCTACAACTTTCTTTTTACATTTTTCTTGCTAGTTGTAAAAATGTCTCAATTTAGGCTCGGAGGCTAGGAAACCACGTTCTAAAATTTCATTCTATTAGGAAATGAGTGAGAGGTAAATTCCTACATGTCATTTTATATACCAATAATTCACATGAATGACGGAGAATTCAAAACAGTGAATTGTTTTCAATTGGATGATAGGTTTCCTGAGTCATCGGTGATAGTCGATCTAATTCAAATTAGTCAATAACAACAGAGGCCTACAAAACCCCCTTTTCAAATTAGTCAAGAATATGTTTTCCCAAAAATAAAGGTTCCAAGTAGTTTTTGAGTAAAAATACTAGAGGGTTGTGAAGGCGGGAAAGCATTTTGTTTCTTAGGGTTCAAATAGAGATCCGAAATGAAACCCAAATTTTCAGTTTTAGCAACTCCCAAAAATTACAAAATGGAGTGGCGGGGCTCTGGAAGAGTGAAGGAGAGAGTGAAAATGGTCAAATGAGGTTGAGGTAATTCTTGACATAAATCTCTAAAAATGAGGAACACATCCGACGCTTGACATTTCTATTATCTAAATAAATCTCCTTGTTATTTTGTATAACTTGTATCTTTCATTCGGGCTCTAATGTTTTACATTTCAGGTTGCACACCTAGAAGCTTTCCCATTTGGCACATTGCATATGCTACAGTCTTTTTGCACACTCCTGCGCCTTGTAATTACTCTCGCATGCCCCTTTGTAGATGCCTTGTAAATCGGTTAAGTTCCGGGTCTTCCTTTCATGTACCCTCTTTTCTTTATGCCGCCGCACGCCCTTCCTCAATTGGATATTCACACCCTACTTCCATACTTATATTTTGCAAGTATGCATTATTTTCTACTGATACGCACACCTACACATGCTCATTCTCTCTTCTTTCCTCTCGTGCGCTTGCATCTTGTAGCACACCTTGCTTCCTTGTCACCTTCTATCTATGTTCCCTCATGCACCTTCTTATTTCTTCCTTCGCATTTTCCTCCACTTCCATCTTCCCCCTTTGCACCTTCCTCTCATGTTCCCATTTTCTTCCCTTCTTACCGTGTGTGCGCACCTTCAATTTGCTTCCCTTTTGTGCCTCACGCTTGACT
Source organism: Taxus wallichiana var. yunnanensis (assembly GCA_018340775.1). Taxonomy (NCBI): domain Eukaryota; kingdom Viridiplantae; phylum Streptophyta; class Pinopsida; order Cupressales; family Taxaceae; genus Taxus; species Taxus wallichiana. Next base: position 745,351,239 of record CM031238.1, read on the forward strand.
CCCGAACTTCAAAATGCCATAACTTTCGATCCAGAGCTCCGATTTTCACAAAATTGGGCTTTTCGAGAATGCGCAAAATGTCCTCTGTAAATTAAAAGAATAGTTTTATGAGGATATTTTTATGAATAAAAATAAACATATTCAGGTCCGGTCAATTAAATATCTAGTCCTAACAAAACATAGAAATAACTGGTGGACCTAAAATAGCTTCTTCCACTCAAAATGCCATATATTTTGCATTTCTTTACGAAATTGTGCAAAGTCATCATCGTTGGGTTCATGGTTTGGAACCCAATGTACAAACATCGAGAAATGGGGTTGAATAAAGAATCAATAGTCATTTTTCTGAAAATGTGGATAGGAATTAAACAATGTTTTTGGTGGTTGGGGTGCATTAAATAAAGCATGGGTGGACTTTTCTCGCTACTACACATTGTTGGCTAGCATGGTTGACATTTTTCAAGTAACATGTCATCATTCCACTCCATTTTAGCATCTTGCAAGTGTTAGGAATAGATATTTTTGGGATTTCCATTTTTCTCTCCCTCTCTTTCCACTCAACATTCTATGAATTAGAATGTTGGAATCATTTTGAAGAGAGATATTCTGGGATGTGGAGAAACTTTGCAAAAAAATTCTCAACACCATTGAGCTGTAAACCCTCTCATGGGCCTAGAAAGTGTATTTGTGCCTCTATTTCAACAATGTAATGGATTGTGCATATTCTAAGAGCAATAAAATTGTGTTCGTGGTGTTCTTTCAACCCTTGCATTGTTTTGTTGTATCTCCTTGCCCCTCTATTTTTGTTGTTGTTTTTCTATGCATGTATGTCTCATTTAAAAGTCTAGGATGTTGTGTTTCATGGAGATCTAGTGGTAAATGAAGATTTGGGTCTATGTCACATTGGTCTGGCCTCTCTCAACTCCATTTTATTTCTATATTCTCCCTCAAGTAGGATATTTCACCCCCTTTTCTTGGTGCTATCACCTTTGTAGTGTAGGATTTCTTAATTTTCATGTTCTCTCTCTCTCTCCTTAGTCCCTTGGAATTGTTAGATTAGGAGTAGACAATTGCATTTCCTTTCTTAGAAGTAGTTTAGTGCTAGGAATAGGTGGAGGAACAAGCCTTCTTTAGAGGACCATCTTAAGTTTTCAAGTCCCTTAGCTTGAGAGATGGTCCAATGTTACCTGTAAACACCCGGTTGCTCATTCACACAGGAATATAAAATCAAAGGGTGCTATTTTTGGTGATAACAATCTCTTTTATGGGGCTCATGGTGTCATTTAACAAGTCTATGGAAATTTCATTTTCTCACATTACAAGGTAGACAAAAATTATTTTCTAGCTAACTCATCTAGCTCTCACACAAACCAACAAACACGAGTACCAATTTTTGACACCCTGGGTTTAGAAATGCATGAGGTTTTGGTCGCGACACAGTTGAAGGTCAAATTTTAATTCGATAGAAAAATCACGAGGTGTTGTTTTATTGATTGCACTAGCCATCTGGTTAAAATATCCAATTGTTTGAGTATCTAATAGTTTAATATTTTTACTTTATTACAAATGAATAACCAAATCATATGAAAATTATAAGAGATAAAGGTAAGGAGACCATGCAAAGAAATACTAGCATTCATAGTGCACAAGGTTCTCCAGGAAGGTTCACCGGCATTCTATAAGACTCCCTCTCTCTTTCAACATTCTACCAGACAATCATGTCTTATAATTATTTGTTTGTAAAACAAGTGATCCACCCTAGAACACATGCCATCCCTTTCATGACAACTTGATCTGTTATCCTTTTCAATACAGTCTTTACCCTTTCCATGTTCTGCATTCCTCCTCTTCTCATATAATTTATCCCTATGAATATTCATGAATCTTGTTTCTTCTTTGGCATTACTCTCATTTTTGTAATTAGTTTTATCTTCTATAGGAATTCTCTTCTTTGAGAGTAAATATCTCTTATCCTCCCTATTTGGCTTGCAATACACCTCATACACTGCTTTCCTCCAATTCTCATCTTCTCTTTCTCTCCATACCCATTTATCATGCATTTCTTTAATTTTTTTGAGTATCAGCAAATACATCCCTTATGCAAGAGTCTTACTCTTTCCTTCTAAGGTGGAGTTCATCCCTGTCAAGTTTATCTCTTAAAATATCATCATTATCTCTATGATCTATTATTCCTCCATCAATATCTACAAGGTTTGCTTCATGTATTCCTTCTTACATGTTTTTTTCTTAGATAGAAGCCCTCATAATTTTCCCCCTACAGTATGTCCCTCTACTTCTCTTTGCTTTATAATATCTATTATATAATTTTTCCTCTCAAGTAGAATTGAACAAACATGAATTTGCACCGTGAAAATGGGAATGATTCGATCAAGAGATCTTGCATTTTGAGAGAACTGAACACATTGTAGAGAAGCTCGGGAGCTTGAGCTATTCAGGAGAATCAAGAATTTTTGAATTCTAAAAAAATAATACTTTGGAGGTGGATCTTTCCAAGTTAGGATAAAGGTGAATTTTAGGCCCAAAAAGGAAAAGGGTATGAAATTCGAAAATTCAAAATTTTAGACTTTTGATTTCGAGTTTCAAAGATTTTGATGGGAACGAAGGGATGAACGGTGAAAATTTTGAAAAAGAAAGGTTCTGAAATTCCAAAAGTATGGACTTTTAGGTTTCTAAGTTTCAAAGATGATAAATTCAGAGTTTCAGAATCTTCGGTGACAAAACAAGAAAAGTGACCAAAAATGTTTCAAAATCCTGAAATTATGAATCCGAAATGGTTCAAATTTTGGAAATCAACTTGGTTTCGGAGTCAATGCGATGGAATTTTTAGAGTTTTAGATTTTTGGGTTTTGGAGTTTTAGAGTTTCGGGTTTCAGAGTTTCAGGACTCTTCATGCGATTTGAAAAATGAACAAGTGCAAAAATTTTGAAATGAAAAGTCTCTAAATTTTAAAAGTCTGAAATTTTGGACTTTCAAGTTTCAGAGTTTTGAAGATCTACGCATGCCCAAGTAGATGAAAAGTAGCCCAAATTCTGAAACCAAAATGTTCAAAATTTGAAATTTCGGGATTTTGGAGGTTGCATGCATTTTAGACTCCAAAAGGGAAGATCGAAAACTAGCATTATTTGCAGAATGACACCCCAACCTTAAGATGGCCATAACTTTTGACTGGGAGCTCATATTTTTACAAGAAAAGACTTTTCGAATGCTTACGATTTCCTCTTAATGAGGTTGTCCTAATTTAAGAGAGACTAAGTTATTCAAAATTAAGAAATATAGTCCACCATTTTTGAGGGTGTCTCGGGTTTCTCACATACCACAATAATTAAGGTATGAGCTTCGTTTCTTTCCTAACAAGAAAGTGTACATAGAGGGATGGGTTTTTAGGGGTTTCCATCATTTTGCAAGGGAATTCAATGCATTCTAAGGTGGTTGAAGCAGAATTCAAATTCTTACCTCCCCTTTGCCTCCTTCTTCCTATATATTGCAAGGAGGGGAATTTTTCTAATGTTGGACAATTTGGCTTTGCACCTTCCCTTCTTCTCTTGTATATAAGTAATCTTTTGGAGTTCAAACGTCCCATCTAAACTATAAAATGCAATATTGCCTCTTGGTCATTGTAATGCACTTCGTATCAAATATTTGGAGTAATAATAGAAGTTTGTGGGTGATTCTTAACCTTTTATTATGTTTATTGCATCTTCTTGTAGGTCTCTCATTGCAAGCTCGAGTTATCTATGGATGGTGGTTGTATTACATTTTTATTTTTTGTGTTTAATGGTAAAGAAGGTGTTCAACATTCCTTTTTTTGCATCACCTCTGTTAGTTTAGGTTTATTTTCTTGTAATCTTCTTAACCCTGTCTCCTTGGCAAGTAAGAGTAGATTTTAGAGTAGATCCTCTACAATTTGGATGTGTACATCAAAATAGAGGAATATGAACCGACCTTCATCTGGAGAGATTTCCTGATTGCACAGTCCCACACTTTGGGAAATGCTCCATGTTATACAATCACACTAAGAGTTTCAACCCATTGAGTTGCAAACATTTAGGGGTGTTGTGATTACACATCAACAATATCTGCTCTACCTTAATGATCATTCCTAGGATCAACATATTTTTATTTATTTTCTATAGGAAGATTCTCCTCATTTTCATTTCTTTTGATTTCATGTCCCCTCAATCTGTGTTTGAACTTTTCCACTTTCTTGATTTTATCTAATCTCTTCTCATCTACGTATTTCTTTCATTGAAGAAGTACTCATCCAACTCTTGTTTTCCATGATTTGTAACAACCAACTCATGTTTTTAAACAACTTCATTGATAGCGTTTAAACCATTTTCTAAGCTCCCATTTGAAACGACTAAGAATATTTTGAGAATGGACAACAAAGTTTCATGTAGAGGAAGAGTGAAAGAGACAAATTTGGGCAGAGGGTTAACTAGGATAACATGAAACGAACTTTCAATATCTCAAATAAATCAACATCTACTCAAAATCGAGATTTTTCTTTTAGGGTATCATTCATTGACGTGCCCTAAACCCAAAATACTACTTACCTGGGACATGTAGCAGGAGCACCTTGATAGTACAACATGAATAGGATTTGTTAAGCTTACAGTTTCTAATACAATCTTTGCGTTTAAGAGCATGATTATGATTCTGATACGCTGGTTAAATCCTCTGCAATGTTACACTGTTTCACCATATGCAAGAAATAGGTCTTCAACCCGATCAGTTTACATTTGCGAACATACTCCCAGCCTATGCCAAAATAGGAGCTTTGGAACAGGATATGGACATCCATCAAAGCATAGAGGGTAGAGGAATTTTGTCAGATGTGGTTGCAAATGTCCTGGTAGACATGTATGCAAAATGTGGAACCGTAGACAAGCCATGTAAACTGTTCGACAGAATGCCTCTTATAATTACTTAGAAACATTCATGCAATTGCAATTGGTAGATGTGAGGCCAAATTCCACAATCTTTGTCAGCATCCTCACTGCCTGTGCCAAAATGGTGGTATCGTGGACAGTAATGATTGCAGGATATGCCCAAAATGGGTTTTTTGAAAATGTCTTTGTTAGCATCATCGCTGCTGTGCCAAAATGGGAGCTTTGGAACAGGGTATGGACATCCGTCAAAGCATAATGGATAGAGGAATTTTGACTGATGTAGTTGCAACTGCCTGGCACAAATGTATGCTAAATGTGAAAGCATAGACAAGGCACGTGAAGTGTTTGATCAAATGCCATGGTTGCAGGATATGCACAAAATGGATTTGTTGAAAAGGTCCATGAACTGTTTGATAGAATGCCTCAAAGAAATGTGGTCTCATGGACCATTTGGTAGACTTCTGAAACAGCCCACTCAGGCAAGTCAAACAAATAAATAATTATGTACAGTTTAATTCAAGGTTAACAATGATCTCCTTATTTGGAATAAATTTTGGGTAATAGCAAAACCAAGGCCCCGGTTTAAAAATTTTAAGGTGGGGGTTCAAGAGCAACACTTAAAGATTGATTACATTCCCCACCCTATCAGGGAACTGCGTATTTTGAGATAAGGAGGCACAGACTTCTGGCACATTGGGAAAGCATACACCAATGGTATTTGAGCACACGTTAGTGGTGTTAGTGCAATTCGGGTACAAATTAGCAGAATAAGGGAACACACTAGCAGAATTAGGGAACATGTTATTGGAATTAGAGCAATAAAATTTGCTGGGAGGAGATCACCCCTTGAATAAGATATTTTAGGAGAAGATACTACCTGATGCTGGGAGGAGCACTCAAGCCGAGGAAGATTAAATTTAGACCAGGAATTAATGTTTTAACAGTGTGTTTTATTCCATAATTTCTGAAATAAGGTGTGGAAACCTTCAAACAGCTAAAATGCTTCTGAAGACCCTAATTAATCCAAAATTAGGGTACTGATTACGCAATATATAAAAAAAAAAAAAATATTACAAGAAGATCTAACACACTTCTAAATGGAAAGTGATATCTCTAACGCTGGCTAGAATTGCTCTTTTTTTGGTATCTCTTCTTTGGCTTTGGGTGGTTTTAGGGCTATTTTCCAGGTTGAATGTCTGTGGATTCCCTTATAATGGGTTCTCTTCGTGACATTACTCTATGCATTTGTAGACCCTGGAGCTATAGTGTTAGGGTACATACTAGAATGCAATTTAACCTGTTCAATCACTGTGTCAAAGAGCAGATGAAGAGTAAGAATCTCCCATTCAAATGTTGGGCTGCTTAGAATAAGATTAGTAGAGTTTTGATAGATGCGCGTAAAGATTTTGACCAAGTGAAAGAATGAGACAATTTCTTATTCTCTCAAACACTTTGCAAATTTTAGCTCAGCTAATTTTTAACCACTGAGCATCAGAGGTTTAGCATTTACTAAAACCCAGACCAACATTCCCTTAGTTGTGGATGTCTCCATGTCCAATTTGTTTGATGCTGCCAGGTACTTTATTTATCATCTAATTTTTGTTCTAAGTTCCTCTAAGTGGTTCAAACTATCAAAACCATAACTACTTTTCAAGCCTGTTTAGAGGCCTTGTAGTATCAATGCTTAAGCTAAAAAATGATGGGAAGGAAAATGGGATTGGCACTGTATTACCAGTAGTATATATAGATAATAGCTGTGGGAACATTACAATTATTAAATCTCAGGATGAAAGAAAGGAAAACAACAATAGAAAATCACACATCAGGCAAGGAAAGTGTTAACTAAAGCAAAAGAAAAACAAGTTACGCTTAACATAGAGTCCAGTGTATAGGACATAAAAATACCAAGAAAGGTATACTTGCTACCTTTCCACAGGTACCACACTTTGGTTAGAAGAACTCCTAAACTTTGAAGGAGTAAGAAACCTTATCTTGAAGACCAAAACCTTGACGACCAACAAAGTGGCAACACTCTTTAGTGTGCCTCCAACAATACGAGGACTTGGTTGAGCTTTAGTATCATCTCCTTGTTTCTTTCTACGAAGAGTCTTCCCATGAGAATGTGCCCCTGGCAAAGGATCGGGAGAAATTGAAGCATCTAGATCATTTGAAGCTCCTAACATTGTCCTCAAGATTGATGAGGTCGCTTGAGATCCAACCTCTTTCATTTGAACCCTGGTAGGAATGTTTGCAAAATCAATTAGCAAATCAAACAAATGGAAACTAGAAGAGGAACAAAAGAACATAGATTAGTATGCCTACTTCCATGGTCAGATCATATTTCAATGTCTCCATGGTCTAGATTGTGAAGAAACAAGCATATCTCTGGCACCATTTTGTTAAATCAGAGTTAGTTGTCTACATAAATAGCATCAGAAGCCACGCTTCAACTGACATCAATCTAGAAATAATTTGATACATATGCAAGTCTTGGAACATAGGCAACATCTGCAGATTGGAAAAGAAACGAATTCCATTTTCTATCTTTGTGCAGCACTATGTGGGTGTACTGGGAAAATGTATTTAATTCATGTGTTTGCAAATTGCAAGTGGTGTTGAAGACCAACACATTCATAGCCATGCTAAGCTAGGTAGCCGTTCCAACTAAATTCCAAAAAGTTAAAAACATATCCATGGACCATATCCAACATACCATGCGACAACTTAAGTCGGAAGCCTAAGTTTTTGTAAGGCACAACCCTTCAGCTGAATTGTACGATGAAGATAATTACCATTTTCCGTCAAACTAGGACATTCATAAAGAAGATACTGGACTTGTAGGCATTGAATTCTTGGTCCATTCCCTATTGGAGTTTAACAGTCTAGAGGGAAGCTTGCCGAGGATGATGATAGTTACAAGCTTAAAGAGTCCCCTTTTCTTAAGCCACAAAGTGGGTCGAAGAGGTTTTTTATTTCTCCATTAAAATCGCCACAAGGATGGATGAGTGTACTAATGCACAACAAAAATCTGAAACATTGTTGTATATCATAAATTTAACAATTATCATAATAGAAATTAATTTTTAAACAAATGTACAAAATAATATTAAATACAAAAAACACTCAACATTTTCCACTGATGCCAATCTTCTGGAATCCCTGCTATGCGCATATGGGGACTCCCAGTACCAAACGGCTGCAACGGTGGATGAAGCTACCATTACAAAGATGTACTCCACACAAAATAAAATTGAAGAGGCACAACAAACACTGCAACAAACAATTGTAGCTGCCCAAAATGCACAAAAGAAAATGAAAGCAAAAGGTTATAACGACATGTTTCAAAAACTACTAAATAAGGCATTCACTTCTTACCTTCTAAAAGGGCCCTAGAAACAATAGCCTACAGAAAACAGTAGCCCATAAAAAAACATTCTGTCTTCTACATAACATACTTATGTTTACTCCTCAAACCCTGTACATATCTACTCTTTTCAGTACCAGCACAAGTAAAGGTGTCTGGTTTTTTGGCTTGTATATATGCTACACAAACATTGCTTGAATGTGGTTTATAAATAAAGTGTTGTTTCAAATCAAATGTTGTGTTATAATGTGCTTAATGATTGCTTACATGCTTTATAATCCAATTGAATCTCCACATTTCAAAACATTCAACAATCTATTCAACTTCATCTATAATTCTGGAGTAAAGTTATCACAAATAGCTGACATGGAAGTTAAATGCAAAGATACTTTTCAAAGTTAATCTTTAAATTAAACTGAGCATGCTATAACACACCCACACCATGCAGAATACTCTAAACTTTATTGTAAACAAACTAATTACAGTCATGGAGAAAATTTGATTATTAGGAGCCAAATAGGAACTGCGTACCCTCCCCCTTTTACAGGACTTTAAACATGACAACCACATTCGACACCGTAGCAGCGTGAATTACAACAAATTGTACTCACATACAACAGTTGCTATCTAAATGTGTCGAACAACAATGCATGGAAGCCACAACTATAGATGAACACTGCAATCTCTGCAATGCTGCATACCCAACAAGAACTACAACAAGCACAAATTGCACTGCAACAATCATCCATAGCCAGCGAAGACACCATCCACATTCTAAGAGAAAATTTTTACATACAGTTCTATAAATCCACCCCCTCCCCATAACAACAAAACCCCCACTGTACATACCCCAAACTATGTGGTTTCTTGTTTACTTGTGTAACTTATGTTTATTGATTAATGCTAGCTTTTGGTAACATACGATTTTCTATATACTGCTCCATTTAAATTTATGAGTAAATCCGTGCAAACTATTTATATTGCATTTAGTGTTTCCCAGATTATGCTATTAAGCTGTTGTTGAGGATCACCATCGCTCTAGAAACCAGCGCACCCAGGCAAGTAAATTTATTCTGCTCAGTTTTCCTTTTATTTTGTTTCTTGATATCTCAAACAATATTTGTGGATACACAATGTTAGTTGTTTCTAAACTTAAAATTGACCCAATCTTGTACGCCAGAGGAACTGAAATAATATACTCAAAACTATCTTGCAATGCTTTTATAAGCTTGATGGTTTATATATATTTATGATGGTCTTAGCTTCATGGGGTTTGATCCCAGGTCTTTTATTTGACAATGGCTACACCAGTCAACACAGTCCAATGGACAACTACTACATTGCACCGAAACATTTCCTCTGCTCCCGCTTCTGTAGAGAAATGGCCAAAAAACAAATCATTGCGGTCTTCAACAATACATCATTTTTAGGATTTCCATCTACAATTTTCTTTTAAACATATATCACAACAATTTAATGATTGCAGTCCTTTACCTACCATTTCATCAAGGTATTTTGTCTACAATTTTTATTTTCATCTGTTACGTTTTTCATCTATAGTTTTTTTTGGTAAATCGCAATGTTTTAACGATTGTAGTTCTTTACCTTGCATCCCACAAAGGCATTTTGTCTACAGGGAAAAAAACTCTAGATATTATGGCCTGGAAAATCTATTTTTTGGTTATTCTCAACTATGGCCGCTACTTTTCTTTCCGACAAAACTATGTATCTTCTACTTTTTGGGCTGTGTGAGTGGATTTCCTGGTTTTCCAGCATGTGTAGATCTCACTGTTTGAGATCTTTGTACCTCTAGCTGCATTCTGAAATGGGATTTCATTGTTGCTCATGCCCCACCAAAACGAGCTCAAGGTTTTTGTTCAATTACGAGCCATGTTTTACAATACGTGCCCAGATCCATGGTGGGTTCAAATTCCTACAATACACCATTATTTCTACCATTATATAACAAAAGATTAAAAAAACAATAAATTAACCCTCTACATGACAAGCGATTCAATCTGTTCCTTCTCAACAAAACAATTATTTTACTATCCAAATCTCTAAAAATAACCAGGCTCGCGGGACCGAACATTATATATTTATTTATTAGGGCGAGATGTAAACACCAGGTGGCATTATATTCTTAGAAAGACAGTGAAAATATAAACACTGTGGCATTCCATCAAGGCTAAAACACCATCCACATCTCAAAGTCAAAGCTTTGCAAAACTCTAGAGTGGTTTAGATGCTTCTGTATGCACAAACGAAAGTTTTCACCTACTCTTGAAATCCATTAATTGAACTTATCTTCTATATAACTGTTGCCAATTTCCATCTTAAGCCTGCTTCAATCCTCATCCAAGGCCCAATCTGAATGCATTCCAAAAGCTCTGGTTTCCATACAGTCCTCTCCTTATCTCTCTCTTCCTATCTGCTACACAATACCACTCTGTTTTTAAGTATAATCTTCTTTGAGATCTACATTTTTTAAAGGCATTATAGCTTCAAAAGGGATCCAGACACATCTTCACAAGAATCAACCCAACCATTGTATGCAGTATGGATGCAGGAGGCTTTCAATTCATCATTTGCATTTAAGTAATCTTGAATACAAACAGTTACTAAAAGAATGTCGAGCTAGAAATGAATTTCCAACTACACAATACCTAAAGACATCCTCTGAAGTAAAACCATTAGTTTTACTGACACGGAACCATCTCTAAATTTCACTAGACACAAGAGGGAGAGGAGGAAAGCATAATCCCTTCTCTCAAGTCTCACCCTTAAATTCTACTCTCTTCCCCATTCAGCAAACAGAACAAAGGTAAACCAAAAACCATCATGCCACTTAATCTCATCTCTCCCCGATTCTATTTCAAGGTTATCAATTCACGCTCAAACAAGATCGCGTATATAATTCATGCATCATTTCAAAGGATTCAGAGATATCTTTAACTCCTCTCAAGTAACTATTATTCATGTGTATGGAATTCAACCTTCTTTCTTTTCATCAAGTCTCTCTCACATAATGAATAGGCAGATAAAGCAATGTAATCAACATTAATCATAATCCAAAGATACATAAAGCTTTGTCTATCATAATTGGAAGCAAGTAAAGGTCCATTTAGAGAAGCTCTTACTCTGCTCTATAAAAGAGGTGCTGCAAAAATTACAGACTGCGCTTGGTAATTCGAATATGGCATCATCAAAATCTTTAATATAATCCAAAATGAGCAAATTCGCCTATTCCCCAAAAACCATCTGTTGGGCAAAATTTTGGTTATTTCTGTGCTGGCTATATCTGACATAAACCAATTACATGTACTCAGGCATACAACTTAACCATAATGTAAATGTTGTATAATCATATTTTATGGGTATTTTATCATTTAATGTAGAAGATATCCTTTACTGCCATTTTTTTGGAAAACTGCAATTAGTATTAGTAGCAGAGGTCTTAATTTTGGGGTGGTGTTATCTTAGCTGGATACAGATAGAGTAAGAGATACTCTGTTTATGTATTTGGCAGTTTAGTTTGTCACAATTTTTAATTCGTTCTCCATGCTCATTAGATTAAGTGCCTGTATGGACTCTCTGTATCAATGCATTTCTAGCTCTATCTTTTTTTAATTATCTAAATAGATAAAAAAATTTGAGAAAATAGATTATACATTCTTTGTAATGCATTGCAGCCCTGGTTGTATACCACCTGTTGATAAATACTAAATACTAATCAGCCACTCTACTACTGCAGATAATTTGACTTGTTTATCACATGTTTAATGCCTGTAATAACTCACTTACAACAGCCCACCTCAGTGTAAGAGGAGCAGGATATGGTACACATCAGATCATTATACAAGTAATCACACCAATATAAAGAGTAGCGGTTTCTGTGGATAATTGTCATTTCTCATGATTAGGATGGATGAATGAATGATGGTTGAAGGACATAGAAGTAATTTTAAGAAGAATATATAATTTAAAAGTTTTTGAAAATTTGAAAAGAAATGATATCAACGTAGATGTTTACTTAAAGGTATTAAAAAATCATTTAAATAAACATCACTCTTTACCCCACTAACTGGAAATAAACATTTTGCTTTGTTATCTTAATAGCTCCTAATGGATCCAAGATCGCTATACAATGGCCATTTCTGCGATCTGAATTTTAGATTTCGTAACATGAGAATGTGTGCATCAACCGAAAAACAGAAATTTAATTGATTTAGTAATGGAATCTCTAATAATATTTTATATAAATAGACTATGTTCTATACATCTTCTTTTCCTTGACATCCTTCAGATTTAATTTTGAAGAGACTCTAAACAGCTTGTAGGGCAGCCGATACAATATCATTTTAAGTGATCACATCAATATAGAAAGTGTCATTGTTTCACATGCGATTGGAATGGATGAAAGAGTTTGAATGGATAAATAAAATTAAATTACTGCTCATTTCTTACAGCACTAAAACTACAATACAAATTATTCAGTGTAAACGTCTTAATTTCCAATAAAATCCCATATTTACATTCAATTTGGGAGGAAAAATCTGGGTGGAGTGATGCTGAGGATACGACCTGCTGAATGCTCTCATGAAAAGATTTAGATTTCAACTCAACATCAGACATATATTTCAGTGGTAAGTCAGAATTACATTCAATTTTGAATCTTGATGAAACCATAATTTACACCTTCAGCTTTGTGAAATGATATATTTTTTGATAATTTAGTTAAGTTGCACAGTTTATGATGCTAGCAAAAATCCAACTGAAATTAGCCTTTCTTATTATCCCCTTAATTGATTAAACCAGCTGATGTTGTGATTTGTTTTTTTACAGTGTTTGTTGTTTCAAATTCAAGCTTCGAGACAGCTTCAAAGGCAAATGGTACTTGTCAACCAAATTAGACAAGAAAAAAAGACTACAAAAGTTGTGTAATGAGTTTACCATGGTATGAATCCTCCCTTGGTCTATTGATGGTATTGCATGTGCTGGAAGGACAGACAATACTACACCTAATGTAACATCATGTATATCCACAGCTGACACATCTCCTATATCAGCTGTTATATTGTTCATCACATCATTCTTCCCTTTCCAGGAGTTGGAACAATATTATCACAGTTATTATTGTCTTTTCCTTATTGTATATGGCACTGCCATTTACGTGTATCAATTAAAATTTTTGCTTTGGAGAAGGGTAATAATACTTGTATGCCTACATTGCAGAATTATCTTGAAAATACGGCAGCAGTATTTATGAGTTTGAATATCAAAATGCTTTTATTTAGATTTTAATTTTGTTTCTAAAGCATGGATGCTTATTTTGTTAAGATGTCAAGATTTTAGATTTATGAGATGGGATTGAGTATAAATACAATTTGGTATGTATGTATCACAAATGGAACCATCCATGCCCTGTAAATAGTAAAACATGAAATTTTGAGATGAGATTAAAGGTGCTTAACTAAAGAAATGCTTGAATGGTCATATTAGATCAGTCTTCATATTACATAAGACGTGTTTGATCAAGTGATGCACAAAATGAAAGATATAATTAAACTTTGGAGACAGGTTGTTGTTTTGTGGGTTACATTTTTAATGCTATATGCAACCAATATTGGCCAGTTACAAATAACTTGTTATTGGACAGTTACAACTTACAAAGAACTTGATATTATTTGGAGATCTGGTGTTGTTGTTATTGAAGTCAGAATTATTTGTTTTTTCCTATTACTATTTAGCATACATTACTGGTCTAGCAAGATTATATTGGAAAAATATCAGTTCAATCAAAAGGATCAGTCTTTGGCAATCGTATTTGTTTCTCAGGAGATTCTTTGCAACAGAAGATCCTGAATTTGAAACTTTCTACACAAAAAAATTCTCTTGAAGGAAGGTATTCGTGCTTGGATGGCGGCTCAAGATCAGCCCCATATCTCGTAGGAATGGATTTGTACCCTTGATGTGGGTCCTCATGTAGGTACTACAGTATGTAGGATGAGATGAGGTGAGGTGACTTTTTCTCACCTTTCGGCTGTCCAAATCGGTCTATAGCACCTATTCACTTGTTTGGAAGATTGTTTTTATGGGTGCCCAGTTTTAGTACAAATTCTCCAAGCCTTCTTTGATTGTCTTGATTTAAGATTTCATATACAAGTTTATGATTTCAAATATCTTTGTGATCAAGCCTATATATATGTGTGTGTTTATGCACATTTAAAAAAATTCACCTGGTGTTTGAATTCTGATTGATTATGAACTCACTGTGGTTTGGGTTTCTTTTAGGTACATCTGTGTGTGTTGAAGAGGTATTACGAGTCTCAGAAATGCCTTCCCATTCTGATCTGGATCAGACAGATTGAGCAGCTCTTAGACTGCAAGCCGTTGGCAGAGTTGGAGGTAAAGAATCTCTGTGACCAGGCCAGGGTTGTTTTAGTTGAAGAATGGAATGTGCAACCAGTGAAGTGCCCGGTCACAGTATGCGGTGATATCCATGGGTAGTTCCATGATTTGGTAGAGCTTTTCCGGATTGGTGGCAAGGCACCTGATACTAATTATTTATTCATGGGGGACTATGTAGGTGAGGCAATATTGCTTCTTTGGTTTTAATTTTTTAATGCTAGATTCTAGATTGTTTTTGCAAGATTGACGAAGAAGAGGGATCTTGCCTTAAGTTTATTAATATTGTTCATGGTATGTTAAAGACCAAATATTATTATTTTAGTTACATTGCTCAATACAACGTGAATGACTATCTTTCCACCCGTGTGATTTGGAGTCTCACTAAACCGTGTTGTTCATTTTTGTTGTATAAGATCAAATGATTGCTGGATATAATTTATAGAGAGTTACAAAGTTCAAACTACCATGTTGCATTCTTCAATATAGTATGAATGCCCATTTTTTAACCTGAGTGAGTATATTCATTAAATTAAGCCTTTTATTGTTAGTGTATAATACCAAATGATGATAAAACTACACTTTGCATACAATCTAGAGTTCTAAAATCTAAAACATTATGTGTTTTTTTATTGGTCTTAATCAACTATTCTTACTCCCTAGCAAGTCCAGTTGTTTAGGTGTGGGAGACTCGCCACTCAATAGGAAAGGATTTTTTCTACTTGATGCCAACTTTCTCACAATGACATTGCAGCACATTGGCTTCTTCTTCAATTATCATATGCCTCTGTTGATTGTCTTGCTTAAATAGGTGTTCCCTTGTTCTGCAATTTTCCCATTCTTCACCACTACTACCAGATCAACATCTTTAATTGTGGAAAGACGGTGTGTGGAAACAATAGTAGACATGTTTACCTTCACACGATCCACTGCATCTTCAACTATGCACTCTGATTCAAGAGAAGAATCCTGGAATCTTTTAGTATTGTTCCGATACCGTTTATCCTCATTTGCATGAAACAATTTCAAACTTGCCTTCACTTGACATTTCTTTGCAGGACCATCAATCATTGAATTATGAAGTTCGTCGTTTACGAGGGAAGCCTTTAGAAAAAGGTTTTAGCTTCCTTACCGTATCTTTTTACTGGCATATTTAAACGGACAATATATTTAGGCATCTACCAGAGCAGAAACTAAACCTCCCCACAAAAACATACACAAACCAAACAACAAAAAAAACCACCTTCCACACACTGTTTTAATGAATCCATCAATAAGAATGCGGTCCATGGTTTCCATGAAAAATAGGAGCAACAAAAAAATTGTAGCTTGATCTTCAGATGGAGCTCAAAATATTCAACTATAGTTGATGACATAAATTTACACGGGGATGTATTTTGATATTGTACTACGCCTACGGCGTACTCCAAATCATATAAAGAGGAGGGAAACCGTAGATTTTGACAATTTGTATCATCGCAGGGATGGCATAATGCGAGGTCGTTCAGGCACGGATTTAATTTTGGACGCCCATGTGGTGTGTCTCCCACAGCTGATCATTGAAGGGATTATCTTCTCGTTATGTTTCTCATTCTAGGTATGCATCTTGCCTTCAATTGACCTATGGTGAACATTTTCTCTTACTATTTCAAGTGATTCTGACATAAAATTCATTGACGTAAATTTAAACAAAAAATTCACAAGATTATATCGATGGCCAAATAAATTTCAATAGCCAATAGAAAGGGCGGAGAGAAACGTATGAATGCAAATGTCAAAGCGTACAGTGGTGCGAATACAGTTGGCATAAAGAAGAATACCCACCACACTTTGGAGTGGAGCCCAATATTCTAAGCCATACCCCACTGCATTTTCTAATGGCACAACTATGTTTAAATCAATTTGTTAAGGGTGTGGTTTTATGGAGGGGTTTTCATTTTTAAATATATAAGGTTTAGGAAAAATATCAAATTTTGCCATATGGAAAAAATGAATCTTAACTTGTAACACACATGGGTCAAAAAAAATGTCAAATTTTATTTAGAGGTTGGTTGAGAGGTAAGCTTAGAAATAACCTTCTATTGATTACAAATTTTCTCTCCATGTCATCTAACACAATGTTTTACATAATTTCATTTTTAAATTTTTAAATTGTATTATTTCATTCTTATAATTTCTTGCCTAAATTTTTTTAATTGTATGAATTCTAAACATATTATAGAGTTCATGAGACCACTTATTATACAAAGGCTCCTAAACTTTCTTCTGGATATTTAGAAAGAAAATTTACATAACCATCCACCATGAAAACATACATATCATTGAATGTTTCATCTTTCAATAATTTCAAATATTATTAATGTTGTTATAGATATTTTCAATATATCTATTCCAAAATAATATTTTTATGTCAAAAATATCAATTTCAAATTTACAACATATCCTTTCATTTTAAATTTTTATTTATTTAATACTAAATTTATTTTATCCATAATTCCTCAAAACCGATATAGCATCCACCTAATATGTCTCCTGCCAACATCAATTTTAGAAGAAAATACGGCCCTCATAGAAATAGGTTTATAGCGCTCCATGAATATTATAAATGTCATATGCCAAAACTTGGCGAAAATTGAAATTGAGCTAAACGATTCCTTATAACAAGGTGATTGTCATATGACATGTTACCCTCTCATTAAATACCTTGACTGCTTTTTTTGCGGTTATTAAGTTATTTTTTTCAACTCATTCTTTTTGAAAGAATTGTTGACTTGTGAAAGTAAAATGAATGGATTTGGTTTTGAAGGTTTGATTTTTGATCGATATAGTCCGCTTTCACATTGTAATTTCCAGATTTTTTTGGTTTTTTGGTTTAAATACAAGTTTACAACGAATATTAAAAGATGTAGGTTTCAAACTAAATAAATCTAGGATATTAAGATTATTAGATTAAAAATACATAGTGGATTTATATATTATAAATTTCATTTAATTTTTTAAAATGATTTTTTTAATGATTTTTTTAGCACCATATCAAATGCGTGCAAATAAGAAATGAAGAGCAGATGTCACATATTTTCAAAAATAAATCAAATACTAGGATACTCTAAAAAAAAAAACAATCGAATTTTTAAGTAGAATAATCCATTTAATTTTATATGTATAACATTTTATTTACTATAACAACATCACCAAAGTTAACCTTATCAAATTCACAACCATAGAAATCAATAATTACATTTTACTAACAAACCAAAAATCTAAAAATACAATAGTTCTTTTTTCGGACCACAAAATATATCATTTAACAATCTTAACAAATTATATTCACTCAGCAATTAAATACCAAAGAATTATTATTTATTTAAACCGCAATGTGTATACCATGATAATAATTACAAGACTAATCAAATATTGGACTTTCACTTCAAAAAGTACATAATTAACAATGCATTGTTCATTTAGAATATAATAAAATTATGTTTCTTGTTCACATATTTAGTTTATTTTATATATATAATTAATGTCCACAAAGAGGCCAAAATCGATCGCTCATGGGATTACAAAATATATAATGTGAAGAAGAAAAGGGGGGTGTCATGGAACATCTAAAATATAGAAGAGACTAAATCAAAGAGTAGCTGAAACAATCCTAGATTGTGTGTGTTTTTGCGGGCGCACTCTCACTTGTCTATATATATCATAAAGAGCGGTAATCCATAGTGAGTTGAATCTTGTTGCTCTGGATAAACACTTGTAATATCTAAAGTCATAAAGAAGTGTGTAATGGGTATGAGGCCATGTGAATCAATGAGTTTGTGAATCCTTGCTATACTAACATGTAAATATAGAGAATATCCATAGGGCCTCTCTCCTACAAATGATTTCAAATAAAAGGAAGGAGAATGTAATTACGTCTTGCTCTAGGACCCCCTTGCAGACTTATGCTTGGGAAGTTGTTTACAAAGATCAAACATCTCATCGAGGAAGAGGGATAAATATATTTAATCTTCATAAGCCATGAATGTATAAAATAATTAAAAGAATGTCTCGAAGAGGAAAAATAATTGGCCCCTTATCTCAAAATAAGGAGAGCAATAGAAAACAAAATTTCTCTCAAGCTCGGGATCCAAAAACAAATATAATAAATTTGATGCTCTTAAGGGATATGATGTTCTGTCTAAATGCAAATATGATTAGAGAAAACTATGCGCTGGTGAAGAGGATTTCTTAGATGGTAAGAAAACTATAAATTTATGTATCCTAGAGTTTAGATGAACCCATCAATGAAATGAAGATATACATCTATGCAGTAATGAAATTTTTAAGTGAGATGCTCTTTAGGTTGGTTCCATGTAGACGTAAGATATGATTTTTTAATATCAATATGAATGTCATTTTTTTATTTCTCCTAGAGAGAAAATGATTATATATGAGAAACTTATGTGATGGTGACTTGTCAATATCAAGATCAATGACATGAAGCAATAAAGAGGTTGTCACACACTAGCATGAGTTAACTCCATGATTTTGTTTCACCATAGATGATCTAAACTCAAGTATGTACACCCATAACAACCACTCTAGGAGCTACCTAATTGATTTATTCTTTGAATCATAAAATATCATTTAAGCAATAACCAACATGTGATAAATTCTACATCAGGATGATATCACATGAGGGACTAGTCTCTTCATATAAATATGTTTGGATAACATTATAACCACCACTATCTATATTTATTTTCGATCCTCAACTTGAATGCATGGTCCCCAAACCTCACAACCATACAAGAGGGTAGGTGTGACCAAAAAATTATAGAGGTGGATAAAACGATCAATATTTCTCAATTACCTATAATTATTAACATTTAACTTCACAACTATGGATTTTCAAAAGATGCATTAATATTTAAAGAAATCCCTATGAATTCTTAAAGGATTACGTTCTAAATTTATTTATTTTTTCATATTCCTATTTATTCTAATTTCGTAAATGTGTATAGAATAAAATATTTTTATGGAAAATGGTCTTGGTTCTTTTAGACGATAAACTATTAACTTAAATTTTTAGTATTGGTCTTGGTCTTGGTCTTGGGTTGGGTATTCATCAATCCTTTTCGATTACCCAAAAACTAATTAAAGTTTTTATTTAAATTTATATTTCTTTCAATAGTATTTTTTGTTAGTAATATGTTTGAGTATAATTTTCAAACTACAATTTAAAAAAAAAATTAAACTAAAATGATTTGACTGAAATTTGATTTTTTATCATAGGACGGAGATCAAAAAAATATATTAGAAATAAGAATGATATAATATGTAATAGCAAGAAAGGATAAGCAAAAAGAGGATAAGATTGACTTAGCGAGATAACTCGTTGTGCTGGGTTGGTTATGGGCTAGAGAATGGGTGCAATAGGCTAGATATTATCTGTATGTTATTCATTTGGAGAAGAAAGGTCTAAAAGTATTATCGAAATTACTTCCCAAAGGAGCATAGGACTAATCCGAGTGTTAGTTTCCAAATAGAGCACTAGTGTCCTAGCAACAATTATGGATCTGGTCTATTCAAGATATGATATTGTCTTCTTCACTTTGTTGTTTGTCACTCTAACTTCTCGGTAGGGTTATTGTATATCATTTATACATACAAAACAAATCCTAGCCACATGCACAAGGCTGAAGCACACATTAGATGGAATAAACAATACATATGCTTTAGTCAGATTGAATTCATTGGTCATGCCAATGTGATTTTCACCAATTTTTACACTACATTTCATACTCAATGCAGTTCTAGTGTGTTTGTGATAGAAATGTGTCCCTTGAAGCTAGGTTTCCCTTATGTCATTCACACCAAGATAAGGGTTACAACTATTTTTCTTGCAAGATTAATGCGTGAGATGGTATTCGAAACTTTCCCTCCATTTATAGTGAATGATACAACCAAATGTAATCCTTGAATGTTGATCCTTTCTGAAGTGGTATATCGGAAGTAATAGACAAAATTTTCTAACCCTTTATAATATTGAGTAATTCATGTGTGTTTGTGTGCGATTCCCTTGTTTGAATTTCATCATTAACAATGGTAAAGTCAACCCATGGTGATAATTAGAAGTTTTAGAAAAGATAACAATCGATGTAGAAATTTGAACATGCGAAAGGAGGGGAAAGCGATAGAAGCTCCCAAAGGGGAAAATAGAACTTGGGCACTCTTGTCCCTACTGGGCACTAGTGTTTGGGAGGCTCCAAAGATAAGACATAAAATACGAGAGATGGGTCGCATGTTGTCCAATGTCCAAAGATTAAAGGTGTGGTACCGAGAAAATAAAAGGACAAAAGCATAGAAAGATAAAGCAATCTAAACATAAAACAAAACAAATGTTGCTAATTTTTATTCTTCTTTCTTAATAATCATGCATATAATGACATAGTAGAGGTGTGATGTAATGGTACTATGTCTCCGTGGTTTTTTGTCTACAATATATTTTCCAAAAAAAAAATTATCCTTATATTGTTAGTAATATTTTTTGAGAATATTTTTAAGACTAGAATTAAAAATTTACCCACTACTATTTACTCGATATAATTTAAATATTAATATGGTTTAAAATTTAATACAAATTCGAAGACCTTGAACTATAATGTTTATTTATAATAAATTATATCCGAAATACAAAATTAAAAGACATGGTTTTAAAAAATATCCTATCCATCACTTATAATTGCAAGTTTGAATGGTCAACCAACTAATGAGTTGTTTATTACACTTCTTGACCAATTTTTCAATAGTTGGTTAACTAATTCAACTCAAAAATGTATGTGATATTTAGGGTGAGAGGGTTTGTACTACTAGAAAAAAAAATTCTATTAATGAATTGTCATTGGGGTGGTGCTTGTGATTTTAACATTTGTAGTAATTTATGTTTTCCTTTTCTCAAATGTACTTACATTGTTCTCCACTCAATATTTTATATGTACATGCTCTTTCATATTTATTTCTATGTTTAATTCATGTTATCTTTATCCCAAATGTGCTTACTTTCCCCCTCTCATATTGTTATATGTATGTCATATTTCATATTTAATCTTGTGTTGAATTTAAATTTTATTTATAATTTTGCACATGAATGTTTTAATGAATAATATTCTGCATGTCTATGAACATTTTCATAAATTGGAATTGTGGATGAATATGAGACTGATTCGATACTTCAAAGTTAGGGTTGGAAGAATAATTTTCTAGTGTCGGGAAGAATTTGGTTATGATTGCCATAATTTTTCATTATCTTTGAATGGTATAAAAATACTTTTGATAGGTGAAATTTTTTTATTTTAAGTTGTGATATATTTCTAATTCTTAAATTTTTGTAGTTTTCATGATATGTAGGGGAAAGGAACAAGTTTTTGAGCACCCTAACTTTAATGACATCCCGATAAAATTATGGGGTGGAAGGAGCTTTGAAATTTATTTTCCACATCAAAAAATATGTGGAAATATTGAAAAAATAATATTACCACTAAATTGTTAGGGATAAAATCAAAGGTCCATTAAAAAAATTAAAAAAGTTGACTTGAACCGACATATAACCCTCGCTTATCCCAATTTTTCCCAGGTAAAATTCATCAAACATGAACTTGCACAAGAGATAATTGAAGGGTCAACTCAAAGTATTACGAGCCCACATTTCAAACAAAATAGTTAGGTAGTAGGTGGGACTCTACAATGGAGGAGCATAGTCGGTGGAGACTAGAGGCTCACGGGAAGAAAACGGGAAAGGCTCAAAGTTTTTAGACTTAGCCACATACGAGTCGACTCAGGGCCAAACAAAAGACTCGTGGAAGGTGTCATGTGTCACCAAGATAATTCCAATATGGTGCATCAAAAAGGTAGGTCCCAAATGTGCACTAAGCCTCCACGCGTCCAATCAACGTAACTTTAGAAGTGAGACCCAAGGGACAACCCTTAAATGATCACAAAGATTTTATGAGTCCCAGTCTAAATGGAGGTCTCACTAGCTGTTGAAAAGTCACATGCCCTGTTGAGGGTGCCACGTGCCTCATTGTCACAACTCCAAGGATAGAATCCAAATCGAAGACTCCAAACTTCAAGGTCGGCCCTCCACGTGTCCAAAAGTCAAAAAGGTGACAGAGCCATCCATTTGAATATAATAAGTGTGAAAGGGTTGGCGGAAGCCTTGACATGTTTCAATAATGCACCTTCAAGGGTCGAAGCCAAAAGAGGTCCCCAAACACGCGAAGTTTCCATGTGTCTTAGGTTCGTAAAGAAGAAGTCAAAAAGAGACAGAATCGGTCGTTTAAAAGTATAAATAAGGTAGATCCAGAAAAAGGTGCCACGTGCCTAAACGACACAAGTTCAAAAGGCATGGCCCAAATAAGGACCCTGAACTAGCGCCTACTTGCCATGTGGTCAGAGCCCGAAATTTGAACCGGCCCAAAATTAGTTAAGTATAGAAGATCTGGCGGAATTCTCCATGTGTCATCTCGATGCAATTTCAAAGGAAGAATCAAGAGTGGGTTCACAAAGGAGCGCGGGTTCGCCACTTGGTCGAGTAAAAAGGGGATATAACTAACCTCAAATCAGCTAAGTATGGAAGGGCTAGCGGAAGCTTCCACGTGTCTTAACAACGCACCTCACGAAGGTTAGGCCCAAAGTGGAGACTCAAGTGAGAACCATATCTCCACGTGTCCCACGCCCCGAAAAGGAGGTAGAGCCATCCGTTCAATCATCTAAGTGTATAAGTATTAGCGGAGGCCTCTAGATGTCATATCATCACAATTGCAAAGGCACGGCCCAAAAGGTAGTCCCCAAACAAGCGCCAAACCACCACGTGGTCGAGTCCTGGAAAGGAAGAGCTGGCAATTGAAAAGTCCAAAATCCTATGGAGGCCTCCACGTGTCTTGTCCACGCAACTTCAAAAGAAAAATATGGGGGTAGTTTCCAAATGCATGATGAGCCTCCACATGTCTCAAATCAGGCATAGTGTCTCTGCCAAACAAAAGGGGACTTAGGAAAAACACAATAGAACACAAAGGAACCCATGGAAGCCACCACCTATCGGTCCAGGTGGAATTTCAAGAGTGAAAAGAAGGGTCTGAATCTTTATGATGCGTGAGGTTGCTGCGTGGGTCTTGTATGGACCAACTCTTTTAAATAGTGAGATCCCACATTAAACGCCTAACCCCGATCTTGAGAATACCATACCTTTTGACTAGAAAATCATATTTGGGTGGGAGAGGACTTTTGGAAAGCTCTCGGTGCCAGCTTCTCACCTACCTCCATTAATGTTTCATCTCGCTATTTTTGGGGGTTGTCAAGTCTCCCACCTACCACCATGATGAATAATGGGCCTATTTCTTACCCATTGAGGGACAACAATGGGGGACATGGATGTTGCGGGAGACTCTTCATTTTGGTGGTGGATTTTAGCAGGTTTCTAGAGTGGTTGGATTAGGTCGAATTCAATGCATATCTAAAGGTAGTTTAAGTAGGATTCGATTTTTTCCCTCTCTCCTTGTCTCTTTCTTCTATATATTGTAAAGGAGGGGCACTTTCTAAGAGATTGGTCATTGTTTCTTCTCCTACCCCCATCTCTCTTTCCTAAGATAAAATGTGGAGTCTAAGCCTCCTCTCTTGGCTCTGTAATGGTATTTTCTTGCCTCTTTCCCATTGATGATGTATTGTGTGAACTTTTGGAGCAATAAAATATATTTCGTGATCCTTTTTGTCCATTCTTGGTTATTTTGTTGTCTCTTCTTGCCTCTCGTAGTCGTAGGGTATCTGTGTGCATACTTTAACATTTATTGTACGTTCGGGAGCCATGTTTAATAGGTTTTGAAGTGGTGTTCCATGTGAACTTCATCTCTAGTCTATGGTGCATCTTGTCCACCCTCTCCTTTTCTCACCTCTCTCCACTTCAGAAATTTTGATTTGTGATCAACCACTTCCTTTTCTGGTGTATCACCACTTAGTGTAGGCTCTCTTTCACTTTCTCTCTCTCTGTCTGTCTCCTTAGATGGTTAGATTAGGATAGATTAGTTTTTCCTACACTAGAGTAGCTTGTGGTAGATAGTTTAGGAAGAAGGATCCAACCTTCTCTCGGAGGTCTTGCTCAAGTCCGCAAGTCCATGACTTGACAGATGGTCCAATGTTGTGTAATCAAACCAAATGCCCCATTTCACATCCAAGGAAATTCGGTTGTGCTTTGAGTTTTCTACAACAGGTTTTGGCATGCCTGGTGGGACACTAAGGTTAGAGTTTTCTCATCTTTCTGAGGTGTCTCATTATCAATAGAAAATCTTAAGCCATCATGTGACCACACAACATTTTTGGCATGCCCGGTGGGATAGGTCTAAAGCACCTTACCAGCTCATCTTAGCAGGTTGGTGTGTTCTTGTTAAGATTTAGCCTTTTGAGGCACATGCAAAGCACATATGGTGACTCCATCTAGTCAATAACCCATCTCTGAAGTTGCATACCTTCTCCCATCCATTTTCTTCCATCTCTTTCATCTTCTTCCATCCCATGAAGTTGTGCAATCATGACTTCATTCCCATCTTGGAACTCACACTTACAACAACCATGATGTAGTCCGCCTCCAATGTATTTCCCAACTCCTCCAGATCAGCATTATGATCAGATCTAGAACCATTATGCTTACCCATATGAGCAGTGTCAAAACCATTTTGGCTAAGGAGCTTATCAAGAGCAAGGGTGTGCGTTCGATGGTGATGGTTATGTGGAGAATGCTAGTTTGTTGGAGAAGATCCAAAGAATGGAGGTTAGCATGGTACAGTCCAGGGATACAACACAAATAAAGATATTCAAGATTGGTTGTAGGGCACCTTTTCCATGGGGAGGCCCTTTTCCAAGACATTACATCCCACAGGAGAAGCTTGACTTCATGGTCAAAATTCTTCCCCAACTTGCACAATGGATTGAGGAGATTGAGGCTTATGAGTTGGACACAAGACAACCTTGTCAATGGGTAATTCCACCACCTCCTAGATTTTATTTTCCTCTTCCTCAATCAGTATCATCACAGTAGTGTCATGAGTCTAGCTCCCCATCTTCTGCCCCAAGTGTTGATTTCCCTTCTCCATCTCCTAGTCTTCCATCTCATCTCAATTCTTCTGCCATTTTCCCTTCCAAGCAGTCATCCCCTCCAAACAAACAATAAGTTCCACTTCCCTCACCACCACAAACAATTTCAAATATTTTTAAGCCCAATCCACTCCTCTACTTTCCTTCCCAATTCCATGTGGGGAAGATATTCCAAGGAATAGTCAAGGAGAACAACAAGAAGAGAAACCCAACAGAGAAGAAATGATAGAAAATATGAAGAGTTGGGCTACCAGATTTAGGTTTACAAAGATCCCCTTGATGGTTAAGACAATAGAGGAGTTCAGGGTTGAAGATCCAGTGGTGGTTGAGGCTATGTTTGTAGTAGAAAAATCACAAGAACAAGAATGAGAAGACCAACAATTTGTTTTCTATGAATGCAGTTTCCATAATGGCACTTCGTCTGAAGAGGATTCTAATCTAATCCAACTTGCACAACTAGTTAAGGAGGAGGAACAACTAGCTCCAAGTCCCATTGAAGAGTAGCATCGGGAGAGATCAAATCAGAGTTGAGGCCACTTAGTGAAGAAAGAATTATTGAAGATTTTTTGCTTTCATTTGAAGGGCCTTATTTGATTGATGAACCCATGATGGAGGAGGACCATACGGTTCTAGAAACTTCAAGTGCATAGTAGGCCACAAAAGAACCTTAAGTTCTTCCTCCCACTTCATCCCCTTCAAGCTATGATGTTGAAGAAGAGTTTTATCTTTCAAACTTCATGTTTGAGGATGAAGGGAGCCATGGTGAGCAAGTTTTAGATTAGGAGGACACCATGGAGGAGTTCAAGCACATGCAATAGGACAACAAGGAGGTAGATTATCGTCTTGACTTGGAGGATTTTTTTGATGGAGAGAAGCCCATTGAGGTCACATCATTTTCTCCTCCATCATCCACCTTCCAAGCACATGAGTTCGCTGCCATGAAAGAGAGAATTCAAGTACAATAGCCTATACTTCATAACAACCCTCTGGAACCAAGGTTAGAAGATATGAATCTTCCATGTTCTTCACAAGAGAAGGAATGGAAAGAGTAAGAGGATGTCATCATCTCTTCCACACCATGTACCCAGGAAGGTCTGCAAGAAGAATCCACTCTTTGATTTGAAATTCCAAACAATGGACACATCCATCAGATCAGACCGTGCCCAATTAGGTACTTGGCTTCATTAGAGCCAAGGGAGAATCCAAAATGAGTCATGCCCACTTTAGGGTATGAGGATGAGCTCTAAAGTACCAAGGATTAGTTGAAATGCCTCTTCAATCCAAATGAAGAGAAACTAAAAGAGGCATTTTTCTTCTTTCTAGCTGACACCTTGATGATTTATGTGGAGGATCATCTTACAGTAATTTTTTCACTCATACAAGCAGCCATATGCAGTGTCAAATCATTTGCATGGGTTACCTTTTTGAGATAGGAAAGCTACTTCTCCTCTGTCAATTGTAGTATTTATTTTTGTTCACTTTGTTTCGGTTGGATTAGGTTAGCTTACATTTGTTTTGGTAGAAGACATGCTTTAAGACACTCTACATGTTCCACTTGGAGCATGTATGATTTTCAATTTTGTGCATACTGTGTGTTGTGGTGTTTTGTTGCTCATGCGCTGGATCGATTCGAGGATCAAATTTGTGTTTACCAAGAAAAATCCATGCCTAATGGATGCTTACTGAGCCTTTGGTCATTTCATTTAGCAAGTTGATGTCCCCGTGAGTCGTGAAACTCTTATCCCAAAGTTTCCCTAGGTAAAATTGATCAAACACGACCCTGCACAAGAGATAATCAAAGGGTCATCTCAGTATTGTGAGCCCACATTTCAAATCAAACATTCAGGTTGCAGGCGGGACTCTATAATGGAGGAGAAGAGTCAGTCGGTGAAGAATGAAACAACGTCAAAGGAGGCTAGAGGCTCATAGGAGGAAAATGGGGAAAGGCTCAAAGTTTTCAGACATACCCAGATACAAGTCGATTCGGGATGAACATTAAACTAACGAAATGTGCCATGTGTTAGTTTCGTGCAATTCCAAAACATTGTATCAAAAGGCAGGTCCCAAATGTGCATTGATCCTCCACACGTCTAATCGGTGCAACTTCAGAAGTGAGACCCAAGGACAGTCCCTAAATGAGCGCGAAGCTTCCATGTGTCCTAGGTCTAAAGGGAGGTCTCATCGGCCATTGAAAATTCATAGACCTATAGAGGGTGCCACGTGCCTCATCAACGTAACTCTAAGGATAGAATCCAAAATGGAGACTCCAAACTTACACCATCCCTCCACGTATCGAAAAGTCAAAAAGGGATAGAGTCATTTGTTTAAATTGACAAGTTATGAAAGGGTCGATAGAAGCCTCCACGTTTCTCAATGGCACACCTTTAAGGTTCAAAGCCAAAGGTGGTCCCCTAAATGAGCATGGAGCTACCACATGTCCCAGGCCCAAAAAGAAGAAGTCAAAAGGAGGCGAACTAGTCATTGAAAATTCTAAATAGGGCAGAGCCAGTGAAAGGTGCCACGTGCCTCAACGATGCAAATTCAAAAGGCGCGGCCCAAAGAAGGACCTTGAACTAGCACCAACCCACCACGTGGTCAAAGCCTGAAAGTTGAACTAGCCCCAAATCAGTTAAGTATAGAAGAGCCAACAAAATTCTCCATGTGTCATCTCGGCGCAATTTCAAAGGAAGAATCAAGAGAGGGTTCCAAATGAGTGCGGGTTTGCCACGTGGTTAGAGTCAAAAATTAGACGAACCGGCCCCAAATCGGCTAAGTATGAAAGGGCCAACAGAAGCTTCCATGTGTCTCATCGGCTCACCTCTGAAGGTTAAGCCCAAAGTGGAGACTCAAATGAGTGTCAGCTCTCCACGTGTCCTAGGTCTGAAAAGGAGGTAGAGCCACCATTGAATCGAATAAGTGTATAAGTATCAACGAAAGCCTCCACATGTCATATCGGTGCAATTTCAAAGGCACGGCCCAAAAGGTAGTTCCTTAACAAGTGCCAACCCGTCACGTGGTCAGAGTCCAAAAAGGTAGAGTCGGCTATTGAAAATTCCAAAAGCCTACGAAGGCCTCCATATGTCTTGTCCGTGTAACTTCAAAAGCAAAATCTGGGGGCAGTTTCCAAATGTGCGTTGAGCCTCCAAGATTCTCAGGTCGGGCATAATGTCTCTGCTAAACAAAAGGGGACATATGCAAAACACAAAATAACACAAAGGAAGGTGCGAAAGCTGCCACATGATTCGATCGATGTAATTTCAAGAGTGAAAGGAAGGGACTAAATCTTCACAATGCACGAGGCTGCCACATGGGTCTTGCATGGATGGACTCTTTTAAATTTTGAGAGCCCGCATTAAACACCTAACCTTGATCTTCAAACAACCATATATTTCGACTGGAAACTCAGATTTGGGTGGGAGAGGAATTTTGGAAAGATCTTGGCACAAAGCTTCTCACCTGCCTCCATTAATGTTTCACCTACTATTTTGGGGGTTATCAAGTCTCCCACCTACCACCATGATGAAGAATGGGCCTCTTTCTTTCCCAGTAAGGGATAGTGACGGGGGCATGGGTGTTGCAGCAAGACTCTTCATTGTGGCAGGTGGATTTCAATGCTTTCTAGAGTGGTTGGAGTAATCGAATTCAATGCATATCTTAAGGTAATTGAAGCAGATTAAAAATTTTCTCTCTCCACTTCTCTCTTTCTTCTATATATTGTAAAGGAGGAGCACTATCTAAAATGTTGGTCATTGTTTCTCTCCTACCCCCCTCTCTCTTTCTTCCTTAGGATAGAATGTAGAGTCTAAGCCTCCTCTCTTGGCTCTGTAATGGAATTTTCTTTCCTCTTTCCCACTAATGATGTACTGTGTGAACTTTTGGAGCAATAGAATATGTTTCATGATGCTTTTGTCCATCCTTTCTTATTTTTTGTCTCTTCTTGCCTCTCGTCATTGCAGGGTATACTGTGCATACTTTGATGTTTATTACAGGTTCTGGGAGTCATGTTTAATGGGTTTTGAAGTGGTGTTCCATGTGAACTTCATCTCTGGTCTGTGGTGCATCTTGTCCACCCTCTCCTTTTCTCACCTCTCTCCACTTCAGGCAGTTTGGATTTGTGATCAGCCACTTCCTTTTCTGGTGTATCACCACTTAGTGTAGGCTCTCTTTCAATTTCTCTCTCTCCCTATCTCCTTGGATGGTTAGATTAGGATAGATTAGTTTTTCCTACACTAGAGTAGCTTGTGGCAGGTAGTTTAGGAAGAAGGAACTAGCCTTCTATGGAGGTCCATCTCAAGTCCGCAAGTCCCATAGCTTGAGAGATGGTCCAATGTTGTGCAATCACACTAAATACCCCATTTCACATCCCAGGACATTCGGAAGTGCTTTGTGATTTTGATACAACAAACCCTTCCCACATTTAAAGTTGTATGCAACTACATGGCATGCAAACAAAATTCTGTCCGCATATAAACTGAAACAAATTGAATTCAGTTCATTTCCCCTTATCAATATGCAAGCCTCTAGAATCATTCTAATCTACTCACCAATTTTGCATTTATTGTTTCCATTAACTTATACACTTTGCATTAGGAAGTGCATGTAAGGGAATGAGAAGATGAACATTCAAGTCCATTTGAATCCTATAGTCATGTGCCAAATAGATCACAAAACTAGTAGATGGGGATGGGATGCTATCTAGCTCTCTATTATGATTTTCTAAGTGGGTCATGAGGTGATCTCATTTCCATAGTTGTTTGGATCTTTTATCTACTGATTCGGTAATGAGTGCATTGACAAGAAATACCAAGACAAAAAAACATATATTCATGGTATATTGTTTTGTTTTAGTACATGTTCTTTTTTAATATTATGTTTGGCATGAACACTACTAATGAAGTGTTGTAAATGCATAAAAATATGTTTTTTCAAGTATACACATAGAACTAACATTTTTCAAAGTTGTCTATTTACTTATTTTTCTACTTTTTTAATCCCCGCTTACAAAGAAATCTACTAATATGGTGTAATAACTATATAAAATAACGTATTTTTCACACATACGTCTTATTGTATCATATTATAGTGATGTTATTAAATATACAAATATATTGTTGAATATACATTGTTATTATTGAATATACACTTACATTAGTAGATATACTTTTGAGTTTAGTTACCATAACAACTGAAAGATGGGTTATGTTATGAACTAATATTTATTCAATTATGCACATTGAATATTTCTTTTTGGTGTGTATTCACTTATTTCATTGCATTTTTATCCCCTCTTCATCACGAACTTTGTAAATATGGTGTAGTAACTATGTAAAAAGGATTTTTCAAGCATGCATATTATAGTTTCATATCACATTCGTATTATTGAATATATAGTGTTATTATTGAATATACACTTGCATTAGCACATATATTTTAAAATTCAATTACCATTTAGCAATTGAAAAATGAGTTGTGTTCTGAACTAATGTTTTACCAAGCATGCATGTTGAACTAATGTTTTTAGTGTATATTCACTTATTTTAGTACATTTTTAATCCTCCGTTCATCTCAAACTCTTCTAATACAATGTAGTAATTATATTAAAAAGGGTAATTTTTATGCATGCATCTTATAGTTTCATATTACAGTATTGTTATTGAATATACATTGTTATTATTGAATAAACACTTACATTACATCATATTCTTTTGAGTTTAGTTACCTTGAAAAATGAAAAATGGGTTGTGTTCGAACTAATATTTTTTTAATCATGTACATTGAAATAATTTTGTTTAGTGCAAATTTACTTAATTCTGTGCATATTCTTATTTTCAGTACATATTGAACTGTTTTAGTGCATGTTATGAAAATGCAATGTTGTTATTGAATATACAAAGTGCTATTATTTAATATACACTTATATAAGCCGATACAATTTTGAGTTGAGACACCCTAACACCTAAAAAAATGTATGTTATTCTAAATAATGTCTTGATATACATTGTATATGTCAAAAAAATTTAGTGTCAATCATCATAAGAAATGAAGAATATATGAATATACAAAATTGTTATATTTTTCTTTCAGTGCAGTTAAAACCGAATATACATTAGTGTTTTGTTTTTTAAGTAGTTAATACATGCATATCCATGGTTTATTTTTATTGTCTAAATGTATATAGACTGGAATAATTGGACATACATTGAATATATAGTTGTAACTCTATCATTTTCTACTACGCATTCAAACTTTTAATGTCCATTGAAATTATTGAATATACATTTAATACATCATCCCCTAACATAGTTAATTCATATCCTACTCTATGCTCAACACCTATTTCCTCTTTCCTATGAAATTGAATAATTAAATAAACATTGAATATACATTAGTGTTTTGTTTTTTAAGCAGTTAATATATATATATCCATGGTTTATTTTATATTGTCTGCATCAATATACATTGGAATAATTAGACATACATTGAATATATAGTTGTAACTCTGTCATACACTTAATAATTAGTTCATCAGCTACTCCATGTTTAGCACGTATTTCCTCATTTCTCTTCAAATTTGATGGTGAAGTTGATCTTATTAATGCCCTTATGGGAGGGCCTTGGTTCTATGGGAGGACCCATTTTGCACACCTCCTAATGGAGACCTGGCATGACATAACAAGATCTTATTTCTAATGCTCTTCCAGTTTGGGTCAGGATGCCTGGTCTGCCCCTGAAATTTTGGGAGGAAGAAGTGATCCTTGGTATTTATAAAGCTCTGGGGTGCATCCCGGCTATTGATTAAACCACTAAATCCAGAACCCCATTTGTATGTGGAAGAATGTGTGTTAATGTGGAGCTGGGGAAGAAGCTTTCGACTTTTATTCTCCTTATCTCTCAGTTTGGGACCTGGGAACAAAATTCATGTATGAATCTTCCCTTTATTCTGCGGGGCTTGTAGGTTGGCCGGGCACAAAGAGGATGCCTGTAGCACCAAGCTGGCTTGGGTCAGGAAGTCAACTTTTTGATCTTAGACCGTTGGTGGTTGTTCATTACTTGCTGCACCCCATGAATATTTGGGGATTGCGTCCCCTATTTCCCCTTCCGATAATTTGCGGGCCACTGATGAAGATTCCCTGGGTGGTTTGGATTCTGGGAGCGGTGCACAGGTTTCAGAGGTGCTCAAGGTTGGGGCTTCTGGAAGCAGGGAATATGATACACACGTTGATGAACATGAGATCTACACGGAGAAGGCATGCTTTTCACATGGGACAAATTTAGATACACCTTTCATGGAGTAAGTGAACAGGGAGATACACTTAGGAATAGTGGGGACATCAGCCTGCTTGGTGAGGGATTTAATTCCCGGTTCAAACAATAGATTTGACTCGGCCATTAACTTTCCTTTGCTCCATCAACAGTATGCCGAGGTGGAAAATGTCAATGCTGAGGACACGGTAGGGATCGAGACCAACAAGGAGGAGGTAGAAGAAACCTTGAACAACGAGACACCTAGTGGGAAAGAGGATGAGGATGATTTCTCTTCTTGGTACGAGACACAGGCAGTCATTGAAAAATGCAGTGTCTTCCCTTGCTCTATTGAATAGGACCGTGGATTGTTTTGAATAATACCGGTGGAAATTTTATATGGAAAAAGTGGAAAATCTGACTGGAATCCTTACCATTGGGAATATAAAAAGTTCTTGATATTGAAAAACTAGTTTCGAAGGAGGTTTATTTTGGGGAATTTGATCCCAATAATCTCAAAGTGCTAGATTTATTGCAAGGATAACATTATAACTGTTATCTCTTTGAAGCCTTTGGTTTCAGGAATCATAGTGAATTCATTAATCACGCTCTTGAGGAAGGGGGATGGTTTAAAGTCCTTACTAGAAAATTAAAGCGTTCCTCTCTTGCTCATCCAGTTAGGAGATAAGTTTTCCCCTCTTTTGATGTGCCTTAGATCTCAGAAGGGGATAGACCATACTAGCTTAGGTTGATCCTTGGGTTGGTGGTCAAGTTATTTTGGCCGACCTGATTTAAGGAGCCCTTCTCCATTTTGGTGTTTACTCGCTTTTAGTATTTAGGGTATTTTGTTTACTTCTCGTTGGTCCTGTAAGGACTTGTTTTTTGTAGTGTCTTTTTGGTGCCTAATTGCCTATCTTTCGGTTTTACAGGGTTCCCGATCCCATCCAAATCTTCTTTATTATCCTATCTGATAAAACAATATACATATGTATTTAGGTCAAATAAATATATGTGTTCAAAAAAAAATTTACACACATTTATTCAGTGTACATTCAATAGTTTTAGTATATGGTCATAGTTTGTAAATACACCTAAACACATTCAAACTATGTAATTATTTTTCTCTTGTCACTCTTCACGCCTCCTCCATCATTTGTAATGACACTTTGCATTGTTGTATTTTGTATTGCCATTAATTGTTCTCATTTGTTCATAACACTTCTTAAGCTATTCCAACATGTAATGTCTCTATTGGGGCCCAAAATACACATCTCTCCAAGGGTTTCATTATTGTTTCTTGTTCTATTTTCCTCTCTATTTCAAAATGTGAATTTATTCATCATGTTGTCCGATGCAGGAGCATCAAGGACCAAGGCATAATAAGGTCATACAAGACCATGATACGTGTTGTCTATAGGTGTGTTAGAGTTAAATATGTTGTAAAAATGAATATATGCTTGTAAGAAGTTGATAAGGTGACTTGACTTGGCATTTAAAGGGTAATATGGGCCAAATAAGGACTTCAAATGCCATGTCATCATGTTTGTTAGTCCATGCATGAGTTGGAAGAAGTATTGGATTGATATCCATTAATATTCTAGGATTAGAATATTGATTAAGTCTTGTTAGGGTATTGTGGAGTCAGTTTAGGGGCTGTTAGAGTCTATTCTTAGCTAATGAATACCTATTTCATAGGTGATTCGATGGAGATGAAGTAGAACAGAGGTTCTCAAAGGTTTTAGAAGATGAAGAATGAAGAATAAAAGGAATGATGATGTTTTGGAAAAGAGGTTTGGTCCTGTTTACACGAAATTTGCATGTT
This sequence comes from Taxus wallichiana var. yunnanensis, assembly GCA_018340775.1. Classification (NCBI taxonomy): domain Eukaryota; kingdom Viridiplantae; phylum Streptophyta; class Pinopsida; order Cupressales; family Taxaceae; genus Taxus; species Taxus wallichiana. The sequence continues at coordinate 745,386,115 of CM031238.1, forward strand.
TCCCATGAATGTGCATGAGAATCCTGGCAGGGCAGCAAGCTAGAAACCCTCAATACCTTTTAAATGATGCAAAGCTCATGTCTGTTAACATGAGAAGGTTCTACAGGTGATGAGGAATGCCATCATGATTTTTGTAAGTTTTGAAATTGCATAGTTTAATTGTTATAGGCATTTGAAGGCTCTCGGGCCCGATCTAGGGCTCAATATAACTTTTTATTTCGTGGATGAAATTGCTTGAAAATTTCACAATAGCTTGATGTGATCTACCAACTGTCCAAATCTTGTGGGGAATGGTTTTGTGTAGCTCAAAATATAGATGACTGCGTTTTTGAGTTATAACAAGGAATGTACAGTGTACAGTTAGACAAAGAAACAAGCAATTTTTTCATTATAACATGGTCAATCATGATGCTAGATTAATAAGAGAGGCCGAGGCAGGTGTATTTGACATGATTGGGTGATCTTATGAGTGTGTAAATGAAAATATTTCTATCAGTTGACAAGAATCAAAGTCTGCAGGGTATGTATGACTGTCTCAAATCATAGTAAGAGATTTCAAATGATAAATGGGTGAATTTGAGTTAAGAACCAATGCATGAAGGCTCGGAGGACACCATCCAGGTATGAATAATATATTTGAATACTTATAAGGAGAAATATTCAATGATATTGCCTTCATTTTGTGTAAAACATGACTGTGGCTTATCTAAATGTTAATATTCAGAAATCAGACTGGTAAATGCTTAATTTAAGGAGCTAGAAGAATGATGAAGATCTAAAATTTTGTGTGGAGAGGGTTATAGCATATACAGACCTTGTGTAAAAATTTGGAGTCCTAAAACAAAGACCCAGAAAAGTTATGAAGGATTTAGGACTGTCCCAAACGAGTTAGTTTCTCAAGAGCAAGAAATAAAAAAACAAATGAGATAGAGGGAGTTAGACAAAACTTTAAGCCATGAAACTTTAGGAGCAAGGTTTTATGGGAAAATGAGAGCCAATGAATCTTGTCAGACCTTCTGGGTATTCATGAAACTCTAAAAGTTGAGATAAAGGTGCTGAAAGTTAAGATGGTGCATCATTGTCCTGGTTTTAATTTGTTGTTTATTATTATTATTATTATGCACTAAGAAAATTTGTAGAAAGCACCAATATTCAATTTTTATTTTAAATGTGTGTTTAGTAATGCAATCATTAAAAAGTATCAATATAGAAGGACATTTTATCTATACATTGAATATATGTTTGAATATACATTAGAATTAATGAACATGCATTGAATATGTCAATGTAATTTTACTTTTTCCATCTACTTTATGTTTTTCTTGGTGTTTCCTACAAATGTGCACATTTCTCTTGGGTTCCTTTTTCCAAATTCCCTAACAAAATAAGGTTTATGAAGTATTGTGAGATTGAGAGGATATGGGAGAATATCAAAAATGATTCTTTTAAGACCATTAATCTGCAAGAAATGTTAAGGCTTATTTCTACATGTAAGGTCATATATGACATTACTTTGTCGTCATTATTTTAGAAAAATTATACAATTTTTTTAATCGAGATAATGCATGTTTCTACGAGATCAAAAAATATTCTTCTTGTATAATGATATTACGGAAAAAACTACAAATATTAATGTATAATAATAAAATGGAATACAATATATCCGTTTTTAGTGAAATAAACTAAAAATTATTGCATGCTTTCCAAAACAACTACATAAATATTTTCGTTGTTCTTCTACATTAAGATTATAACTTCTTATAATGAAAAATGTTACATATATGGATACCACTCACATAAACGATGGCCTAATTCAATTTATTGTACCAAAGATGAATTATTATTTTTATATCTATGGTCTAACTTCTTTTTATGTTTGCTTCTCCCTTTGGGGTGTAATTGGCATGTTGGTTGAGCTTGGACATCAATTTTTCAGTTTATTGTGTGGTTTGACTACATTTGGCTAGAAGTAGTGACAAATAGAGGACTGGAAGTAGGAAATAATATATTTTTGTACATTTTTAAGAAAATTGAACATTACCCACATGAGAAAACTACATTTGTGTTGATCAAAATTGCATTTTTATTATTGAAGGAAACTACATTTGATTTGTAGAAGTAGAGGTGTTGCTGACTTGGTAATTGGCCACATTTAGAAAATTTGGAGTGTAAATGTTGTAGAAATCCATCATAATTAGATGTTGTGAAGGAATAATATCTCTAGATTGCTCAAATGTCTTGCCTTTGCATTTCCTTTTCTATCCTCTCTTTCTCCCATTGTAGCTTCTCATGTTCCTTTTTTCTCCTTTTTCTTGTTGTTTTATCTTCTCCATTTCCCTCATTTACTTTTTAAGTTTCCTTTTTAATTTGTTTGATTCCCTTTTTCTAGTGCAATGATCTTGTTTTCCTTCTCTACTTCAGATGTTATTTCTTCCTCACTTTCAACTCCTCTAGTTCCTTCCTTTGTGCTTCTTGTTCATCAAGAAATTTAAAGTAGCCAAATCGATGTGAAATTTTTTTACTTCTATCTCAACCTTAGAGTCCCTTTGTTTGCATGTTCCAATCTCTCCTTAACCCTTTCAATTGGAAGCTTAAGAAAATTCAATAGTTACTCACTTACCTTGTTTCCTAATTCTACATTATTTTGATTTTATGTTGTGTCTTGTATAAATATTTTTGATCACCTGAGGTAGCTAACTTCCAAATGAATAGCGTATTTATTTTTACATTGATTACATTCTATAGAGTAGTGAAAATTTCCACTTCACATGTTAGGAGGAGTGGATGGCATGGAATGTGAAATATCTTCATTGGGTATTTTTATTAGAATCCCTAATTTTTCAGGAGCTTCTTAAAACCATTTTCATTAGCTAACTAGTGATGGCATACTCATCTCATCATCAGTTGTGATGAGTTCTCATGTCTAACTCACATTAGTTAGAGTATTTTCATCAAATTGAACATTAATTTTAAGTTTTCATTTCTTCTTAATCTAACTTAGAACTATACTCATGTCTTGTTGATTTAACTCTAGCACTGTACCCATAATTCTATATTTTAATCATCTTCTTGTTGGATTTCTTCATCATTTTTTTGGATTTGATCAACTTTTTATTGGATTGCTTCTCCATTATCTCTGATAAATTGTTTAATTTCATCTCTATTATAACTATCCTTTTTTTTAGAATTCTCTCCATTATTGTTTCCTCCTCTGTCATCTCAACATTGAATGCATCACTAGGGTGCATGTCATTGACCAATGCATCTCGATTGAGAGGCCATATTCTAATCCTCTTAAAACCAACTTTTATATTCAATAGATTTAATTCTCTCTTGAAATCATTGCTACTAAGCACCGCCAACTCGATCTTCTCATATTTACTTTTTGATGTTTGACCATCCATTTGGATCTCTCATCCTTGAAGTAGGTTTTAAATGGTGAAAAATTCTTACATATAAAGGTTGTAGCATTTGAATGGTGTGGGATAGAAACATGATTAAATACATGCCTAATTTTATTTCCTCTTGGATTATCCCATATCCCATGTGGTTTCCATGGCCATAAAATATGAGTATATGTCTATTCAATGGTGAAACACGACCCATGACCAATTTAGAAAAGTTGTGCATCTAATTCAGAAATAATTTCATTTTCATCCATGTGTGTGGTTGGGTTGCCATACATATATTAATATCATAAGTGGAAAAGTAATTAGCTAATTTTTATTGCAATTTAAATATGTAGAAGCATGGTATAATATTCCCTGTTGCATTCACACAACAAAGTATTATGATCCACTCTCTACTCTTTGGGAGTATGTGGGGTAATCTTCCATTACCCATCTTTGTAATTTAACCCTTATCACATAATTCGTACTAGCTTTCATACCATCTTGATCACAATTTTATATATTTAATGGTGTATATTTCTATGTTTTATGCATCTAATCCATTTTTTCCTAAGAATAAGAAACTATATCAGGCCTAAGCATGAGTTCCCTGTCATAATTAATGCCTTTTACAGTTCTTAAAGACAAACCTTTGTGTATCATTTATAACCCTTCCCGAAAGATCTCAAAAGCATACCATTACTGAATGGAGTAATCATTTTCTCACATATGTGTGTCGATGAGATTTTAATGATTTTATTTGTAGACCATGACCCATATCAACCACATATTTACAATATTGTATAATTTTAGACTCTTCTCGTTATGGCTAAATGGTAAGGGGACTTTACATTTCATAGTTGTGATACCATTCAACCAATTAAATAATGAACACATTTATTACCTCACTTTTTAGTAGAAAACCTTATGGAAAAAATCATTTTCTTCAACATCTATTTTTTTCCGGTTGTCCACTCGGTCTTGAAGCAATTTTTTTATGTTACCATGCACTTTCTACTAACACTATCAGCTACCTCCATATTTGGTATTATTTTTAGCTCTATTTCAAGACTTAGAATGGTCTAATTTTTTTAATTTTCTTCATCTCATTCTTCCTTTGAGTTAGGTATAAAATCAAATTTGAAAACCCCTTTTAGGGTCTAATCATGACTTCCTCCTTGCTCTACTCTTGAATACCATGTTGGGCTAGAAGTATATTGGAAAAATTAACATGAGTAAAAAAATGTGATGAAATTTCATGTACATAGAGAAAGATTCGAAAACAAATTAATTGTACATGCATACTGGAAATAAAATCATTTTTTAGACATTTCGACAATGTATCAACAAAATTCATATGAACAAAAATTAAGAAATAACATGCACTAAAACAAATCAATATATGTTTGTCTAATACTTATATTAAATTCCAATACACTCATAACATGAAATATGTAGATAAAATATGAAAATAAGATCTACATCTTCTTCTCCTTCCCTTTAATGTGATGCCAAATGCAAGGGGAAGTAGTTAACGGAAGCATAGAATGTAGAACTGCTGCAATCAAAGGAATGAAAGTTTTAGCTTATGGAGTGATAAGGGGAAGTGAAGTTAATTGAATACATTTTTGTTTATATATGGAGGGAATTTTGTCCATCAACCATGTTGTTACATGTATCGTTGTACAGGGGAAGGCTTATTTTCCATTTCACTGTAAAATTTTGATTTTTTAATGTGAATAATTTTTTTATAGGGTATTCAATGTTTAGTTCACCACAAAATCATTTTGCATTCACATATTGGATATTGTAGAAATAAAATTATGGACTTATTACTATTACATTATGCCTCTAGTATGTTGTTATATGCATGATTCCCAAGTTAGAAGATTAAACACAAGAGATACCTCTCCTAGTCCTCCTATTGATTTTGACTAATTTTGATTATGGAATTGTCTCATGTTTTTGGATTTTTTGATTTGTCACCGTGTCACAGGGATCCCTATCTCTATCCTTAGTTTGGTTTTTTTTATTATCTTAGGGATAGTAGCAGATAGTAAGGAAAACATCACCCATGCGCTAGTGTCCCTTCTTGGAACCTTTATCCAAGCTTGGAACCTTTATCCAAGCTTTCTTATATTTTAATTTACCACTTGTTACCTAATTTTTAACCTTTTCTAATTCCTATTTAATATTTGGGGTCAACCTTTGGTGTCAATAATTGTCTATGTTCAAAAAAAATGAGTCATATATATACATATAACCTACTAACTATTCTAATGGGAAAATGCGATATTATTCTCTATCTATTACTTGAGAAAAAGGAGAAACTTAAGGAATGCTTTTGGGATGCATTATTCACTACATAGGATGGGAAAATTCTTAATTCCATGAAACACATTATCTTGGGAAACATAGTTATAACTTGTTAGATGTTTTTAACTTACACAAGGGAAACTATCTTCAATAGACATGCTTTCTTTCACACATACAATAACTATATTGAGTCTTAAATATAGTGTATCCCTTGGTGAAAATAACACTAGGGTGAAAACTAAGGTTATTTAGACTCAAGCATTTACATATTTTTCGAGTCTAATTTTCACTTGAGTCTTGTACATGTATCTATGGTTTATTTTGTAGGTAGTGTAAGAAGAGAACCGAATAGTGACTGGATATGACACATGTAAAGGTGAAGGTGACATCATAACACACAAAAAGAACCTAATCTGAAGCTATTTCAAGGACACTAGCATGTATTTCAGACACTAGGGCCCTAGGTGATACTATCCATATCTAGGAAATTATGTCCTCCATGAACTTCTAGTCAAGTATTTCCTAAACAAAACATATACATTCTAGATTGGTCTTGTTCCACCATCTATCTAGCCCATATCCATTCTAGAAATTCTGATTTTAGAAAAGTCACTCCTATCCTCTTTTTGGTTTTACATGTTCATCATTGAATGGATATATATTGCATGTTTTTAATATTTATTATATATTCCATTCCTTTCGTTAAGATTTAATTTTTGTAAATCATTTAGTGAATGTTACTATTGATTGAGCCCTACATTTCCATTAGATCCCTAATTTTGTTTTCTTTTTTTCTAATCGGTTACCAAAAGATGTTGCATGATCATATTTGTAAGCCTCTTCCACCCAAGTATGATTATTTACCTATGACTGGTCTTCAACCTCTATTTAAAAATGCCCAAAAAGAAGATGAATTTTATCATAAGGAATATGGCACTAGGGATACAAAAGAACTTAGTCTTTTACAATAAAAAAACTTATAGCCCCTCATCTTGATGTTTCACTAATACCATATTTTGACACTTATAATTATTGTTGTAGTGATAATTATATTACTTCTCTTGTTACAAATGATGCATGTGTAGAAAAATTGGTTAATTTTCTGGATGAGGATTGATTTGTTGATGATAATTTTGATAACCATACACAAAAAGTTCATACTCCTAATTTTTTTAGTAGATGTTATGATAAATATTACTAACCTTGTTTCTTCTTCTATGCATTCCCCAATTACCTATGAAAAAATAGTAAGGGATAGCCTTGTTTCTCCCACTCCTCCCATGATTCTACTCATCGTTAATAATTATGATAATGGTCCCTCTCTTTATTCTTAGAAAGGTGCTTTTACATTGACTATTGTGCTCCTAAATACATATCCTTCTTCCTATCCTACTTGTGTGCTAAATTATTTCATTAGTCATTATTAGTCTTCTCATGAAAAGTTAGAATATAAAATTTTTAGTGATGCATGTATTTCTAATCTATATGCTCAAAATGATAGATTATACAATGATGATCTTAAAAATAGTATGCGGAGTTGATTGTATTCCTTCTTCTAATGGGATGTTTTATGACAATGTGAAAAATTATGTTTCTCCTAATTCTTCTCCTAGTATTCATAACCCTAATTATCCATTATGTGAACTTAAGATTAGATTCCAACCAAATAGTGTACCCATGACCACTAACAATGGAAAGATACAACCAATCAATGATCCTCTTAATGTTTATGCCATTGTTCTACAGGAATTCCTTTCTATTGTGCATGTTTTAGGCGATTCACAAAATAATTTTCACACTCTTACTCTTGAGAGTAGGGAATATTATGATAGGACTGAGAATAAATTTTTCATGGTAATTTTATTCCTAAAAACATCTACAACCCACCTTCTCCTAAGGGTTATACCATGCCTAATTTTATACTTTTTGAAAGATTAGGTAATACTTAAATGCATCTTTAAGGATTTTAGAATAGCTATCGCTTCACATTATAATGTAAGATTAATTATAAAATAATTCCCTCCTAGTCTTACGATATTACTTCACATATGTAATGCCCGCTAAAACTCCCACTCGAGACCCATGAACATCCTAGGTTAATTAGGAGAAATTATGGAAAAATTGTGTTCAAGGTGAGGCTACAAACAAGCCTTAAAGCATCGAGTTCACACAAGCAAGTACACCAAGGTCAAACATGTTAAGAAGATAAGGTTTTCCATTAGAACAACATGCGAGAAGACCACATTACAATTAGTGGGTATAATTAACCAAGTATATTTTAAATTTCCTTTAGGTATTAATTTAATAATCGATTATATTAACAATAGGGTTAAATATTTCTTAATTACACTTAGAGGGCTACAGGGGCCAAAACAATAAAACAAGCTCTCATTACAAGGGGTAGGAAAAACATCCCCTTGCCCCATAAGGTGGCCCCAGAATGGTCAACTCATGCTTTTAGAAATACACATTGAAAATAAGGAAGGTAATTTTCCTCTTACCCACCCACATACTGACCTAAATGATTCAAATTAGTTTTCCTCACATTTCCCACTCTCAAAAAATCCTAAACAACATTCCATTAGATAGGAAATTTATTCCCCTTTCTAGAGATATAAGGAAGTCCTTCTAACTCCCTATAAAACTCAAGTTATGGGCCGGCGGGCCTTGGGAAGAAAATTTTCCCCAAAGGCGGGCCTGCGGGCCTAGGGGAGAAATTTTCCCCAAGGGCGTTCGGGTCGGTAGAGCTGGGGAGGAAAGTTGGATTCTTGGTGCTTGGGGAAAAAAGTGAACTTTACCCCTGTGCGCCCTCGAGTCCGTGTTAGGGACTCGTGCCCAAAAACAAAATTATATGCCGGGCCGCATGAGGGACACGTGGCAAGTTCTAAGCCGATGCGGGGAAGTGGGTTAGTGGGGACAAATAAGAATTTTCACTGTAAGGATTAGAAAGGTGCAAGGGATTGAAACCCACCCACCCTCCTCCGCTGGTTTACTACAACGCCAAGTGTCAATGTCCATTATATGTAGATCAACGGGTCGGCGGGGAGATTTGGGAAAATTTTCCTTTTTAAGCGTAAAGCTTCTGGACACTCCATGCCTCTACTGATGCATCATAGAGACACATGCCATTCAGCCATTAGCCATGGGCGTGTAGCAAAAATTTGGGAATTTTTCAAATTTTCAAGCGCTAAGGCAAAAAAAGGACCCGTGCCTCTTCCAACACTTCAATAAGCCATGCATAAGTCAATGGTTGGCTATGGGGATGTGGGGCTACAGAGAAAATTTTTCCAAAAGAAATTTTTTGGACTTAGAAATTTTGTCAAGGAGAGAAGGTTCGGGCCGGCGGGGTGGCGGGGAACTTCATGATTTTTGTGTCGTTTGGGCAAAAAGCAAAAAAACGGATGTTTTAACCCATGGGTCCGATAATAATATTTTAATAATTTAAAATTTGACAGTTAGATTATCTTTGAGCCTGAAATGAAATTAAAACTTCAAAAGGCCATAAATTTTGATTGGAAGCTCTCAAGTCCTTTTTGCATAGGAAACTCAAGATTTTAATTTTTGTAAGTTTTGAAGGGTAAATTTTGAGAAAATGTTTTGTTGTCTCTTAGGAAGTGAACTAGTCTTCCATTTTTTCACTTATAAATTTTGTTCAAATCTGCCATTAACTCTCTCTCAACATGCCCAACAGATATGTAGGATTTTACTTTGAAGGTTTTAGGATAGATTGCAAGGTTAAAAGGTTTGATTGATTTGTAATTCAAATTTATCAATTTATACAACAAGGAGTCTGCAATTTTGCTTTTGCCCATTTTGAAAGGTTTGATGGAAATTTCTTAATTGTTTTAGTTCGTTTGGGGTCATTTTGATCTTACATGTCAAATTCAGTATTTTATTTTATTTTTTTATGTTGCAGGTTCATTCTACTCAATTTGCTAATTAATTTATAGAGTTTGAAATTTACCTAATAGAGATCAGATTCGAATGGGTCTATTTTCATTTATCATCTTCTCAATTGTTTTAAAAATCATTCCAAAACCAATTCTAACCTATTAAGTTGATTCAAGCAAGGTATTCAAATGCCAAATTACAATTCTGATTTCTAAAACATTCATTTCTAAAGAACAAAGCATTATGACATTTCTCCATACGTATTCACTTTTTCCTCTTTCCAACAAAACTTCAAAATACATTCAACAATCAGATTTCAATACCTGATAATGCCATTTGAGAAAATTAATACAATCTTTTATTGATTCAAAAAGATACCTTTACAACTTCTTCTTTCATTCCTAAATTTCAATATACAGAATACAATTTCTTTCTCATTCATTCAAAAACAGAAGACAGAGTATATCTCTTTCACATTTCGAATTACATATTTCATATCCAATAAAAACATCTTTCCATCACAAATAATATACAAGGTCATCCACTTCAAGTGGAAAAAGGTTACAATAAGAAATAATCTCAACAAGGACTGTCAAACTTGTCTTTTTCCTTTTCTCCAGTACAACAACATGAAGATCCTCCATTTTCCAGTTTGATCACAACAAGGGCAAGGGAAAGGAAATGATCTCCACCTAACCAAGAAATCCAATGAAAAGGATAAGCCATCCTTCTTCGTTGGCCCCCAAGTCTTAACCAACATGCTTCAACTCATGGCAACAATAGGCTTCCACAACACACATGTAATTTCGCATTTAAAACATAGCCCAAAACAAACCGTAGTTCACAACCATGATTCAAAGAGAACAAAAACACCGAGGATTCCTCATGCAAGCCAAAGGAGCAAGAACTATGTGGGTTGTTACTTATGCCACCCAAAGGAGAAATGGATATCACCACCAATTACAAACCACCAAAAATATAGTATATCAAAACCCCAACATGCGCTTATGCCTCTCCCAAGTACCTCTTATTCCTCACATTTCCTTATGCCTCCCAACCTCTTATGGAACCCCATAACAAGTAAATAAATGCAAGCTCTTTCTTTGTAAGGTGGAACAAAGATCCCAAATCCCTCCACACTTATACCTACCCAAAACACTTATGCCTCCAAAAAAATACACCATAGTCTCCTCCTACACCATCCCCGGGTAGTCTACCCAACCATCCAAAAATAAAACAACACATTCAAATATTTAGCCATTCCTAAGTGCAACGAAAAATGAAAAGAGATCATTTGAAGAGCTAAGCTCCTACCTCTCCGTGAGAGATTTTATTCCACGATTCCAAAACAATAAGCTTTCAAATACAAAACACAATCTAGTATCAAGAATCTACAAGCATGCAATAGATTCCAATCTTCTCCAAAAGCAAGAGCTCAAAACAACAAAAGAATTTGCCCCAATATTAAGTATGCTAAAGTGAAGCAAGCCATAAACAAGGTAAGGAATTCAGATTTTATATAGAGAGGAAGAGAAGAGGATGAGGTGGATCCATGTAGGATTCCACATCACACATCCTCAACCCCAACATCCAAGTCATCTTCATTCTCCAATGCATAATAATTAGGTGGGTGAATAATATGACACAGTTTACTTAGACACTCCAAAACAAGCACACACCCCAAAGGACTGAAACTAAAATATGTAAGAAAGTGCAATCAAAAATACAACTTTACCTACAAAAATGCATAATGAAAGTCTAAATTTAACCCTCCAACCATAGGTAAGGTTCATATATAAATTTAAGAGGTGTGGGACAAATCCAACAACATGCTAACATCTATATGAAATGTCTCCAATAAACATCATGTGTCATATATGAATCAAAGTCAACAATAACATGTGATCTAACAACTAACATCAGACTAAATCAAAACTATAACAATGTCCATAATATAGTCAGCAGTATTAGGATTAATTAAAAAAAGTGTCAAAGGAAAGTGGCCACTACATCCTCCTCCCCTAAGACTCAAATTTCACCTGGAAGTCACTGGAATAGATTTAGAAACTAAACTTGCAACAATGTAGCATCCTCCCAAGTGGTTTTCATCTCATCATATCTGTCCCACTACACCCAGACCTGATCAATCTCTCTTCCTCGAAGGCCTAGGTTCTTGCTCTCGATAATGTGGACAGCTCCACCATCACTCCGCCCCCCCCTCGCACCTACAATGATGTCCAATCTAGCACATGAGATGGTTCTGTAACATATCTCCTATGTACTAAAACATGAAACACATCATGAATGTGAGACAAGCTAGATGGAAATGCTAGACGGTAGGCCAAAGGGCCGATACGCTCCAAGATCTCAAAAGGACCAATGAATCTAGGAGCCGGCAGGCCTGGGAAGAAAATTTTCCCAAAGGCGGGCTTGGGGCCTAGGGGGAATTTTTCCCAAGGGTGTTAGGGTCAACTGAGCCGGGAGGAAAGTTGGATTCTTGGTGCTTGGAGAAAAAAAGTGAACCTTACCCCCGTGCGCCTCGAGTCCGTGGCGGGACTCGTGCCCAAAACAAAATTATACCCCGGGCCACAAGGGACATGTGGCACATTCTAAGCCAATGCGGGGAAGTGGGTTAGTGGGGAAAAATAATAATTTTTATCGTAAGGATTAGAAAGGCACAAGGGATTGAAACCCACCCGCTCCTCCACCAGTTTACTACAACGCCAAGTGTCAAATGTTCATTAGATGTAGATCAACGGGTCGGCGGGAGATTTGGGAAAATTTTCCTTTTTAAGCGTAAAGCTTCCAGACACTCCATGCCTCTACCGATGAATCATAGAGACACATGCCATCCAGCCATTAGCCATGGGCATACAACAAAAATTTGGGAATTTTTCCAAATTTTCTTTTGAAGCGCTAAGGCAAAAAAAGGACTCGTGCCTCTCAGCAACGCCTCAATAAGCCATGTGTCAGTCAATGATTGGCTATGGGGATGCGGGGCCACAGAGAAATTTTTTCCAAAAGAAATTTTTGGACTTAGAAATTTTTGTCAAGGAAAGAAGGTTCAGGCCGGCGGGGTGGAGGGGAACTTCATGATTTTTGCGCCCTTTGGGAAAAAAGAAAAAAAGGAATGTTTTAACCCGTGGGTCTGCTAAGCGAATATTTTAATAATTTAAATTTGTGATTAGATTATTTTGAGCCGAAATGAAGTAAAACTTGAAGGCCATAAATTTTGACTCGGTTTTGGAAGGACTTTTGGAAAGCTCTCAAAGTCCTCTTTACATAGGAAACTCAAGATTTTAATTTTGATAAGTTTTGAAGGTAAATTTTGAGAAAACATTTTGCTGTCACTTAGGAAGTGAACTAGTCTTTTTAACTTATAAATTTTGTTCAAATTTTCCATTAACTCTTTCTCAACATGCCCAACAGGCATGGAGGATTTTACTTGGAAGCTTTTAGGATAGATTGCAAGGTTAAAAGGTTTGATTGATTTGTAATTCAAATTTATCAATTTTATACAACAAGGAGTCTGCAATTTTGCTTTTTCCCATTTTGAAAGGTTTGATGGAAATTTCTTAAGTGTTTTAGTTCGTTTGGGGTCATTTTGATCTTACAAGTCCAATTCGGTATTTAATTTTGTCTTTTTGATGTTGCAGGGTCATTCTGTTCAATTTGCTAATTAATTTATAGAGTTTGAAATTTATCTAACAGAGATCAGATTCGAATGGGTCTATTTTCATTTATCATCTTCTAAGTTTTTTAAAAAATCATTCCAAAACCAATTCTAACCTATTAAGTTGATTCAAGCGAGGTATTAAAATGCCAAAATATAATTTTGATTTCTAAAACATTCATTTCTAAAGAACAAAGCATTATGACATTTCTCCATATGTATTCACTTTTTCCTCTTTCCAACAAAACTTCAAAATACATTCAACAATCAAGATTTCAACTAGTAGATAATGCCAGTTGAGAAAAGTAATACAATATTTTATTGATTACAAATTATACCTTTACAACTTCTTTCATTCCTAAATTTCAATATACTTTACAATTTCTTTCTCATTCATTCAAAAAAAAAGAAAAAGTATATCTCTTTCACATTTAATTACATCTTTCATAGCCAATACAAAACATCTTTCCATCACAAATAATATACAAGGTCATCCACTTCAAAGTGGGAAAAAGGTTACAATAAGAAATAATCTCAACAAGGACTGTCAAATTTGTCTTTTTCCTTTGCTCTAGTACAACAACATGAAGATCCTCCATTTTCCAGTTTGATCACAACAAAGGCAAGGGAAAGGAAATGCTCTCCACCCAACAAGACATCCAATGAAAAGGATAAGCCATCCTTCTTCATTGGCCCCCAAGCCCCTAACCACAATGCAATAAGAAATGTGTTTCAACTCATGGCAACAATAGGCTTCCACAACACACATGTAATTTCACATTTAAAACACAGTCCAAAACAAAACTGTAGTTCACAACCATAGATAAAAGACAAAAAAAACACTCAGGCTTCCTCATGCAAGCCAAAGGAGCAAGAACTATGGGGATGTTACTTATGCCTCCCAAAGGGAAATGGGTATCACCACCTAATTACAAACCACCAAAAATATAGTATATCAAAACCCTTGACATGCCCTTATGCCTCCCCAAGTACCCCTTATTCCTCACATTTCCTTATGCCTCCCCAACCTCTTATGGCACCCCATAAAGTAAATAAATGCAAGCTATTTCTTTGTAAGGTGGAACCCAAATCCCAACTCCCTCCACACTTATACCTCCCCAAAACACTTATTCCTCCCACAAAATACCCCATAGTCTCCTCCTACACCATCCCTAGGCATGTCTACCCAACCAGCCAACAATAAAACAACACATTCAAACATTTACCATTCCTAAGTGCAAAGAAAAATGAAAAGAGATCATTTCAAGAGCCAAGCTCCTACCTCTCCATGATGGAGTTTATTCCAAGGTTCCAAAACAACAAGCTTTCCAATGCAAAAACACAGTCCAAGATCAACAATCTACAAGCATGCAACAATCTCCAATCTTCTCCAAAAGCAAGAGCTCAAACAACAAAAGAATTTTCCCCAAAATGAAGTATGCTAAAGTGAAGCAACCCAAAACAAGGTAAGGAATTCAAATTTTATAGAAGAGGGAAGAGAAGAGGATGAGGTGGATCCATGTAGGATGCCACATCACACATCCTCAACCCCAACACCCAAGTCAACTTCATTCTCCAATGCATAATAATTAGGTGGGTGAATAATATGACAGTTTACTTACACACTCAAAACAAGCCCACACCCCAAAGGACTGAAATTAAAATATGTAAGAAAGTGCAATTAAAACATACAACTTGACTTACAAAAATGCATAATGAAAGTCTAAATTTAACTCTCCAACCATAGGTAAGGTTGGTATATAAATTTAAGAGGTGTGGGACAAGTCTAACTTGTCCCACAAGCCTCCAAAATCAGCCTCCAAGGGAAAATTTGAATTTCAAAGAAGGTGGAGTGTTTCACACTCCAAAAATTAACTTACACATCTCTTACAACACTTAAACCAAGAGCCAACAACTCTATTAATTACATTCTCATGACCCATTTACTTAATTAACTTAACAACATGATTACTCACAATATTTACACACCATTTAATAAATAATGAAAGGGGTCAATGCACCACTAAATAAACACATGCAAACATTAAAAAAAGAACCAAATAAAAGAAAACATAAATCCCTTGGTCACATTCGAAGGGGGTCCCCCATGGGAATCCCTAACAACTAATCAAAACACACACAAACAATTACAAGTTTCCATGGTGACCTTGTTGAATTCATCTAGAATTCAATGTGGTTGGTCTCCAATCCCTCGATGTTTGTTGTGATATATTTTAAACCGCAAAACACAAATACCTCCTTGGCCTCGTGGCCATATCGAACATCCAAATGAATATAAATATAATTTCAAAATCATCATATATATATATATATGAATCACAACAACATCAAGAAAATCTACAATATCACTTACAATTTCATCAACAACTATATCATCATCAATTTTAATTCAATTTTCTCGGTCTACTCAATATATCCAAATATCACATGTCTAACAACAGCCATATATATAACATATATATATATATATAACCATGTCCAACAACATGTTAACATTATATATAAAATGTCTCCAATAATCATCATGCATCATATATGAATCAAAGTCAACAATAATCCATGATCTAACATCTAACATCATACTAAATCAAAACTATAACAATGTCCATAATATAGTCAGTAGTATCAGGATCAATAAAAAGGTGTCGAAGGAAAGTGGGCACTACATCCCCCTCCCCTTAGACTCGACTTCCTCCTGGAAGTCACTGGAATAGATGTGGAACTAAACTCATAACAATGTAGCATCCTCCCAAGTGGTTTTCAGTCTCATCATATCTATCCCACTGCACCCGGACCTGATCAATCTCTCTACCTCGAAGGCCTAGGTCCTGCGATCTATAATGTGGATGGGATCCACCATCACCTACCCCTGATCTTGCACCTACAATGATGTCCAATCTAGCACATGAGAAGGTCTGCAACATATATCCTAAGTACTAAAACATGAAACACATCATGAATGTGAGACAAGCTAGGTGGAAATGCTAGATGGTAGGCCAAAGGGCCAATACGCTCCAAGATCTCAAAAGGACCAATGAATCTAGGAGCTAACTTAGAACCTTTTCCATAATGGATAGGGATCTTATGTGGCCTGACACGAAGGAACACCTTCATGCCCACATCAAAACTATGGTTGGTCCTATGTTGATCTGCGTACTTCTTCTACATATCCTGTGCCTCTTGCAGTCTCTGTCTGATCATAACCATCTTGCTCCATGTCCTGTAACAAAGCTGGTCCAAGAGAAACCTTGTCCTCTAACTGTCCTAACTAAGAGGTGTCTGCACTCTCTTGCCATACAAATGCTTGAAAAGGAGCCATGCCTATAGAACTCTGAAAACTATTATTGTAGGAAAACTCCACCAAGTACAGTACTCCTCCCATCTAGAATGATGATCCATAACATACATCCTAAGCATATCCTCTAAGATCTGATTCACCCACTCAGTTCATCCATCTGTCTCGGGGTGATATGTTGTGCTGAAATTGATCCTCATCCGAGGGCATGTTGTATGGTAGTCCAAAAATGGGAAGTATACAAAGGATCATGGTCACAAATAATCTTCTGCGGAATCCCATGCAATCTCACAATCTCATCTAGATATACCCATGCACTGCACTAGTTGTATAAGTGGTCTTCACCGAGAGAAAAGTGAGCCACTTTTGTCAATTTATCCACCGTGACCATGATGGCGTCATGGTGATATCTCGACATCGGTAGCCCAACAATGAAGTCCATGGAAATGGTGTCCCACTTCCACTCCGATATAGCATGAGGAAAGAGAAGGCCAAGCTGGATGTTGATGCTCGGCCTTCACTTTTTGGCACTCTAAAAAAGTGTGACACAAAATGAGCCACGTCTCTATGAAGTCCTCTCTAGTGATACAACTGTCTCAAGGTAGCGTGCATCTTCTTCACCCAGGATGGGCTGAATAGGGTGCACGATGTGCCTCTGTCAAGATGTCCTGCCTCAAGCCTCCATCTCTAGGGACATAAATCTGAACCTCTGTGCCTGAGAAGTCCATCTTCCTCTAATGAGAAACCATCAAATTCCCCTTCAAGGGGTCTCTGAGACTCGATCTCTACTCTAGCTGTAATGTAGAAGCTATCATGAGGAAGCTGCTGTAGAATCTGCTCCACAAATCTATGCTCACTGAGGTGGCCATAACCACATGTCTTCATCTACTAAGGGCATCTATAACCACATTCTCCTTCCCCTTCACATGCTCTATCTCCATATCATACTCACAATCCAACAACTCCAATGCCGACTACCCCTTTGTGAGCGTTGAGATTGGGCTGCGTGAAGAGGTGGAAAAGACTCAAGTGATCTATCCTGAGTGTGAATCTCTGACCAAGAAGAAAGTGTCTCCAATGAACCAAGGCATGAACCATTGCATTACAAGCTCAAGATCATGAGTTGGATAATTAAGCTCATAATCTTTGAGTTTGTGAGACTCAAAAGAAACTACTATGCCCTCCTGCATCAACACACCTCCAAGCCTTACTAAAGAAGCATCGTGCAAATGAAAAACTCACCCTGTGGATCCGACACTGCAAGAATAGGTGTTGTCATGAGGCATTCCTTCAGTGTCTAAAGGCCTTGCTCACATCTGTCTAACCAAACAAAACTTCTTCCCTTTCTAATGAAGGGAAGTGATGGGGTGTGTAATCCGAGAGAAATCTTGAACAAATCTCCTATAATATCCTGTTAAGCCCATGAAGTTATGCACCTCTGTCACACTAGTGGGTGTTGGCCAATCCATAATAGCTCAAATCTTGGAAGGATCGATAGTGATACCTTCCCCAGAAATGATGTGGCCTAGATACTGCACCTCTGTCTGAAAGAATGCACACTTCTCCAAGTTCCCGTAAAGTTTGCTCACGAAGACATTGAAGAACCTAGTGAAGGTGCCCCTCATGCTCCTCATGCGTACATGTGAGTAAATCAAAATTTCATCAAGGAAGATGAGCATGAAGCGATCTAAGAAGGTCCTAAATACCCCATTCATCAAACTCATAAACACTACTGGGGGCATTGGTCAAGCCAAAAGGTACCACTGTGAACTCATAGTGGCCATATCTCATACGGAAGGTGGTCTTATGAATATCCGCCTCCAAAATCCTCAGCTGATGGTAGCTTGACTTAAGGTCTATCTTAGAGAAAATTATGGCTCCCTTCATCTGATCAAACAAATCATCAATACACGGAAGGGGATAACGATTCTTGATCATTACTTTGTTCAGATAGCGGTAATCGATACACAACTGCAAGGATCATCCTTCTTCTTTACAAAAATCACTAGTGCACCCCAAGGGGATACTAGGATGAATTAGGCCTTTCTCTAGAAGGCCCTCAAGCTATAACTTGAGCTCGCAGAGCTTAGGGTAGTCATCCGATAAGGTGCTCGTGAGATAGGCTCTGCTCCCGGAACTAGATCTATATGAAAATCTATCTCACGTGGGGGTGGTAACCCTGGTAGCTCCCTGGAAAGACATCAGAAAACTCTCTCAAAATGGGATGGTCATCTAGTGATGGTCCACTAGACCCATCCTCTGATCGGTCACTACTATGTGACACAAACATCTGACAACCCCGTCGCACACACCGCTTAAGCTGCATAGCATAGTGGAGATGGTGTGAATAGAAATGGGTCTCCGACCCCAGCTATCACTGCCTCAACTCCTAGATCATCTATACAAGATATGATCTTGTGGTAACAATCCACTCTGGCTCTGTGTGCAGATAACCAGTCCATGCCCAAGATGACTCCATAAGAGCCCAACGGAAGGATATGAAGATCCGAGGTAGTGGTAAAAGGTCCCAAATCCACTACACACTCCTTAACTAAGGAGTCTACATAGAGATCTTGGCTCCAGAAGCCATCTCAACATCCCAACTATGACCTTGCCTAACTACCACCAGCCTACATCACTCTCTACTAATGATGGTGTAATAAAAGAATCAGAAGAACCAGAATCAAATAAAATGGTGGTAGGAACACCACCAATGCTACCTGTGGTCTCAATCATGGTACTGATGCTCACCTAGTGGTTCTCGAAAATTACATAGATCCGATGATTGTGCCCCATGTCACCAATAGTAGGCTCTAAGATCTGTGTCTTACCCTTTTTATTAGGGTTCTATGGGTAGTCTCTCAAAAGTGTCCAGCAACACCACATCCAAAACATCCCATTGATCCTCTCCCATGAGTAGCAGCTCTATTTGGTGCCCTAGAGGGATGTGTTGTGGATCTTGATGACCGACGGTGGACTGTTGAGGTCTCTGCTGGTGAGCTCCTATTGACTGAGCTCTAGGTACTCCTGTGTCCTAATGGGACCCCTAAGAGGAGGCCCCATACTCCGACCCCTGTGCATCAAATCTCTGTGGAGGTCTATAAGGTGGGCGGGACTGTTGTTTTTGTTGTTGTTGTGGTCTAAAAGATGATTGTGATGAGCCCTATCCACCATGAGGAGGAGGAGATGACCCCTCGATCTGTTGTCCTGCATCTACTTAGGATGCGGCTCGGACTGGTCTCTAGCCTGTTGGGTCTTCCCCGAGTCTCCTCTGCTATATAGGCCTTCTCAACGGCCTCAGCTAATGTCTATGGGCAATGGATCGAACCACACCTCCAATGTCTAGATTCAGGCCCCAGATGAACCTGTGGATCCACACCTGCTCATCCTGCATGTACTCAACATACTAGAGTAGGTCCAAAATCTACTCTCATACTCAGCTACTGTAAGAGATGCCTGTCAGAGGTCATGAAACTCATCGATCCTCTGTTGTATGAACCTCTGATGACAAATATATCTCCTGAACCGCTCCTCAAAGAGCTCCAGGTGACTGAATCTAAATCAATGTGGAGCTTTTGCTCCTCGGTCCTCCACCAAACACCAACTCCATCCCTCAAAAGATGGATTGCAACATGAGCTTTCATGTTGTTAGAACAAGGCAAAGCTTGAAGCACCCACTCAAGCTCACCAACCAGGCCTCTATCTAAAAACCACCATGTGTCACCTAAATAGTGTGATGGCAAAGCTTCAGGATCTCCCTGATATGGTCTGCAGTGGTGGTCTGGCGACCCCTAGGCCTCTCTGCATGCCCATCTCTAAGCCTAGGGCTCGAGACCTATCTTTGTGCCCTGAAACTCGGTCTCCTGTCCCCTCTGTGGTGACTCTACTCTAGCTAACTCCACATGGGAGTTCTCTGCTCTGTGATCATCACTGTGTCGAGAAGGTTCCCGAGCCTCATCTGATGGCTCTCTATCATGTCTAGTAGTACGTTCTCCCATGGACCCTCTGCGTAAGGTGACATTAACGTCTGGAGTGTCTGTAAAATCTATGGTAGGATGGATGCTACAACATGATCCGGTGGTGGCAAGTCTAAGTCTATGTGAAAATACCCTCATCTTGTCCATGCCTCCTGCATAGACCAAAATGAGGTTAGTTCATTATTCTAGGTTTCATTCAGTTTTCCATGTTTACTAAGATATGTAATTTCCAAACAAAGTTGTTTTCTAAGTTTAAAAGTGTGTTAGGTTTAATTGTACTAGGTTTAAAGTTCATGTCTCAAGTTTTCTAGTGTGCCCAAGGGTCCAAGATTTGAACCCATAGACTCGATACCAAGTGTAACGCCCATCTAAAACTCCCACTCGAGACCCAAGAACAACCTAGGTTAGTTAGAAAAATTATGGAATAATTTTTTTGTTCAAGGTGAGACTACAAACAAGCCTCAAAGCAAATAGTTGACACAAGGAAGTACATCAAGGTCAATCATGTTAAGAAGATAAGGTTTTCCATTGGAACAACATATAAAAGACCACATTACAATTAGTGGGTATAATTAACCAAGTATAGTTTAAATTTCCTTTAGGTGTTAATTTAATAATCAGATTAAATTAACACTAGGGTTAAATATTTCTTAATTACACTTAGAGGGCTACAGGGCCAAAACAATAAAAAAGGCTCTCATTACAAGGGGGTAGGAAAAAACATTCCTTGCCCCATAAGGTGGCCCTAAAATGGTCAACTCATGCTTTTAGAAATACACATTGAAAATAAGGAAGGTAATTTTCCTCTTACCCACTCACATACTGACCTAAAAGATTCAAACTAGTTTTTTTCTCATATTTCCCACACTCAAAAACTCCTAAACACCATTCCATTAGATAGGAAATTTCTTCCCCTTTCAGAGATATAAGGAAGTCCTTCTAACTCCCTATAAAACTCAAGTTATGGGCGGTGGGCCTTGGGAGAAAATTTTTTCCCCAAAGGCGGGACTGCGGGCCTAGGGGAAATTTTTTTCCCAAGGGTGTTTTGGGTCGGTGGAGGTTGGGGGAGGAAATTTGTGATTCTTGACACTTGGGGAAAAAAGAAAATTTACCCGTGCATGCCAGTGAGTCAGTGGGTGGGACTAAGACGTGCCGAAAATGAAATTATACCCCGGGCCGTAAGGGACACATGGCACATTCTAAGCCAACGTGGGGAAGCGGGTTAGTAGGGACAAACATACATTTTTTCCTTAAGGATTAAAAAGGTGCAAGGGATTAAAAACCACCCGTGTCTCTGCCGATGTACCACATGACACAATGTGTTAGATGTTCATTGGATGCGGATCGGTGGGTCGGCGGGGAGATTTGGGAAAAAGTTTGACTTTTGAAGTGTAAAGCTTCAGGACACTCCACTCCTCGCGATGCCTCATGCGTGCATGTGAGACACATGACCATTGGCCATTGGTCTGGTAGGCATGTGGGGAAAATTTGGGAATTTTACAAAATTTTATTTTGAAGTGCTAAGGAAAAAAAAGGATCACGTGCCTCATGCCAACACCTCAGTAAGCCATGTATTAGTCAATGATTGGCTGCGGGGATGCGGGCCGCGAGGAAAAATTTTCCAAAAAGATTTTGGTTTTGGACTTAGAAATTTTATCAAGGAAAGAAGGTTCGGAAAAGTGGGGAGGTGGGAACTTCATGATTTTTGTGCCTTTTGGGCAAAAAGTGAAAAAGGAAGGTTTTAACCCATGGGTTCGCTAGTGAATATTTTAATAATTTAAATTTGACAGTTAGATTATTTTTGAGCCCGAAATGAAGTAAAAACTTCAGAAGGCCATAACTTTGGATTGGGAACTTGGTTTTTGGAAAATGAAGAATTTTTGGAAAACTCTGAAGTCCTCTTTGCATAGGAAACTTAAGATTTTAATTTTGATAAATATTTGAAGGGTAAATTTTAGAAAACGTTTTACTATCACTTAAAAGTGAACCGGTCTTAGTTTTTTTAACTTATAAATTTTGTTCAAATTTTCCATTAACTCTTTCTCAACATGCCAAAAGACATGGAGGATTTTACTTGGAAGATTTTAGGATAGATTGCAAGGTTAAAATTGTTTGATTGATTTGTTAATTCAAATTTATCAATTTTATATAGAAAGGAGTAATACAATTTTTTTTTTTGCCCGATTTTGAAAGGTTTGATGGAAATTTCTTAAGTGTTTTAGTTTGTTTGGGGTCATTTTGATCTTCACATAATTTTATTATTTCAAATTTTGTCATTTTTGATGTTCAGGGGTCATTCTATTAAATTTATAATTAATTTTAGAGTTTTTGAAAAATCTAAAAATGATTAGATTCAAATGGGTCTATTTTCATTTATCATCTTCTAAGTTTTAAAATTCATTCCAAAACCAATTCTAACCTATTAAGTTGATTCAAGCAAGGTATTCAAATTCCAAATTACAATTTTGATTTCTAAAACATTCATTTCTAAAGAACAAAGCATTATGACATTTCTTCATACGTATTCACTTTTTCTTTCCAATAAATTTCAAAATACATTCAACAATCAGATTTTAATACCTAATAATGCCATTTGAGAAAAGTAATACAATATTTTATTGATTCAAAAAGATACCTTTACAACTTCTCTTCTTTCATTCCTAAATTTCAATATACAAAATACAATTTCTTTCTCATTCATTCAAAAATAGAAAATAGAGTATATCTCTTTCACATTTCAAATTACAGCTTTCATAGCCAATAAAAAACATCTTTCCATCACAAATAATATAAGGTCATCCACTTCAAAGTGGGAAAAGGTTACAATAAGAAATAATCTCAACAAGGACTATCAAACTTGTCTTTTTCCTTTGCTCTAGTACAACAACATGAAGATCCTCCATTTTCTAGTTTGATCACAACAAAGGCAGGGGAAAGGCAACACTCTCCACCCAACCAAGACATCCAATGAAAAGGAGAATCCATCCTTCTTCATTGGCCCCCGAGCCCCAACCACAATGCAATAAGAAATGTGTTTCAACTCATGGAAACAATAGGCTTCCACAACACACATGTAATTTCACATTTAAAACATCCAAAAAAAAAATATAGTTTGCAACCATAGATAAAAGACAACAAACAACACTCAGGCTTCCTCATGCAAGCCAAAGGAGCAAGAACTATGGGGATGCTACTTATGCCTCCCAAAGGGGAAATGGGTATCACCACTTGATTACAAACCACCAAAAATATAGTATATCAAAACCCTGACATGCCCTTATGCCTCCCCAAGTACCCCTTATTCCTCACATTTCCTTATGCCTCCCAACCTCTTATGGCACCCCATAACGAGTAAAGAAATGCAAGCTATTTCTTTTTGTAAGGTGGAACCCAAATCCCAACTCCTCCACACTTATACCTCCCCAAAACACTTATGCCTCCCACAAAATACCCCATAGTCTTCTCCTACACCATCCCTAGGTAGTCTACCCAAGCCAACCAACAATAAAACAACACATTCAAACATTTATCCATTCCTAAGTGCAAGGAAAAATTAAAAGAGAGTCATTTTAAGAGCTAAGCTCCTACCTCTCCATGATGGAGTTTTATTCCAAGGTTTCAAAACAAAAGCTTTCTAATGAAAAACACAATCCAAGATCAAAAATCTACAAGCATGCAATAGTCTCAAATCTTCTCCAAAAGCAAGAGCTCAAAAAGCAAAAAGAATTCACCCCAAAATGAAGTATCCAAAGTGAATCAACCCCAAAACAAGGTAAGGAATTCAAATTTATAGAAGAGGGAAGAGAAGAGGATGAGGTGGATCCATGTAGGATGCCACATCACACATCCTCAACCCCAACACCAAAGTCAACTTCATTTTCCAATGCATAATAATTAGGTGGGTGAATAATATGACAGTTTACTTACACACTCAAAACAAGCCCACACCCCAAAGGAATGAAATTAAAATATGTAAGAAAGTGCAATTAAAACATACAACTTGACTTACAAAAATGCATAATAAAAGTCTAAATTTAACCCTCCAACCATAGGTAAGGTTGGTATATAAATTTTAGAGGTGTGGGACAAGTCTAACTTGTCCCACAAGCCTCCAAAATCAGCCTCCAAGGACAAATTCGAATTTCAAAGAAGGTGGAGTGTTTCACACTCAAAATTAACTTACACATCTCTTACACATCTCTTACAACACTTAAACCAAGAGCCAACAACTCTATTAATTACATTCTCATGACCCATTTACTTAATTAACTTAACAACATGATTACTCACAATATTTACACACCACTTAATAAATAAATGAAAGGGAAATGCACCACTAAATAAACACATGAAAACATTAAACAAAGGAACCAAATAAAAAAAACATAAATCCCTTGGTCACATTCGAAGGGGATCCCCCATGGGAATCCCTAACAACTAACAAACACACACAAACAATTACAAGTTGCCATGGTGACCTTGTTGAATTCATCTAGAATTCCAATGTGGTTGGTCTCCAATCCCCGATGTTTATTGTGATATATTTTAACCTGCAAAACACAAATACCTCCTTTGGCCTCATGGCCATATCAGAACATCCAAATGAATATAAATATAATTTCAAAATCATCAATATATATATGAATCACAACAATCATCAAGACAATCAACAATATCACTTACAATTTCATCAACAACTATATCATCATCAATTTTAATTCAATTTTCTCGGTCTACTCAATATATCCAAATATCACATGTCCTAACAACATCCATATATATATATAACCATGTCCAACAGCATGTTAACATCTATATAAAATGTCTCCAATAAACATCATGCCTCATATATGAATCAAAGTCAACAATAACCCGTGATCTAACATCTAATCATACTAAATCAAAACTATAACAATGTCCATAATATATACTACTCCTCCACCTCACACATCTTATATTCCTCCCATTCCACCACCTTCACATTCCCCATCTCCATATAGAATTCTCATAGTAATTCCTCCAGCTTTCATTCACCTCCATCTAGACCCCCACCATATTAGACTCCCTCGCATAGTCATGATCCATTAAAAATTTCAAATTCGGTATGCCTCATTATATCTTACATAATTTTATTGATGCAAAATTGATTTGGTTACCTTGTAGTGAGCATCATCCTCCTCATCGGTTGAAATGAAATCATAACTAACCATTTTACAATCTTTATAGGATTAATGAATATAAAGACAATGATTACCATGCACTCCATAATATGTTTAAGTTGTTTGAGGATAAGGGTTTCATTACATTTTTTGCATGCCACTATGATTCATAAAATTATCCAATGCCTCAATTCTAGAAAAAGAATACATTACTTTGACTACCCCTCATCCTCTTAAATTTACTTTTTATAATCCTCCATCATCTTCGACTATAGATGAGAATACTACTCCACTTATTAATTAGTCTAAGGATAAATGGGTCTTGAAGGAGAACCACTCACCACTACATGATTCACATGTTCCTAGTGTTTCTATGATCACTTTGGGATTATCATTCAACACTTATGCTCATGATACTACATTAGCATCACTTAAGCCTACGGTGCGTAGTCGTTGCCTTGTTTCTATATAGATACTATATGATCTTCAATAATATGTGATTCAATGTCTATTATATACATGTAGGCCGTCATTTCTTTTTCCTCTTTACACTTTCAAGCATACTCAACCATCATCTAGCTATCATCATATTTTCTATTATCTATGCTAAGTGCATAATTAAATCATCATACTACCTTCATCACTATACCTATATCATCCTCATAGAATTATTTTCAGTATGATATATTCATAACCATAGTACTATCATCACTACACTATCATCATGCATTATCTATTGTATGACATCATCGTAAATTAAATATATCTAACCATCCTCAATAATCAACTTGAAAATGTCATACAATTGAATTATCCAAAACTCATAAAATACACATTACACATCATCACATCATAAAATTTTTTTATCTCATCATATATATATATATAATTTTTTAATATATAAATCCAAGGGATAATTCCCACTACAAAATATATCAGACTTCACCCTCACTAATATTAGTGGAAACTACAAGAGCTCTCGAACTTACACGGCTTCACCGGTCTCCCTCTATCTTTGTTTTTGGTAATTTCTCTTCTATAATCAATTCTGTTATGGTGCATCCTTGACCAAAACACATACATACGACCCTAGAGCTATATGTAATAATGTATCACTCAAACATATCTTATGTTAGTGATCCTCATCCTATGTGACCCTTCACATGATATATCTTGGATCTCACCTCTTCATGATATGATCATAATCCCACTCATCCTCCTTTAATGCCAATCCCCAAAAAGTGGTCAAATGTTTCTCTTAATGGAACTCACGGGAATAAAAATACTTCTACGTTGCATATAAACACAATAGGCCACACATTAGTTTAACATCCAAGTAAGAAGTCATTGAAAAAATACTAAATAAATTTTCATATCTAAAACAAAAACATCCAATACTATGGACAGTATTGCTAGGTACTAGATAGTAGTACTTGAAATCAAACGGTACCCCATCCCAACGATTAGTTTTTCCCACTTTGACTCTATCTAGGTTAGAAATTCCTAGAATTTCAAAAAATTAAAAATTACTACAAAAATCCAAAACTCCTAGAATATTACCTATTATAGCCTTACAAATCACTACTTACCATATAATATGTTGTAATCCTCACTATAGCCTCCAAGACCCTCTCAAATCTTGTTTGGATGATCTCTCATGCACGTAGCATAGTTACAACCGAGAGATTAAACCCTTATCACTAATTTTATAAATGAAAGCACTATTAAGTTTATCCTACTTACTATAAATAGTAATTATTATCACTAACACAATTCTGAGTTCTTATCATTCCTCCATCGATAACTAATACAATGACACATTTTAGGCCATATCCTTTTCCTTATTCCTCGTTTTTGGATTTGTCAATGACATTAGGATCAAATTTTCAGCATCTACCACATTGTGTATTCCTATATATACCTATATATTCTTTATTACAAATTTTTACTATGACTCTCTTATAGATCTATATCTGTTTTACACATCTTTGCTTAATCTCTGATGATAAACTAAAATTGAACTATGGGAAAGGAAATCACAATCCTAGTTAATCTAATTAGCAGGACTAAAACATTGTATAAATGCATTAAATAACATAGAGTGGATGAAAATTAATATGCTAAGTAAAAAAACCGGAGATGTGCAAGAGAGTAGAGAAAAATGGCTTAGCTTATTGTTGTAGATGGTCACACGGTGTGGCAGTCTAAGAATAAAATTTGGAATTGAAAACAAACACTTAGGGATCATGCGAAGGGAATATCTTGATGATTTAAGTGACTGGGGCACTGGGAGTGTACCAGGGGCACCCTAGTCTTCTATCTCGACCAATTAGACATTGTATATGCTCAAAACCTGCAACTAGTATGGTCGCAAGTTGGTTCTAAACCTTCCTGTTTTTCATGATGGATCTGCCGAATGAGTTGGAAAATGACCTATAATGCAAACGAAGTATCTAACCCTAGAAAAATATAAGATGCATATGAATGTGTCAAAATAACCTCAGCCACCAAACTTGTGGTCTTATCACTTTGAGCGTCACACTACATTTTAGACTCGGATGTAGTTATAGTGTGTGTGAACATGTCGTTCCCTAGGTGTTCTCATTTGAGTCACACTTTGTGAGGTAACAAGAAATAGTAACCATAGAAAATGTAAATAGTATGTGTGCATGAAATATAATAGAATCCATCCCCATATGCGGTATGTGTGATGCATGTCTCCTAGCCTTGATGCATGACACTATGTGGATGCAAGTGATGCAATGGATGAAACTCTAGATGGAGTGATAGTAGTGTGGAATGCTATAAGATATGACCCTCATTAATGTTTTATAGCTTTATATTTATAGGGCTCTCAAGCTTAATTTCGTAATTAATCCCATTAATACCGACGAGAAAATGATACAAATGACCAACAACTAGAAATGACCCAAAAAGGAGTGAAAGGGTATTTACATAGATCCGGCGGCGAGTGGACCGGGGCACCCTGAGCACCCTAATACGGGACGGGGCACCCTGATTTAGGGATAGAATCTCAGAGAAGTTACAAAATGGACAGATAAGTGGAAAATACATGGGAACTATGAAATAAAAAATAAAATAAAGATGTCTAAAAGGTGGGATTAATCAAAGTACTTCATACACTTTAGAACATTCTTGATAGTAGTATAATACCAAGCCAAATTATGTGTAAAGTGTATAATTTTGTGTCTACATTTTCCCCCACTTTATGTTCTTTGAGTGGAAAGCTCGGTGACATAAAGTAGATAGAGATGCATACTTGATATCCATGTAGAGTGTAGAATAATACATGTCAATGGACTAGACTCAATCTTTGAATGAAAAAAAGAAAAATGTGAAGGAGCGTGGATTCTAAAGATGAAAAATGCACATAAAAAGTGATGAGAGTGAACCTATTGTGGAACGCCTATGTAATTGTTGCATTTTATAATGTTCCTACATGGTTAGTTTGGCAAGTACCATCGTATTGTGTTGTTTTTGTTGTTGTTATTGTTGTTGTTGTCCCCAATTTGACTACTTGTTTCTCATACGATGGACCTGCAAGGAGAAAATGTTCAAGTAGTAAAATATGTATGTATGTAAAGTGTGAAATATGCATGTGTAAAATATGTAAATGTAAAGTACACTAGAAAAAGTGTAAATGGAACATGTGCATGTATTGTATGTCAAGAAAAAGGGTTTAGAAGGATATCCTGTACTTTTGTGATTTTTTCAAGCGATCTCATTCCACCCTGGCTAAAGAAGTGTAGGGAGGAAATGCTCCGTGTCCTCCAACTCTAACTACTTCTACTAGAATTTTGAAGAGATCTCTATATCTTTGTCATGGTTTATTTTGCGATCCGACGCCACTAGATGAAGAAGTCTAGAAAGGCATACCCACTGTAACCCCCAAGCATGTAATTGCTCCGTATAATTGTCAAAGGACACCATGTCTTGTGAAGGCTGTAGTGTATGGAATTTGTAGACTTGTCTGAACTCACTCATTGTTTCTAATCCGGTGTAAATAAGTTGTGTTATAAGAAAAAAACCTCAATGATGCCCTCCTATTTGGCAACGCATACGATGACCATAGTACGAGAATGCAGCCACAAAAGTGGACCAACCACACTCGACCTATAGAACTCTACCCCGGGAGGAAAGGGAAACACATGGTAGATACCAAGGCGTACACAAAGGGGGTTTCTAGAAACTACATGTGTTATTCGGAAAACACATGCATACAATAAGTCTAAAATACGCAGACAATGTAGAAACTTCCAAACAAAGTAGTGTAAAAATGTAGGAAAAAATAGACAACACATAATAGGTTTCAAACATGGAACATCACTCATGATATCGTAACACATGCATGGCCATCATGTCCACAAATAGTAGACAAGTGTGCACACATGCAAAGGAAAATCTCACATACAATGGGAAACAAAGAAAACAAGTAGAAACAAACAAGTAGTCATCATAACATGTAAACTTAATAAACAAGTGTTGCACATGAACCACCCATTAGCATGTTACGCTTATAACCAATATGTCGAAGCATGTATGAAAAAGTAGTATAAGTAAGTACAAAATGAAACAATAATACATGTATAAGATGAATGTGGATGCCCCCAACAACTAGTAGAGTAAGGGTAGAAGGTGAGCATCCATGCCACGTATAAATGTCCTATATTTTTATCACACTAAAAAAGGTATGAACACACATGTATACGTATGATAAGGGCCTAGAAGAAAGTAGTCTAATATGTGGAGTAAAGTGATCATGTAAAACACTAGTAAGTAAGAGTAAATGCTACCAAGACAATGCAATATGTTATGGATGGATGGAATGGAATGCAAGATAAAATGATAGAAGAAACGTGCCCCGGAGTGAATGGAAGTGTATATAGTGAGGTTCATTTTTGTTTCCCCCTTAGTAGTCAAGAATGAACCGTAGAAGAAAGTGCGTCATCGAAAAATGGTCAAGTAGTGTGGGTTGTATCTAGCGTGTTTTGACGAGTGTTTATGTGTAGTGGTGATGAAAGGTGCCATGGGGAGAAGATGTGCATAGACCCTATAGTATAAATGTATACCACGAATTGGTAGTATAGAGGAGTGATGATTTATCCCTAAGCGTATATCACAATGGGATGAGCGGTAGTAAGCGGTGATGAGGTATGTGATTGTATAGTGAATGTGTGTAAACCATATAGCTGATGCATATATCACGAATTTTTGAATGGGTGAGTGATGATTTATCCCTAAGCATAGATCACTACAATATGGGTGATGAGGGCATAGGAAGTGTATATGAGAATGTGGTGGATAACATAAGGTGGTGATTGAGCACTAATCATAGACCACTACATGATGAATAAGAATACAATTGTGATTTAGCCCAAAGTGTATACCACTAAGAGATGAGTAGGATAAATGATGATGTAACAAAATTACTAAGAATAGGCTAATAGAATATGTGATAAGAGGATGTAAGAGGATAATGAGAAATTGACTAAAAGAGTGGTGATTTAACCTAAGGTTTATACCACTACATTATGTGATTATGAGGGTGGGTGACGATGTAGCCTAGAGCATTGGTCACAAGCCCAATGAATATGGTATGATGACATTTTATATGTAGGTAACGTCCATTGGATTGGTGAACCCTCATAATTTTATTATGGACCAAGTAACTAGAGTGCCTCATAGGATGGTGAGTGTAAGGTGTAGAAAATAACATAGTATAAACAACCAAGGAGTAAGGTATGTAAACGTGTGGTATGAGAAAGGAAATATAAAATGTGTAGGGGGTATGGAATGTGTAATGTGTTAAATGTAATAGTGCAGTAGATAGAAATATAAGGTGTAATGATGATATGTAAAACAAGACCCGTGTGTTGGTGCTGAAAATGATCTCACCCCAATTTGCCCATGAAAACTTATTGATTTATGACCTCTATCATTTTCTCCTTCCTTGTCTTGTGCTTGGTCAGTCTTTGTGACCATTTCTAATTGGTTCATGGGTCATAAATCACTTAGAGGTCCATGGTTTTATCCCTATCTCCTTTTCTCCTGGAAAAGTGCATCATTTGGGTCCCCCATTCTCTATTCATCAAAAACTCGCGTTGCCCCATGTTTTCAGTTCTCCATGGTTGGGATTTCTCTCCCTTATCATTTCTTCCCTTGATACTTGAAGAAGAATGGATTGATGCATCCTTGAAGAATGTATTTGAGCCCTGTAACATTTCTAAACTTTCTGTCCTTGAAAAAAATTTCATTCCCAAGCCCAAAGGGTCATTTTTTCTGTATTTTACGGTTCGACAAGCATTTGTCCTAGTCAAATTTGCATCCTTCTATCTACGGGGACATGGAACCTATTGATTGGATGTGGCTCATCTGGGTACTTAGAAAAAATCATGAAAATCCTTAACTCAAAATGTGTCCACGTGGAGGCACGACACTCATTTGAAGATCTACTTTTTGGTTTTGTCTTTGAGTAGCGACAGGAGGACACGTGGAGGCTTCCCTTTGCTTGGCTTTAACTTAGACAATTTTTTATACAGTTGGAGTAGTTCGGCAGAACATGACACATGGCGAGCTCGTGCTCATTCAAGGTCTCTACTTTGGGCACCATCTTGAAGTTGCACTATGGAGACACATGGAGGACTCGTGCTCGTTTTGGGACAGAGCCCTTGAGTTTTAATTGAAATTATCACAAGGCCGACACGTGGAGGCCTCCGCTTGCTTTGCATTTTACTTTTTACTTAGACTTTTCAACGGCCAAAAGGAGACTTCCTCGAGAGCATGACATGTGGCACCTTCTGCTGAGGTTCAAGCATTCAAACATACTTTTCCAAAACATGACACGTGGTGAGCTTGCGCTTGTTCAAGCTGCCAAATTTTTGGGAGCACCTCAAGGTGCGACATGATGACATGTGGTAGTTTGAAAAGTCAAAAAGGCATAGAGGTAGACTATTGCAAGCAACTTCGATTTTTTTCCCCTTAAAGACTAAAATTTCAAAATGGCATGCAAGCTTGATGAGGGAAAAGTTCAACGTTATACCTCGGTCAAAGGTGGAGGTGTGGGCTCTCGTGGGAAGTTTGGAAAGTTTTCCTTTTGAGAAAAAGGGGCTAAAAGTAAAAATGGAAGCACTGCCCCATTCCAATCACATTTGGACACATGTTAGGATCGTTTCCTAAGGGCGGAGCTATGGGGAAAATTTGGAAAATTTTCCCTTTACCAAAAAAAGAGTAAAATTGTAGAATTTGGTTGTGTTTCAATTCTAATCACATTTGGACATGTGTTACGCTCGTATCCAGAGGGTGAACGTGCGAGAAAAATGGAATTTTTTTCCATTTTTCAAAAAAGTTGTAAAAATTCAAGGGAAGCCCCTGGGTTTGTTCTAAAGTTTGAATCTACCATGTGGATGGCCCAAATTCAAAGTAAAGATCAATGGTTGTTGTGAGTCTGAATCTGATTTTTCCCCTATTTCTCTTAAAACACATGTGGAAGTGTGAGTCTCCATGTTTTCTTGGTCTTTTCTACATACCAAGTAGAGAAGGAAGTTAATATTGATATCTGAAGTTTGGTGGGGAGATCTGGAAGATGTCTTTCGCCATTAAAATGGTCTAACTTTCATGCCCGATTAGATTTTCTAGTTTTCTTCTCCGAGCACACAAGGGGATAGATTTGATAGATTAGGGGTGGAATTCATTGGAAAATTGAAGAAATAGTGATCTACCAGAGCAAGGAGTTGAATGTGGGAGGCATTTGATGAAATCTACCCCCTCGAGCACCGAGAAAATTCTTGCAGATCTAATCTTGTTAATCACAAAAAAATCATGGCAAACACTCATGCATTAAACATTTTTGTCTTTTGGGACGAAGGGGATCTGTTGTAAAGGTTATAAATGGCACAATTTTTTTGTGTAAATGGTTGGGAGGTTGGAAGTTGGAGCTCAGGGTGCTAGAGGTCGAAGAGAATTCCCAAGAGGAAAATTTGCCTAAGCCTATCTTTTGAGAATCCATTTGAGAAGATAGGTTATCTCTTTTTATATTAAGTTTTGTTGTGTCAAGGTGGTTGTAAGTGTATAGCCATTGACAAGCTCGAGATTGTTCTGTGAAAATTTCCCTCCCAATAGACTTAATCAAATTCAAGTTTTTTTTCGGGGTTGTCTTGAGAAAAATGTGTTGGTTTTATTTCCGAATGTGTGCAAGAAGTTTTTCTTGTTTTTACTGCAATCTTGTATTAAATCTATTTAAATCAAACATGCCTCAATCCTTGTGATAGTTTAGTGGCATCTGAAATTTCATTTCAGAAGAGCATTCATTTGGGATTTGAATAAAAATTTGAAATCACTTTTCTCTCATGTGTTGTGAGAGATTTTCTATAAGCCTTTGGGTGTGACTTAGGTGTGATTTCACTTAGATCTTGATGCTTTTTTGGTTTTCTAACTCGAGCCTTCATGATAGAATCTCAAATATTGTGTGAAAGAGTGCTAATCTGGGCCTCCATTGAAGCACATATTCTAGTTGAAGAAACATTTTAGTTGTTATGTGGCATTCTGTTGGTATGAATCTCCATTTTGTAAGGTTCCTCAAGGATCTAGTGAATCTAGTTTCACCCTACCCCACCTCCCACAAAAAAATCATTTAACAACAACCAATCCTACCCATACTACCCCTATTTGTCATGTGTGTATGCCAATGCACAATCCTCATCACCTAAACATGCAGAAGCAAGTAGGGTCTCAAATGTCTTTAGTAACCTTTGCCTTGTTGTGAAATTATCTCCATGATCTGGAAGTGACAACTCGTGAGAGTCAGATTTGGTGTGTTGATCATATTTTCCCCAAGGTCTTCTCTATAAAATTTATGCAAAATAAAGGTACATGTATCTCCTTTCATATAACAAAGGTTACAAAATAGGTTCTCTTACCTTGGTTGAAAGGCACAACCTAAAATAGTTAGGATCATATCACATCCTTTTTAATGTGCTACCAATCCCTTCAAATCCCGGAGAGCTGTTGGAGATCAACAGACAAGGAGAGGGATCTCCATTGATGAAATTGATTGGCCCATCATTGAATTCTGCCATTCAAGTGACTCTGCATTAGGTAGCCTCTTTGTGGAATTGAAATCTCCAACTGGAGAGGGGCCTTCATTCGATTTTGAAATGTTTTCTTCACACTCGCACTGCACTGTCTTTTCCGAAGTTAATAGGGTTTTTCGAGAAACAAGGTCTTTAGGTGGTATCCATTTTGATAATTATACTCCTGTGTTCCAAGAACCTTCTACCCCCATCATTTTGTCACCCCTCTAGGGTCACTGCCTCAAATCAATATGGCTCAACCCAGGCCTCCATTTGTTGTAAACACCATTGGATATATAAATTTTGTGGGAATGGTTGGTTACCCAACTGTAGTGCCTCAAGATGTAAGGAACAGAATGCCAAAGTTCCAAAGAAAAATGCTACTACTGGTGATCAACACCTAAATATTTTTATCAATATGATGGAATACTTTGAGATTGAACATGAAGATGTATACATCAAGTTGTTTATCCATACCTTGGAAGAAGATGCTAGGGAATGGTATAAAGCATTGCCAGATAACTCTATTGATTCCTGGACTAAGATGAGTAATGCATTTAGATTGCAATATGGTGATATAACTGACCCTAGGTTTCTTTTGACAGAATTTGAAAACATCAAAAAGAACCCTAATGAGTCAGTACATGATTTCAACACAAGGTTTAACAAGACCTTGAGAATATTGCATGTTAGAATAAGGCCTTGTGATGAGTCATACCGATCAAGTATCTTGATGCATTTGATAAAAAGGCTACATATTATCTAAGAGACAAAACCCCACAAACCGAGGTAGGCCTTCACCATGGCTTTGCAAATAGAGAAAAATATCAAGGCAATTGGAAAGCCTCTAAAGAGGGAAGGTGTAAATTTGGTTAACTCAAAGAAATCCCAAACAAGCAAGAGGCTCTACCGATTGTAAGAAATTGTGAAGACGTTGGCAGGGGCTGTCAAAGATATTTCCTACAAGCTAGCCCGGGCTAAGAAAGGAATTAGGTAGAGCCCACAAGGTCAAAATAAGTAGCAAGGCCAAGATAGGTTCACAAATCACCAAAGATCTGATGACAGCGGCAAGGGACCTATTGGATTTGGAAGTAGACAGTCCCAAGCTAGGGATAATAGAATGGTGCCTAATCCTTTGGTTGCTAGAGTTATTGTTGTGGAGGAGACAAATGTCATTGATTGGTGTGACAAATGTTTCATGCCTCATGCTCCTTGTGAAGAAGATCAGCAAGAAGAAGAAGGAGTTGATAATGATAATGATGATGATGTTTGCATGATGGGATGCTCCACCAGCTCACAACAAGGAGCAACCTCAACTAAGGTGATAAGTGCTAGAACTGCTACCACCTTTTGGGACTGCATTCATAGGGTACCTATTCTTCCTCTCTCTCATACTTTAGAAGTAGATAATGTAAAAGATTTTGAATTTCCCAATAATGATTTTGAATATTTAATGGCTATGATGATCAAAAAGTATGATGGAGGAGTCCCATCTGAGGAGGATAGACAATTTGCTCATAAATGTTGTTGTTGCTCAAGAGAGGGAATATAACACAAGAAGTAAGTTTATTAGAGGGGCAGGGGCTTAACCAAGCCTAAATCTCCCTTACTTTCAAATGTTCCTAAAGAGACTCCTAGGAAAGAGGCATCTACCAAAATCCCTGCAATTCCAAACAAGAATCATACCCCTCCTCATGCCCAAGTTGTCAAAAGTCTTGTACCACCTAATGAGTGTGTTGGCTTTCCTTCCAATATTGCCTTGCCAAAAATGTCCTGTATGATATTTCCCAAGTGTTGAGTTGCTTAGGATTTGAGCACAAAAAGAGAGAATTTGAATACTTGGGGTTAAAAGAAGAGAAGACTGCCCTAGGTAGAAATGTAAATATTGTGGAGACTCCTCCAATCATTGAAGAACCAGAAGCACCACCAAAGCATCAGAAGAGCTAGATGAACCACCTGAGGTCTATTTGGGGACATCCTTGGTGGACTCTCAAATGAATGTGGATCCATTCTTCACCACTTTGATCATAAAAGATAGACTGTTGCACAATTACATGTTTGACTCAGGGGCATCATGCAATTTCATTCCTTTGGAATTCATGAATGAGCTAAGCATAAAAGTGACAATAGCATATGGGAGTACATGTCATGGACTCCAGAGAAGTACCAGTAGTGGGATGTGTGAAGATTTTAGTGGTGCAACTTACAGCTTACCCAGGTAAGAACTTAAAACTTGATGTTGTCATTATTGACTCGCCACCCAAGTAGGGTAGGCTATTGTCAAAAAAAAATAGGCTGCAAGATTTTGTGGGAATGTCTAAATGGATATGTCTTATGCTACCATTCCAATTGAGGGCAGCCTTGTCAGGTTGTATGGGGAAAAGAAAATGTTGCATCTTATTGAGGATCCCAACAATGCATCCTATGAGGTATTATACACAAGTGTTGATGCAGAAAAATTTGTGGGATTTGTTGATGGAAAGGAGCACAAGATTGAGGAATGAAAATTCCTTGAACAAATGGGCTCTCCTTGGACTCTATTGTTTTATGGAGTTGTTTCCAAATTGGGAATGGTGCTGGTATTATTCAACTTTCTCCTCGTCAAAAATAAAAATCAATTTTTCTTTCAAACTCAACTTTGAATGCACCAACAACATTGCTAAGTATGAGGCATTGTTGTTGGGTTTAATAATTGCTTGGAAATATGGTGTCAAGGACATCATTGTCAAAGGAGACTCAGAATTAATTGTGAAACAAGTCAGAAAACTGTATGCCACAAAGAACCAATGAATGAAGCAATACAAGCATGCAGTTTGGGACTTCATTGAGATGTTTGATTCATTTAACATACTACATCATGATAGGAAGTTCAATGACTTGGAAGACAAGCTTGCAGTGTTGGGGTCTTAGTTTGACAATTGCACAATGTCCCCATATTGTGAATATGAGGTTGAGGTATTGACAAGACCTTTTGTTCCTGACAACATCAAGCATTGGCAGGTTTTTGATGATGATACTCAGATCAGAAGATTCTTGCAAAACAAGGGAGAATTTTTCTGATCAAAGTATTGATTGGGAGCCAATGGTTTGTGCACTGAGAAGGAAAAGAAACCTTGTTTGGTAAGGATATCATCCAGCTAAAAACAAATACCATTCCTAGAGGGTTGGTTGCTCTTGAGTCCAATTTTGATAATGCTAATCACATTGTTAATAGATGCATGGCAGCCTCAAGGGATATCGAGGAGCATGATCTTGGTACAAAGGAAGATCCAAGAAAAAATTGGTTAGGTAGTAATCTCAGCAAGGAGGAGAAGCAGGCATACATCCAACTGTTAAAACAATACCAAGATTGTATGGCTTAGACCTATTCTGAACTAAATCATATAGAAAGGACTTGTTTCAACATGAGATTCCCTTGGAGCTCAATGTAAAACCATTCAGGAAGAATCAAAGGCCAATCAATCCACTTCTATCTCTTAAAATGCAAGAGCAATTGAAGAAACTAAGAGATGAAGGGATTATCCAGCCCACAAGGTATTACTCTTGGGTTACGAACCTAGTGCCAGTGAGAAAGAAGAATGGTGACATCAGGCTATGTGTGGACTTCAGGAATCTAAATAGAGCATAAAATAAGGAAAATTATCCTTTACCAAATATGGAGAACATGTTGTAGTTAGTGACTGGTTCTGAGTTACTTTCCACCTTGGATGGTTTCTCTGGTTACAACCAAGTTATGGTGAAGGAATCAGAAAGGATCAAGACAACCTTCACTACTCCTTAGGGGACCTATGTTATGTCAGGATGCCCTTTGGTTTGATGATTTCTATAGTTATCTTTCAAAGAGAAATGGATGTTGCTTTTGCTGGTTACATCAATGAGTTTATTGCAATCTATCAAGATGATGTAACTATATTTTCTAGAAAGAGAAGTGACCACTTGCTGCACTTGGAGAAGATGTTGATAAGATGTAGAGAATATGGCATCTCACTTAATCCAAATAAATTCCATTTTGGAGTGCAGAAGGAAAAGTTGCTTGGTCACATAGTGTCACAAGAAGGAGTGATGATTGATCCAGAAAGAGTAGAGGCCATCAAAGCAAGGTCCCAATCCCAAAGACTAAGAAAGGAATTCAGTCCTTCTTTGGGCAGATAAATTTCATTAGAAGATTCATATCAAACTTTGTTGAACTGACCATTCCAATCACTTCCATGCTGAAGAAAGACCAGGTCATCAAATGGGAGGAGGCTGCCATCCAAGCTTTCAATGGGATTAAAGAGGCACTCAAGCATGCACATGTACTAGCAGCTCCAGATTATAAGAATCCCTTTCAACTGTTCTCTTTTGCTTCAGAGAACACTATTGCTTTTTCCTACTACAGAAGGATGATGAAGGGGCTGAGAGGCCAATTGCCTTTTTCAGTAAGGAATTGTAGGGGTTTGAGCTAAAGTATACCATTATGGAAAAGCAGGTATTTTCCTTGGTAAAAGAAACAAATGTTTTTAGACCTTATATTCTAAGTTCAAATGTTTTTTCTTATGTTCCCCACACAATGGTGAAGGAAATATTATCAGAGATGAAGGTCCCAAGAAAAAGATGTAGATGGGCGAACAAATTGCAAGAATATGATATGGACATCCAAACCATGAAGCTGGTGAGAGGTTTGGGCCTGGCTAAGCTTATGGCTAAGAGCAACTTGCAAAATATTGAGGTAAATGAGGTAGAAGAAGAAAGGGCAGGTGTATTTGAAAGGTTGATGAATTCTGAGTGGTATAAAGATGTAATCTTTTATCTCAGACACCTGAGCTGCCCTGAGCACTTAAGTAAGAACCAGAAGAGAGCCCTTAAGTTGGATTCCCAAAAATATGTCATCACTGATTATGGGTTAGCTTGGAAGAACCCAAAGGGAGTCCTCTTAAGGTGCATTACTGAAGAAGAAGCCCCCAAGATAATTGTTGATCTCCATGGAGGATTTTGTGGGGGGAACTTTGCTGCAAGAGTCATAACACATAAGATTCGAGGGATGGTTATTGGTGGCCAAATCTTTTCAAGGATACAACCTTGTTGGTTAGAAGATGTGAAAGTTACCAATGCTTCTCTGGAAGACTGAAAGCTTCAGGATCCCTTTCTTTGCAACCTGTATCAATTAAAGCTCCATTCAGGCAATGGGGGATGGATTTCATTGGTGAAATTTTAGACCCTTCAAGTGTTGGCCACAAGTGGATTCTTGTAGCAACTAATTATTTTACTAAATGGGTGGAGGCAATCCCCACCAAGAAGGCAACACACCAAGTTGTCATGGATTTTGTGTTAAACAACATCATCTGCAGGTTTGGGGTACCATTCGAGATTATAGCTGACAATGCCATGAGCTTCAGAGCTAAACCTTTGGTGGAAATGTGCAAAGAGTATGGGATCAACTTGACATATGCCTCTAATTACAATCCTCAAGGAAATGGACAAGTTGATTCTAGTAATAAAAATTTGTTGAAGATCATCAGAAGAACATCATAGAGAACAAGAGAAAGTGGGGTGAATAGTTGAAGTTTGTTGTGTGGGTAGATAGGATCACTATCAAGAGGGTCACTGGAAAGAGTCCATTTGAGTTGGTATATGGGACTCAGGCCCTACTACCTCTTCATATGCAACTGTCTTCATATCAGTTTATGCAACAACTAGAAGATCAGGAGGTAGGCCCTTATGATGCCCACATTAATCAGATTGTTGAGCTTGATGAAGAGAGGAGGGCATCCCACCAGAGGCATATAAAATTCAGAGATAAACTGAAGAAGTTATTTGACAAGAAGGTCACTCCTAGAGCTTTCAATGTTGGAGATATTGTGCTACTATGGGATAGCAGACATGAGGATAAGGGCAAGCATGGAAAGTTTGACTCATTATGGATGGGCCCTTACTCTATTGACATTAGAATTGGGGAGCATACCTTCTTCCTCAAGGACTTAGATGGTGAAATGCTCGAGTTTCCTATCAATGGCAAGCATTTGAAGCATTTCTTGGATTGATTCCCCTGAATCAAGGCATAAATCTTGTGTACAGTGTATAGTTTGTAGTTTGTTCTTGTTTCTTGTGTTTTCACTCGCTCGGTCCTCAATGACCTTTTTGTTAGTTTATCTATCTATTTTTGAAGATGGCTCTGTTTCTCCGCTCTACGAGATGAATCATTACCCAATGGATATTTTGGTACTTGGTCTACTTTCTTTCTTTTGACACTCGTAGGGACTTCCCATCCCTGAGTCGGAGCCTATGTTAGTGCACAAAATTATCTCACCCCAAATTTCCTATGAAAACTTATTGATTTATGGTCTCTGTCATTTTCTCCTTCCCCATGTTGTGCTTGAGTGGAGTCTTTACGGAAATTTCTAATTGGTTCTGGGTCATAAATCACTTAGAGGTCCATGGTTTGATACCTATCTCCTTTTCTCTGGAAAGGTTCTGTAATTTGGGTCCCCCATTCTCTATTCATCAAAAACTCAGGTTCCCTCATGTTTTATATTCTCCAAGGTTGGGATTTCTATCCCTTATCATTGATGCCTTTGATACTTGAAGAAGAATTGATTGATGTATCCTGAAGAACGTATTTGAGCTCGTAACATTTCTAAACTTTCTGTCCATGAAGAAAATTTCATTCCCAAGCTCAAAGGGTCTATTTTGTTTATTTTACGGTTTGATGGGCATTTCTCCCAGTCAAATTTACATCCTTGTATCTACAGGGGACACGATAACTTTTGGTTGGATGTGGCTCAACCGGGTACTTAGAAAAATTCATAAAAATACTTAACTCAAAATGTGTCCATGTGGAGGCATGACACTCATATGAAGATCTATGTTTTGGTTTTGTCTTTGAGTAGTCTTTGGGAGGACACGTGGAGGGTTCCACTACGTGGCCCGGACTTAGAAATTTTTTTATGTAGTTGGATCAGTTTGGTGGAATAGGACACATGGCGAGATCGCACTCATTCAGGATATCTTCTTTGGGCACCATCTTGAAGTTGCACCATGGAGACACGTGGAGGAACCGCACATGTTTGGGGACTACCCCTTGATTTTCAATTTAAAGAAGCTCTAGGATGACACATGGAGGCCTCTACTTGCTTTGCATTTTACTTAGACTTTTCAACATCCAAAAGAATCGCTCAAAGCAAGACACGTTGCACCTTCCACCGAGATTCGAGGCATTCAAACAGACTTCGCCAAAGTAGGACACATGGCGAGCCCACGCTCGTTTAAGGTACAAAATTTTTGGGACCGTTCGAAGGTGCACCATGGTGACATGTGGCAGTTTGAAAATTCAAAAAGGCACGCAGATGGACTATTGGAGGCAACTTGGATTTTTTGCCCCTTAAGGACTAAAATTTCAAAATGGCCTGCAAGCCCGATGAGGGAAAAGGTCAATGTTTTGCCCCGATCAACGACGGAGGTGTGGGCTCACGGGGGAAGTTTGGAAAATTTTCCTTTTGAGAAAAAGGGGCTAAAAGTAAAAATGGAAGTGCGGCCCCATTCTAATCACATGTGGACACGTGTCGCTTATTTCTGAGGGCATAGTTTGTGGGAAAAATTTGGAAAATTTTCCATTTTTCGAAAAGAGATTAAAATGGCAGAATTTGGCCGTGTTTCTATTCCAATCACATTTGGACACATGTTAGGATTGTATCTCGAGGGAGGGTGTGGAGAAAAATGGAATTTTTTTCCATTTTTCCAAAAAGTTGTAAAAATTCAACGGAATCCCCTGTCTGTTCTAAAGTTTGAATCGACCATGTGGATGGCCCAAATTCAAAGTAAAGATCAATGGCTATTGTGAGTCTCAGAATCGAATTTTCCTTCCATTTCTCTAAAAACACATCATCGGGAAGTATGAGTCTCCATGATTTATAAGTATTTTCTACACACCAAGTAGAGGAGGAAGTTAATGTTGATATCCAAGTTTAGTAGGCAGATCGGAATACATCTTTTGCCATTGAAATGGTCGACTTTCGTGCCGATCAGATTTTCTTTTTTTTTTCTCCCGAGCACGCAGGGCCATATTTGACATATTAGGGGTGTAAGTGGTTGGAAATTTGAAGAAAGAGTGATCTACCAGGAGAAAGGAGTTGAATACGGGGAGGCATTCAATGAAATCTACCCCCGAGCACTGGGAAACTTCTTGTAGATCGATCCTATGAATCACGAAAAAATCATGGCAAACACTGGTGCATTAAATTTTTTTGTATTTTAGGAGGAAGGGGCTCTATTGTAAAGGTTATAATTGGCACAAATGGTTGGGAGGTTGGAAGTTGGAGGTCAGGGTGCTAGAGGTTGAAGAAAATTCCCAAGAGGAAAATTTGACTAAGCCTATCTTTTGAGAATCCATTTGAGAATCTAGGTTATCTATTTTTGTATTAATTTTTGTTGTGTCAAGGTGGTTGCAAGTATAGAGCCATTGACAAGCTCTGAGATTTTTCTGTGAAACT
Organism: Taxus wallichiana var. yunnanensis; assembly: GCA_018340775.1. NCBI lineage: Eukaryota > Viridiplantae > Streptophyta > Pinopsida > Cupressales > Taxaceae > Taxus > Taxus wallichiana. Next base: position 745,429,390 of record CM031238.1, read on the forward strand.
TTCCCCTGTTAATAGACTTAATCAAAGTCGAGTTTTTTTGTGTTGTCTTGAGCAAAATGTGTTTGTTTTATTTCTGAATGTCTACAAGTAGGTTTCCTTGTTTCTGTTGCAATATTGTATTAAATCTAATTCAATCACACAGGCCTTAATCCTTGTGATAGATTAGTGGCATGTGCAATTCCATTTCCTAAAGGATATTTCATTTTGGATTGGAATAAACAATTTAAAATCACTTTTCTCTCATCGTTGTGAGAGATTTTTAGTAAGCCTTTGGGTGTGCCTTAGGCATGATTTGTCATAGATCTTGATGCTTTGTTGGGTTTTCTAACTCTAGCCTTCATGATAGAATCTCAGATATTGTGTGAAAGAATGCTAATATGGGCCTCCATTGAAGCACATATTCTAGTTGAAGAAACAATTTAGCTGTTTCAGTGGCATTCTGTTGGTATTACTCTCCATTTAGTGAGGTTCCTCGGGGATCGGTAAATCTAGTTTCACCTGCCCCACCTCCCACCAAAATTTTATTTAAACAAAAACCAATCCTACCCATAGTACCCATGTTTTTCATGTGTGTATGCCAATTCACAATCCCCGTCACCTAAACATTCGGAAGCAAGTAGGGTCTCAAATTTCTTTAGTAACCTTTTCCTTATTGTGAAAGTATCTCCATGATCTGGAAGTGACAACTCCCGAGAGTCGAGATCTGGTGTGTTGATCATATTTTCCCCAAGGTCTTCTCTGTAAAATTTATGCAAAAGAAAGGTACTTGTATCTCCTTTCGTATAACTAGAGGTTACAACATAGGTTCTCTTACCTTTGTTGAAAGGCACAACCTAAAATAGTTAGGATCAGATCACATCCTTTTTAAGGTTCTACCCACTGCCTTCAAAGCATGAGTGCCAAAAAGTTAGATAGATTGCTTCCCCAATGCAAAACAACATACATGAGTGTCTATCTACCTTTGAGTATACTGTCTAATCCATGATGTTGATCGGTCTTTGAAGGAGGTTATATTTGGGTACCAACACTGTGTATAACGAAATATAGTGTAGCATGTAGAATGTATAGGAGGTATAGGTGCATTATGTGAATAAAACAATGCAAGAAAGGAATGATGTGTGGATGATGCAAATTGTGGATATGGGTGTAGAATATGTAATGATAACAAGTCAAGATAGACCTATTTATAATGTGACTGGCATAGGTATAAAATGGAAGATAGAGATACAAAACTAGACACATATGATATGATGACTAGTGTGGTATGTATGATATAGATAATTTATAAATGACTAAGTTATTAGGTATGGATAGGATAATGTAGGATGTGTAGTTAGTTGCTATGATAGAATGTTTAAAACATATAATGTAGTGTGTGGGGTTCAGTGTAATGGTAATCCATCAATAGTTCAATGTGAACCAAAGCACATGAGTGTGTCATCGTGTATTGATGGGGCTAGGATGTAAAATACAAACACCTATGTGATAATGTAAAGATGATAGATACACGAGTTATTGGGGGGATGCATTAGGTGGCATGTCCCCCAAATTCAGTATGATGATGGAGAACTATGCAGAAACACAAGAGGTTCCATGCCATTATGGGAGAGTGTCATCTATGTCATGATAGGAGAGAGGGCCAACACAATGGTAGGACGAAACAACATTAGAACCATGTGATGATGACGGAGTTGGAAATGTGGACTGCCCATTAGTAGAAGGAGTAGTGTCTTTGACAACAATGATTGTTTGGGATTTTTGGGATTGGTGACGCTAAAAAGTATGTGTAGGAGAAGGATGTGGAATGTTTTTAGAGAGGTTTGGTGAGGCAGTGTTTGATCATTAGGTAGTGATGACTCAGATCTAGGAAGATGTAACATTATTATTACATTCAAATATGAGAGGCTCAGGTGATGGCATGTCATGAGGTTCAATTATATGACATGTAGTGGACCTAGATTGCATATGAGATGTAAAAGGAGGAAAACATGTGATTGAGAAGCGTCTTTAAGTTGTTGGATTTCAGATTTGAAAGATATAATAGCGGATTCTATAGCTTGAAATTTTTCATGAAACAATGAATGTATAGCCTGAATTGATTCTAATAAGGGTTGATTAGGTGGAGGATGGAAGGTAGTATAAACATCTATAGAGAGTAAAGAGGGATAACCTAACCCATGCTTATGTGTTTGTGTAGGAAGATCCCAAGGGGCTGTGACTTTAGGGTCTTGTGTACTAGTATTAGTAAAACCATAACATTGTAAATAGTCATACCCTGACCCATACTTAGAAAAATCCTGGGACTTGTTGGTAGAAGGATCACTAGATTGCTCAATTGAGTTACAATATTCAAAGGGAGATGGGTCAATGGGAACATCATAAACACTTCCATGATAATGAAATTTGAGTCGTGCATGGAGCGTAGAAGGGACCACATACATAGTATGGATCCAAGGTCTTCCAAGGTAAATGTTGTAGTTGAGTTCATTAGGCATGATATAATATGGAATGGTAATCGTACCTAGGCCAATGGTAATGGGTAAATGAACAATTCCTAAAACATGCTTTGCGATATTATAAAAAAACAAATAGAGATAGATGAGGAGGTGAGAGATGCTATAGAAATGCGTATATGTTGAAGAAAGGTGATGTTGCAAATGTTGAGGATAGATCCATTGTCAACTAAGGAACGCTTGACAACTAAGTTATTAACACAAACTTGGATATATAAGGGAGGGTCATTATCGAAAATGTTGGTGGCAGTAGATCATCGGATGCAAAAGTGAGTTAATCTTCATCAAGAGATAGGGACGAAATATACTTATGATATACATATTCAGGTGATGTATGGGCAGAAATGTAATGGGTAGTTAAGTATTCCTTAAGGTCATTGAGGTAATCTAGGTGATTTTGTAGATACACATGAATATATATGTTCATTGAGAATTGATTGTAAGATAACTAAGGAAAGAAATAAAATGAAAGATGTTACTCATAAGTGAGAGATAGGAATAAAGAAGGGAAGAAAGAGATAGGAAAAGACATAATTTCTAAATGCAAACACAAAACCCTAGAAGGTGCAATGAAAGACATAGGGTTCACCAAAATGATTAATTAAAATTGAACTAGGGGCAAGGAAATATCAATCCTAGTTAATATAATTAGGAGGACTAAAACATTGTATAAATGAAATAAATAACATAGAGTAGATGTAAATGAATATGCTAAGTAAAATAAAACCCTAGATGCTAGAGAGTAGAGAGAAATGGCCTATCTAATTACTATAGATGGTCGCATAGTGTCCCAGTGTCCGAGGATAAAGTTGTAAGTGCATACGAACACTCACGGACCCTATGAAGGGCATATTTGGAGGATATTGAGTGAATGGGGCACTGGAAATGTACTAGAGAGCCCTGGTCTACTATCTGCACACTACTGAACACTTGTAAATGCTCAAAACCTCGTAAATGGTATGGGCACAAGTTTGTTACGAACCTTCCTTATTTGTCTCATTGGATCTTCCAAATGAGCTGGAAATGGACATGTAATGTAAAGATAAGTATTAGACCCTAAAAATATAGTTCTCATGTGTGTGTGTGTGTCGTGCTCTAATTGCTCTCATGCCAGGTCACACTTTGTGAAGTAAAAAAAATAAGAACTATAGAAAATGTAAATAACATCCGTGCATGGAATATAATAGAATCGCTCCCCTATGTAGTTTGTGTGATGCATATATTCTATCCTTGATGCATGGAACTATGTGGATTCAAGTGATCCAATGGATGAAACTCTAGATGGAGTGATAGTAGTGTATAATGCTTTGACCTAGGAGCCTTATTATGGTCTTATAGATTTATATTTATAGGGATATCAAGATTAAATTCATAATTAATCCCAACAACGCTGACTAAGAAAAATATAAAGATGACTAATAGTTAAAAATGACCCAAAAAAAGAGTGAAAGGGGATTCACATAGATTGGAATGCCCAAAGTGGGAAGGGCACCCCGAGACACCCTAGTATAGGTGACGCACCCTAGTATAGGTTGGGGCACCTAAGTTAGGGCTAGAATGTCGATTAGTTGCGAAATTGATAGATAAGTGATGGAAAATACACGGGAAATACGAAATAAAATGTAAATTAAATATGGTGAAATGGTGGAATTAATTAGTACTTTTTACACTTGAGAACCTTCTAAATTGTAGTATAATATCGGGCTAAATTATGTGTAAAGTGAATAATTTTGTGTCTACATTGACCTATCTTACTATTTTCTATTAGCTCATCGTTTGATGATTCTCCTCTCACCCTTTCACAAAAAAAAGGGGGAAATTTTTTTATGTTATCATATTACCCATCTTAGTGAAAAATTAACAATTATGAAATTTCATATTCATGGAATGCAAGCACGTTATATACCACAACTCTATCTTCAATCAATCATGGAATAAAATTTAAAATCCTATAAAGTCGTCACTCAAAACCATAAAAATTGATCTATTCCAATAATGTTATTATATTTTATTATTGATTACAAAAAAATCCTCCCCCAAATGATGTAATCTTGGGGCAATAAAATTTTCTTAAAGCAAATTTAAATCAATCAAATCCAAGAAAATGATATTGTTTAATTGATTGCATTGTTTCTAATATTATTTCAACAATATCATGGAGCCAATCTATACTATTTAATCAACCACTTTTCTATTTTGACAGGTTTGCACCATTATAATGTGAATTAGGGCGGTGAGACGTTATTTCCTATTCCTAGACATTTTGCGAGGGTTTAGGTGACTACTTGGAAAGGTAAAAATGGGTTCATCTCCATCTGTACATGTAGAAATTATTTTTGGGAAGCATCATGAATGGAAGGCGAAGCTAAATGTTATCCCAACACTCTTACTTTGGTTTTAAGACACCCAAATCATAAGAGTATTCACATCAGTTTGGGAATTGATCACTCTCGACCCCTCCTACCATCTTTAAGGTTCGAAATTTTATACATTTATATGACATGTCTCTATCAGATTATGTCTTTGAAATGATTCACTCACACTACATGGGACAGAGTGATCATCCATATTTCCCCATGTTATGATTCTTACTTATGGAATGCCTTTGGCCACAACTACTTCACCCTTTAAAGGTATGTTTTTCTTAGATCCTTTATATTATTGAATTTCATCAAAATAACATAAGGGGGAAATGTAGACACAAAATTATGCACATTCTATTATTACATTATGTCTTTATCATGTCATTATATGCATGATTCCTAAGTGAGAAGATTAGACACTAGTGACACCTCTCCTAGACTTTACTGTTGATTTGGATTGATTTTGATTATGGCATTGTTTCATGTTTTCTATATTTATTTATTTTGGTCATGTTAGAGGGATTCCTATCTCTATTTTTGGATTGGTCTATTCTTCTTGTGTTACGGAAATTAGTGCGAGTAAGGACAATAGTGCCAAGGCGCTAGTCTCCTTCTTGGTACTTTTGTCCAAGTTTTCTTATATTTTAATTTACCACTTGGTACCTGATTTTAAACCTTTTCTAATTACTATTTTATTTTGGGAGTCATCTTTTGGTGTCACTAGCTGTCAAAATTCAACTCAAATAATTCATATATATATAAAACCTTCTCACTATTCTACAAGGAAATTGGGGTATTATTTTCTATCTATTACTTGGGAAATAGGAGAAACTTAAGAATTTCATTTGGGCCACATCATTCACTACATAGGAAGGGAAATTTTGAACTCCATCATACACATTATCTTGGGAAAAAATAGTTTTATCGCATTATCCTTGTGTAACTCGCACAAGGAAAACCTAGCTTCAAGGGACACAATTTATATCACTCACACCATAACTACATTCAAGTCTCAAATTTGGTGTAGCACTCGGTGAAAATCACATTTGGGTGACCGTTGAGGTCAATCTGACTCAACCATTTGCATATTTTGCATTCTAATATTACTTGAGTCTTTTTAAGTACCTAGGGTTTTTTTATAGGTATTGGTGGAACAAAATAACCCCATAATGAAGTCGATGCAACAAAATGTGAGGTGAAGGCTATATCAATATACATTCGCACCCAATTAAGACACTAGTTCCCCATGTGATACTATCTAGGTATAGGAAATTATTTCCCACATGACCTTGTGATCACTAATTTTTAGATGAAGCACATGCGGTCTAGTTTGGGCCTATTCCACCATATGTATAGCCCTGGGTTGAGTCTAGATAGTTAGATATTAGCTAAGTCACTCTTATCCTCTTGTTGGTTGTACTCGTTCATAATTATGATGTTGATATATTGAATGTTTTTAATACTTTTGATGTAGTCCATTCCGCTAACTAAGATTTAATTTTTGTTAAATCATGTATACATGGAATATATAGTTTTAAGGATAGTTGTAAATACATTGAGTTGATAGAGTTTGTGGTGATTTGAACATTGAGTACACACACACACTAATATTATTAAATATATATTGACTATATGACTATAAATTTGTCATTAAATGTATTGTTTTAAATTAAAAATTATTCTCCTATATTAAATATATATTCATTGATTCTCTCATGTATATAGACAGTAATATATTAGTAACTTGTAATCTTTGGATTACTTGCATATGCCCTCATTGTATGAAAACCATAGAGATTTGGTTTAAAATCCTCTAAAATTATAGCTCATGTGAAACAAATTTTTTATTTGAAATAAATAGTAAATTATTCAAAGGTGTATATTCTATGTGTGAATCCACAGTAGAATATGGTAAAATTAGACCACTATGTGATATGTATGGTTGGAAATTATAGTGTAAACATGTATGCAATAGTTTAAAATGTATACATGAAAACTCATTATTTTATGACATCTATGACATTGTTTCGGCTAAGTTCATGGAAAATGTAAAGTTAAACATGAACATGCACAAAAGGAAATCACTATGGACTAGAACTACTATATCTCATAAAGCAATTGGAAAATAACATGCACATAAATAACTAAATATAGACTAAAAATACAGTTATAATCTTAGTATTACGTGCAAGAGTGCTCATATACATTTGAACGTAAGTATACTCAATCTATTTTTATCCATTGCATTGTACAAAATGTAGGAATCTTTAGTTTATATTCAGCAATTTCAGTTATAGTGGAGTGTATTTTGTTTAAGTATAAAGTGTATATTCAATTATTTAAGTGAAAATTCAAAGCATTGAAGTACTTAGTTTGAGTTAACACTTGAGACTACTAAATATACACCGTATAAATGTGTGTAAATTTTCCTTTGAACACATTTTTTTCAAAGACAAGGTTATAAGCATATATTCAATAAATATTCATCCAAGCAATTTCTTATGGTAGAGAGTAGTTGGTGAGCATGAAGTAGTTGGTGAACTAATTATTTTTGGTTCAAATACTATAATAAGGGTATGCATAGATTTTAAGTGCCTAAAAATACATAACATTCGTATATTCATATATTCTTCAGATTGTTATGCTGATGTACACCCAACATATTTTAAGATATTCAGTTTATATCTAGGCATTCATTTTTAACATAACCCATTTTTCAATGGTTATGGTAACTAGACTCAAAAGGATATCCATTAATCTAATTGTATATTCAAAAATAACACTATATATTCAATAACATGATTGTAATATGAAACTATAAGACACGTGTTAAAACCCTCTCTTTTTAAATAAATTTAATACATTATATTAGCAGATTTTGTGATGAATGGAGGATTAGAAAATACATTGAAACAAGTCAATATACACTGAAAAAATTAGTTCAACATTCATGCTTGATAAAAATTTAGTCTAGACTAAAATATGTTTGTTACTTTTTATGGTAGCTGAATAGAAAAGTATATTCAATGATAGAAATATATATATTCAATAATAACATTGTAATTTCATAACATGTACTAAAACAACATAAAATATACATAATATAAAAAACATGGACCGAACTAACTCAAATGTTTTCAATGCATTTTTTTTAATTTAAGTTCACATTAAATTATTGAATGCATATTATAAAGTGACAATGTTAAAACCATATATTAGAATTTATGTTAAGTATTTCAAGTGTATATTCATCCTATCAATATAAACTTAACCTTTAATATTCAAATATTAAATACGTAAAAAAACACAACATTTAACTATAGTATGCTATTATTTAGTGCTTAAGGTCAATGATTAACATATTCATTTATTCTTCACATAGTTAACATTCTATCCATTTTCTAACATTATTTAAATATCCAAACATTCTCTCAATATTAAAAAGGTAATTTTCATGTAACTCTTGAATTTGTGAGCTCCTTGCAAAACAAAATTTGATCCCTATCAACTCTATTGTCTGAAATTTTTGATCTATGCCAATTTTTGAAACAAATGGTTTGATAACATTATTCATCCAATATATAACAATAGATCCAATTTGAGTTATGAATTTAAGATTTTGGAGGGATTGTTCAAATTTTGAAGGGGTATTTAAAATTTTATTAATTGATAGCATTAATTGTGCATTTCTCTTGGAAATATGGTAAGTCCGATAAAAATTTGTTGTATATGTTGGCTTTAATGACATGCGGGTGGAAAAGAAGGTGAAATTATGAGAAAAATGTTGAATAATGTATATTGTTTTATATATAAATTTACTTTTAAGTTGAATAAGAAATCTTGATAGGATGTGCATTTATATGCATAAAGGTGGACATAGAGTACTTAAATAGTAGAAAAATATTCTAAATGTGAATAATTTTGTCCCTATAAATGGATGTTGCCACTTATAATTATGTACACTTTAGTACTTACGAAAATGATGTTGACATTTCAAAGTTGTAATATGACTCTAAAATTGAATCTTCAAACACAATTACACATATGTTCTTGTTCCCAATGTGTCATGTCATCCATGTTTTGAGTGGGAGAATGTATCTATTATGAAATATTTATCAAATATTTTGAAGATATTCTATTTGTGTAAATGTGTGCATTTATTGGGTTCCTTCAACTATATTAATGCAATATAATTTGTCTACTTAATGGACCCCACCCTCACAAATAGGTTCTTATCTATTGATGTTGGTTAACCAATTGGTACCTTTCCCTTAGTTTCAAATTATTTTGTGTTCCTACCAAGTATATTTTACTGAAAAACATATTGGCCCCATTTCCTTTGTTCAATTAAATCATATATTATATGAAATGATGTTTCACCAACTTTATAACTTCAAATAATTAAATGGTAGGAAAATAATGAATATGAAAATATAAATACATTTTTTTGTTGGTTTATTGATGAAGAGGAGTTTTCCTTTGATATGTTTCCTCCATGCTCAAATGAATAGCCATGCTCCACTTCTCTCATAGTCAGTCACCTTTCAAATATGGAGATTATGTCCAAGAGAAATGGAAATATTTCTAAGTGCATGATTTCATCCCATTAAACTAGAAGAAACCTTCATATACCAGTAATTTTTATTCCCATGAAGACTTAGATGATAAAGGATCCATGTACTTTGGAATTTCCCATTTCCCACTAATTTTTACTCTTGAAATGTATGTGGCCTCACTAAATTGACCCTTTCATACATGTTCAAGGTTAATTGTCTTAATTTTCAAAATTAAAAAATTTATACATAAATTTATGAGATTCTCCTTTAATATGTTGCTTTAAATATTTGGCCATCCTTTATCTTGTAGATGTATAATCATGAGCCCAATAGTGGAGAGATCAAAACATTACTTTCACAGGAGCTATCTTAAAATTTCATCTCTCATGGCTTTAACCCAACCCACGATGTTTTTGCACCTTGTTTGATTTGTATGAGTGTATCATTGTCTCTCGGTGACATATATTCCTCTAATGACACTGTTAAACATTCTCTTTTTGTATTTATATGGAATAATTTCTTTCATATGCCCATTATATTTTATGTGGATACTTCAATATGTTATAATCTAATAAAGAAAAGGAAGGTCATCTCCCTTTGCATTAGTGTTCATGAGTGTGGGAAGCTTGGTTTTATATGCAACATAAAATTGGAATATTTGACCCAAATAACCATCATAAGAAATGATCCATTGTTACATGGTTCACATTGTCCAATTTAATAGTTGGCTAGCATCATGTTTTCACAAGACTTAATCACATTCTTTATGAACAAAATATCCTCTTTCCTCCTACTACTTTTTGGCTTGTCATTATACTTGAGAGTATCCTTATTTCTTATCACCAAGATATATTAAACTTCATTACATGGAATATTATGTTCCTAAAAATATAGAAAACGCAATTCTACTTCATTGATACTCATCTTAATCATAAGAGGACCATTGAGCACATCAAATAGATTTGGAATCTAGTCTCCAATCCCACGAGGGATACAAGATGGATAGAATGGTTCTTGTATGGTACTCAAAAAGCTTCTACCTTCCTCTAAATTTATGAGAGGAAAACATTCATATTCATAAAACTTTCCCATGAGGATTTATAGCATGAATTCTAATATATTTCACATGAGCTAGATAACTATTCATTTACAAAATCGAGCTTATCGATGTATACACAAGTTAAAAATTGAGAAAGAATACAAATCCCAAGGTAAAATTATTGCTAGATTACAATGTAGTTGGATTGGTGACATAGATTATAAATAATTCATTACTCTTCACCATTCATGATAGTATGCTAACATGATAAAATCCATTAAAAATTCTAGTGGTAGCATTAAAAATTCTAGTGGTAGTAAGTATCACTAAATTTCCAAAAAATTGTAAGATTTTGTTCATCGTTATGATCATGTCTTTACAACCCAAACACCTTCCCTAAAAGATAAGATTCCTTTCTGAATACAAATCAATTTTTCCCTCAAAATCTCTAACAATATCATAGAGTTTCCCATGACAAAGAAATACCCCTTAAATATCTCAAAGAGGTAGCCATGCAAATGGCCTTTGATAAGGCCCCTAGAATTGACGGATTTCCTTGTGAGTAATTTCAAGTCCTATGGGACACCATTGGAAATGATATGCAAATATTTTATTATGAAGTTATGATTTCTTATTCCTCGGGAGACAACATTAATCAATGAAACATTAAACTCATCCTTAAAGTTGTAAACCCTAAACACATTTCTAATTAAAGAGCCATTACCCTCCTTAATGTCTCTTATAAAATTATCACCAAAGCCTTGGAAAATAAGCTCAAAGATTTGGTTCCCCTCATTGGTAGAAGTGTGCAAACAATTTTCATTTATCACAAGTATATTCTTGACAATGTTATTATTGTTTGAGAAGGTTTGCAATGGGAAGGGACTATGATCAAATAACCTTTTTGTTAAATTTTATTTTGAAAAATTTATGCCATGATTGAATGGACTTTTTATTTCTATAATCCAATCCCTAAAGTTTCAAACTCACTTTGTCCACATTTTAAATACCCTATTGAAAAATGTTATATTTTTTATATCAAACAATCATGCTTAATACTATATGTTTTGTTTCCTCTTAGTACCCTCCTCTATACTCTTGCATATAAAGGGTTTAGTTATGTGTGTTCTAGTTTCTCTTCTAAATGCTTGGTGAAAGGTGTCTCATTCCCCACTTAAATAAACATATCATTAATGGTTATTTTGCTAATAAAATATTTTCTCATTGTGCTTTTCAAAGAAGCCTCGGTCAAAAATTCCATAAAATGTGGATATGTTTTTCTTGCTTTTATATCTTCCATTCAATGGAAAAAGACTATATTTTATAGGAAATATCTCTCTCCCAAACCTCCTTAGATGAAAGAATTTTAATGAAAATGAATTAATATTAGTTTGAAATTCAATATTCATGGCATACTATTTTCTTGTAGAGTCCGACAATCTAAGATTTGATTTTATGTAATCTAGAGTGTTGAAATCATCATTTTCTATTATATTATAAATCCTCTTTCTCTCGTACATTTTTTAAAAATATTCTATAAATTTTGAGTAGAAAATAATGTTTATTACTCCTATTATTGGGTCACTTTAAGGCTTCATATAGTATATTGGAAAAGTTTCTCAAAGTTTTTAAATGGGCCAATTTTGATGGAAATTTTTTTTTTCACATGGTGGCCTAAGAATTTTGTTTTTTTCCAAAAGAAGGAGGCATGTGGTTGATGTACATTATACTAAAAAGGATTTATCTAAGTGTGAAAGGCATAATTTTAATTTTATAAGGATTTGAACATAAAACAAATTGCTCCATTGATTTGCTTCAATCATGTTATTCATGATTTTATCTAATTTATCAATATATGTTTATTATACATAATTTGTTTAACAATGTTATTTTGAGATCATTCATACATATGGGTATCCATCCCTAAAAAAAAGGGTGTAATACAATATTGTCCATAAGCTCACATAGATTCAGTTAGATTAGTAACATTTCACATGGTTTCATATTAGAGTACAATTAGTGTTACATAGTTTTTTTAGTAGTTGTTGAAAGGAAGCGAAAAGAAGATTGTTCCAAGCCACAATCTCAGATGATAATAGCACACCACATTAGTTTTGCAAAAATAGAAGATCTAAAATACCATATATGGAAATCCACCATAATCCATAATGCTCAATACATTACAATAGAATGACTTGAATTATTCAATAAGAAAAATGTACACATAGGAGGAGGGAAGTGCAACTACTACCGAATCGGTGGTGAATAACTCCCACTAATTTATATTGGTAGTTAAGTAAACTCCAAAAGACTAGTAAGCTAACTCCACATAACCGATAAGCTAACTCAACACAACTAGTAAGCTAACTCCACACAACTAATACACCTAAGAAAACTAACCCAACAAGTGTAAGAATTATCCGATAAATAAATAAAAGGATAAATAATAACCTACACTGACACCCCGCCGTAAGCATAGCTTAGGTGGGTAAAAAAGAAGGTGGGTCCCGGAAACAAGGCCTGATGAGGTACCCATGTACAACAACTAGGAAAATTAGACACCGCAAGGTACTCAAAACCAACAATAACAAAGTAGAGAGGGAAAAATCTTGTTGTACGATATTCTCTAAGCTCGGCTCCAAAAAAATTGTATAATGCTAAAGAAGTGTGGTGCGCACTGTGGTTTGAGTCCACTGCTTGATCATAAAACTCAAAAACAACTGACACTGGGCTTCACTAGAATAAATCCATGCAAGGAGACTGTCAATGGAGTGATGTCAAAAGTGAAAAATAAACACCAAACATAATTTGATCAATTGCTACAAATAGGTGTGCCACGATCCAAGAATAACCAAGGCAATAAGGTGGACACGAGATCCAAATAAATAGGAGTGCCATGATCCAAGAAAAGCCAAGGTAATAAGGCAAGGACATGAAACCCAAAGAAATAGTATCAACACCACACCCTCCCATACTTTGCAGAATGGGTAGAGTGACACCACATATCTGTATGAGTTGTAAAAATCAACTACTCGAACACTGACAAACTAACACTGGGCTCCACCGGAATAGCTCCCCCATAAAAGAAACTATCAACATGCCAAAAAAGTGTCAAAAATATAGATCCAAAATATCTCAACAAACAAGAGAGATATAAATGTATACACCCATAGATACAAGAATGTAATACCCAAAATTTTAGGACATCGGGATAAACCTAAATTGCCTCCACAAGTGATCACAAGACCCTCCCGAATTTGGCACTTTATAATTGAGTGCCTATAAATATTACAATGAGTAACGATTACCTTGTACATTTAAAATATGTGAATAAAAATTTCACAAATGAGTAGATATCGAAAAAATACACAATTTCAAAACAAAAGATCACCTTAATCCAAGCTACAGATCAAAAGTTATGAGCTCTAGAAGGTTTTTCTATTAAAATAATATTTTAATGCTGATCTTTTTTAAAAAGGTACACATGACACCCAAATGTCCAAAGGTTAAAAGAGTACATCCACACGATACATTCTTGTGACCAAAGGATAAAAGCCTGCGCCCAAAAACTAAAATGTCCAGAGGGTAGATCATTGTGTCGAGAGGGTACACACCAATATCCAATGGATAAAAGAATGCACCCAGAGGGTACCGATCTGCGTCCAAGTGGATAAAAGAATGCATCCAAAATAGAAATATCCAGAGGGTAAAAGAATGCATCTAGAAGGTACACGCTTATATCCAATGGATAAAAGAATGCACCCAGAGGGTATAGATCTGCGTCTAGTGGATAAAATACCGCATCCAAAATCAAAATATCCAGAGGGTAAAAGAATGCATTAGGAAGGTACACGCTTATATCCAATGGATAAAAGAATACACCAAGAGGGTACAAATCTAAGTCCAATGGATAAAAGATCGCATCTAAAACTAAAATACCCAGAGGGTAAAAGAATGCATCCGGAAGGTACGCTTATATCCAACATGTATAAAAGAATACACCCATAGGGTACAGATCCGCATCCAGATTCGATTTGTCTCAAAGCATGGTCAATTTTACAATTGATTCTAGGGTTTTAACACCTTCGAAATCAAATTCTTCACTCCATTTTGCATAAAAATGCATGCTGCAAAAAATTGCTAACAAATTCCAAATACATGAAAATAATAAACCCTTGTTTGCAAATAAAAACTTACAGATGGATGTCTACATCATCTATCGCTCTGATACCATGAAAGGAATGAAAATAAGATTTTTCCAAGCCACAATCTCAGATGATAATAGCACACCACATTAGATTTACAAAACAGAAGAGCTAAAATACCATATATGGAAATCCATCATAATCCATAATGCTTAATACATTACAATAGAATGACTTGAATTATTCAATAAGAAAGATGTACATATAGGAGGAGGAAGTGCAACTACTACCTAAATCAGTGATGAATAACTCCCACTAACCGAGATCGGTAGTTAGGTTAACTCCAAAAGACTAGTAAGCTAACTCCACATAAGCGAGAAGCTAACTCAACAAAACTAGTAAGATAACTTCACACAACTAGTACACCTAAGCAAGCTAACCCAACAAGTGTAGGGCTAACACAAGTATAAGAATTATCTGGTAAATAAATAAAAGGATAAATAATAACCTACACTAATAGTTGTCACAAGACACAAACTTGACATGGTTATTAAATAAGGAATACATACTTTAATATTAGAGTACACTAAGTGTTATATGTGTCTTTATTAATTGTTATCACAAGGAACTTATATGGGCTGAAAACCTTGAATTCTCGGGAACTTTTATAACCAAACTCATTTGGGTAAGGGATGGTTTTAGATAAGGACATTTAATCAATTCACTCTCCTTATAGTGTTATACCATTCTTAATTTTCATAATGTCCCATATGCTAAGGTCCTTTCGATGAAAATCTTAAGGATATCAAAAAATAGAATCAAAGCTATTAGAAACTTATTATGTTAAGTTTATCATGTGTGGTTGCATGGTATTTTCTCAATGTTAAGTTCCGTCTCACAAATGATTATGTATACTTCATTTTTGAAATTAACATCTCCATACCCGATAAGTTATTCAATAAAATTGGAATCTCCTATGGGGTCCCCTAGTGGAAATATTGGTATTGGAAAATGGCCACCCATTTTTCTACTACAAACCCCATATTAGCTATCATCTCTTTGTCCTATAGGAAATTTTGGTTGATTATATAAACCACCTTTCAAACATTAGATATCGACATGAGATATAGTCGGAAGGTTTTCCAAACTTTGTAAATGTTACGTCAAACATAAAAAATAATAATTTGTCTCATTTATCAGGACCTCCTTATTGGATACAAGATTAAGAATATGTGGGTTTTAAACCATAACTTCCTATCTTGCCAACCGATTGAATCTATTAAACACATTTTCAAGTTTTTCCTCCATTTTTATTTATTAAAATTTATTATAATTAAGTGATTTATAACCATTTTGTAGATTTATGTGACTTTCATCTCTATAGGGTACTCACTGACCATTTTTTCCATCATCAAAAAGGAGTATAGGAAAAATTGAGGTTACTTATTTTTAGTGGGAGTTTGGACAACACAAGGGCATTAAACAACTAAGAATGTTGTTCCAGAATGCTCATTCCTCACATAGGAGGCCATTCAAACATTCATCTTTATCAAGATCATGCATCAACCTTTTCAAACTATTGTAGGGTCATGACGAGAGATGGGAAAGGGATAATACATAAAAATTTACACGTTGGGACAACAAGAATTCATGATGCAGATTTCAAGTATTAAAGGAAAGTACTGTTATAGGATTTATCACTTATTCATTTATCATTTTTAGATTCAATCGAGGTACAATTAATTCATTTTATTCCTTATGATTATGTGAAATTACTCAATGTGTCGAGTTGTAAAAGGTTCATTTAACATTGTGATTAATGAAAAGAAATGAAAAATAAACATGTACAACTCATCACATTAAGTAATTTTCATTTATTCATAAAGAAATAATATAATGATCCCACACAAGCCATGGGATATGGCTATCAAAGGTAAAATAATGCATGCAAACATAAATCTGAAAATGTAAAGGAATAAGAACTGTCATTTCCTATGTGGTTGCTCTCTTCCTTTAAGATGTTTCTCCCATGTTCCTCCATGAAGTTGTTACAAGATCCACGAAAGAAGAGAAAATATATGGTTAGAGCTCGGGGTTCTCTTGTCATTATATTTCTAACTTTAAGTAAGCATGCATTCAAGGTTACGAAATAAAATAACTTCATGGGAATCAAATACGAGTTTCATAAATGTAGGAATCTTCAAAGATAACAACTTTCCGCCATATAAATGTACTTTCCAAGAATTAAATATCAACAAGATACATTTTAGGTACACTTCCAAGGCTCAACAAGGTAAAAATGATCAAATCGCAATGCAAGTTTCAATCCACAAATGATTTTGATTAAATTAATAATAAGTACTACACCAATGAAGTAGGAATAGGAGTAAGATGTTGATTGAACCAAATGAATGCAAAATAAAAATGTTCATACAACCATGTAATTAATATCCAAAGGTGTTATTTGTAGAAAAAGATTTCTTTTTTTCACTATGGTACCAAGTTTCAACTCGGTTCCCAAAATGCATTGAAACGAGCATAAAATAGTTGAGATAATGCAATTTGTAGTCATGAATTTTGTAATTGAATAGTACATATTAAATTAACAGTTTGATCCAGAATTAGCAGCCCTGGTAGTGCTAACTATTCGAAAAGCACTATAAGGGAGAGTAATGATTAGAAGTATAGGTTTAGTTTCAATGAATACAAATAAATGAAGTCTTTGCAGGAACACAGGATTTTCTATCAATATTCCCAAATAATATCAACAACAAAATACTAGTAGAAGTAATGAGCGGGGTTGGATGTTGTAAAATAAAACTTCATACTATCAACTCACAAAGGTTTTTAAAAGCTGGTTTTTCCTATTATAGAGTGAAAAGTTTTCCCCTTGAATCAACCAAAAATGAACCAACTATGAAAAAATATATATGGTTACGGATTTCAACTCGGAGAAATGAATAGTTTTACATATAAATAAGTTCTTGCTGCTACTAATAATTTCAAGGATTGAGAGATCCTTGGGAAAACTGCATTTTTTCAGTTTACTAAAGAATATTACAAGATCAAGAAGTTTCCATCAAGAGGGTGAAAGTCCTTTGTAAAATTCATCAAATTAATTTGGTAGAGTTGATTGTCTATGCAAAAACTAGTGATGAACTCTTTCTTTTCTCTCAAAAAGGGCTATACACCTTTGTCTTGGAATACCTAAGTCCAAATATCTTTTGATGTTGCAAAAGGTCTTGAATATAAATGTGAATAAAAAAATCCACATTAAGTTTGAATCAAGATATTAAAACTAGCAATTTTTCGCGAGACAACAACATCACGACTAATACTTCCTATTTTTAATTAACCAAACTTTTCTAGAAAAAATTGTTGAAGGTGAGATTTCAGATTACAAGAGTTGGGACATTTGGCTATTTGGCTCCAGTATTAACGCGATGGTTAATATGACAATGAGATATAAAAGAAAAAGATTGATTCAACACATCTCGCCGAGGTTACGAAGGGAAGAAAAGAGCTCGATCACCGAGCCATGTGCACGAACAAAGCACACAGTTGAAGAAAAAATGAAAAATACTAACAATGCATACATGGAGGGTAAAAATCCCATAAAATTTCCAACATTTTTCAATTATATTATCAGAAAAGATAAAGATATAAATATCAATAACAACCTTCCATTTGAAGGCCGAGCTCATGAGTACTATATCATGAAATAAGGGTTCGATCGGGATATGCAAGCTGAGCTAATAAACGAGAAAAACCTTTGCATGAAACGAGCAAGAAAGTGTCGAGTTGGCCAAGGTATGCGGAAAATATTGAAAAATTAATAAAATTTCCAATCAAAAATATCTAACAACACTATAATTTAAATCTACAATGGAGCAAAAGATTTCACCCAAGTAAATCAAAAATTAAGATTTAAAACCCTAATTGAAAGTTAGGAGATAAAATGACAAAGCTAATTTGTAATTAATCATGGAATGTGTCAAAGTGATGAACTAATGAACAAAGAGGGATGTAGTGCCTACTTCCCTTTGACACCTTTTGATACTGATCATGATACTACTGATTATATTATGGACATGATTATGGACTTTATTATAGTATGATGTTAGATGTTAGATCATGGATTATTGTTGACTTGATTCAGTTATGATGCATGATGATTATTAGAGACATTTTGGAAATTGATGTTCATATACTTGTTTGACATGGTTATACTATGGATTTTGTTCAGAAATGTGGTATTTGGATATTGTGAGTAGACCTAGAAATGGAAATTATTTGGTGATGATATAACTATAGAGTAAAATTACAAATGATCTTGTTGGTTTCTTGGATGTTGTTGTGATTCATATATCTAGATGATTTTGGAATTTTAATTATATTATTTTGGATGTTTTGATATGTCCACGAGATCTGAAGAATTTATTTGTGTTTTGCAGGTTAAAATATCACGACAAACATCGGCGGATTGGAAACCAGCCACATTGGAATTCTAGATGAATTCAACAAGGTCACCATGGCAACTTGTATTGTTTGGGTGTGGTTGTTTGATTTGGGGTTCCCATGGGGGATCACCTTTAAATGTGACCAAGGGGTTATGTGTATTTATTAATTGGTTCCTTTGTTTATGTTTGCATGTGTTTATTTTATGGTGCAATGACCCTTTCATTGTTCATTAAATGATGTGTAATATTGTGAGTAATCATAATGTTAAGTTAATTAATTAAAATATGTCATAAGAAAGTAATTAATAGAGTTGTTGGTCTTTAATTAAAGTGTTTTAAGAGATGTGTAAGTTAAATTTTGAGTGCGAAACACTCCACTTTCTTAGAAATTCGAATTTGTCCTTGGAGGCTGATTTTGGAGGCTTGTAGGACAAGTTAAACTTGTCCCACACCTCTTAAATTTATTTACCAACCATACCTATGGTTGGAGAGTTGAAATTATACTTTTATAATGCTTTTTGAGAATACAAATTGTAAGTTTATTGCACTTTTCTTACATACGTTTAAATTCAGTCCTTTGAGGTGTGGGTTGGATTTGAGTATGTAAGTAAATTGTCATATTATTCACCCACCTATTTATTATGCATTGGAGAATGAATTTGACTTTTGGGTTGGGGTTGAGGATGTGTGATGTGGCATCCTATATGGATCCACCTCATCCTCTTCTCTTCCCTCTTATATTAAATTCAAATTTCTTGACTTGTTTTGGGTTTCTTACATTGGGATAAAGCTTGTTGTTTTAGAACTTGGAACAACTCCATCATGGAGAGGTAGGAGCTTGGCTCTTGTAAAGCTTCTCTTTCTATTTATGAAAGTGTTATTGTTGTGAATGTTTTGGTATATTTGTGGGATGTTGGGTAGATGGCCTAGGTATGGTGTAGGAGAAGACTATGGGGTTTATTTTGTGGGAGGCACAAGTGTTTTGGGGAGGTATAAGTGTGGAGGGAGTTGGGATTTGGGTTCCACCTTACAAATAAATAGCTTGCATTTATTTACTCATTATGGGGTGCCATAAGAGGTTAGGGAGGCATAAGGAAATGTGAGGAATAAGGGGTACTTGGGGGAGGCATAAGGGCATGTCAGGGCTTTGATATACTATATTTTGGTGGTTTGAAATCAGGTGGTGATACCCATTTCCCCTTTGGGAGGCATAAGTAGCATCCCCCATAGTTTCTTTCTCCTTTGGCTTGCATGATGAAGCCTGAGTTTTGTTTGCTATGTTTTAATGTGGTTGCAAACTACATTCTATTTTGGACTATGTTTTAAATGTGAAATTTGCATGTGTGTTTGTGGAAGCTGTTGTTGCCATGAGTTGAAACACATCTTTTATTGCATTGTGGTTGGGGCTTGGGGCCAATGAAGAAGGATGACTTCTCCTTGTCATTGGATGTCTTGGTTGGGTGGAGAGCATTGCCTTTCCCTACTCTTGTTGTGATCAAAATTGGAAGAATGATAAATCTACATGTTGTTGTTCTAGAGCAAAGGAAAATGAAATAAAATAGTTGACATCCCTTGTTGAGATAAATCTTATTGTAACCTTCCCACTTGAAGTGGATGAACTTGTATATGTTTTGTAATGGAAATATGTTGTATTGAATATGAAAGTTGTAATTTTGAAATGTAAAGGAGGAAAGTCTAAAAAATTCTCTAGCGGCCCGACTTTCCGCCAGAGTTGGGAAATGCTGAACATGTGTCCTTTCAGACTCATGGGCACGTGGAGGAAAATCGTTCTTTTGTCCCAAAAGGGAAAAAGGAACTAAATTTCTCCCCACTCCGCCAAAGCACAGAGCATGGGAAAAATTTATTTCCCCACCTTTTTGGTCCACATTCCTCCTCTGGGAAAAATTTCTCTCCAAATTCCACAGGCCCGAGTTGGGGAAAATTTTCTCCCTTAGGCCCGCATACCCATTCTTTGGAAAATTTTCCTCCCAAGGTCTGCTAGCCCATAACTTGAGAAATATGAGGAGTTAGGAGGACTTCTTTATATCAACGGAAAGGTGAGAAAATTTCCTATCTAATGGGAATGTTTTGGGAAGTTTTGAGTGCATTAATTTTGAGAAAAAATAGGTTGAATATTTTAAGCTTGTTAGAAAGTGGTATAGTGAGAAATTACCCTCTTAACCTAATTGATTAATCTAACCCTAAGTTTGGACCTTGTGATCTTTTATAATTGTCATATTAACAAATCTATAAGCTATTAATAGTATATTGGCTTTGAAACTTTCTTGCGACTGACTGTTGTCTTGTAACCTAGTTGTAGACTCTTTTAATCAACACAAAAAAATTATTCCATAATTTTCCTAACTAATCCTAGGTTGCTCTTGGGTCTCAAGTGGGTTGTTTTTAGCGGGTGTTACACTTGGTATCAGAGTGATGGTTCAAAGTATTGGGCCATTAGGCACACTAGCAAACGTGAGACATGAACTTTAAACCTAGCACACTTTTAAATATAGGAAAATGACTTAGTTTAGAGATTACACATTTTAGTAAACATAGAAGCTAATTAAAACCTAGAATAAGGAGCTAAGCTGTTGTTTTGCTATGTGTAGGAAGTGCAGGAAACATGAGGAGCCTTTTCACATAGACACTGGGCATACCACCTTTAGATCATGTTATAGTAGCACAAAGTATGAGAGTAGATTTGGATCTACTCGGTATGCGATTACATGCAAGATGAGCGGTATGCATTCCCAAGTTCATCCGAGGCCTGAATCTAGGCATTGGAGGTGTAGTATAGATTCATTGTCCATAGACATTAGCTGAGGTTGTTGAGAAGGCCTATATAGCAGAGGAGACTCAGGGAAAGACCAGCAGGCTAGAGACCGAGTCCGGAGCTGCATACAACAGATGTAGGACAACAGATTGAGGGGATCAATACCTCTTCCTCATGGTGAACAGGGTTCAGCACAGTCATCTTTTATACCACAACAAGTATCAGAAGTAGTCATGTCCACCTTATAGACCTCCATAGAGGTTTGATGCACAAAGAGGTCAAAGTATGGGGCCTCCTCCTAGGGGTCCCATCAGGACACAAGGTGCCCAGAGAGCTCACTCAGTAGGATCTCACTAGCGAAACCTCACGAGTCCATAGCGGGGTCATCGGGATCCACACCATAGACCTCTTGAATACCGACTAGAGAGCTGCTACACAAGGGAGAGGATTACATGGTGTTACTAGACATTTTGGAGAGACTACCCATAGAACCCTAATAACAAGGGTAAGACATAGATCTCAGAGCCTATTGTTGGTGATATGGGGTGTAGTCATAGGATGTACGCAACAATTAAGAACTTCAGGTAGAACATCAAAGTATAGTTATTAAGACTGCAGGTAACATTGGTGGTATTCCTACCTCCATTTTGTTTGATTCTGGTTCTTCTGATTCTTTTATTACACCATCTTTAGTAGAGCGATGCAGGCTAGTGGTAGTTAGGTAGGGTCATAGTTGGGATGTTGAGATGGCTTCTGGAGCCAAGATCTCTGTAGACTCCTTAGTTAAGGAGTGTGTGGTGGATTTGGGACCTTTCATCACTACCTTGGATCTTTGTATCCTTCCTTTGGGCTCATATGTAGTCATCTTGGGTATGGATTGGTTGTCTACACATAGGGCGAGTGGATTATTACCCACAAGATCATATCTTGTCTGCAGTTATCTAGGAGAAGAGGTAGTGTTAGCGGGGGTTAGGAGACCGATTTCTATTCACACCATCTCTGCTATGCAGCTTAAGCGGTGTGTACAATGGGGTTGTCAGATGTTTGTTGTCAAAGTTAGTGACTTATCGAATATGGGTCTAGTGGACATCACTAGATGACAATCCCATTTTGAGAGATTTTGCAAATTTCTTTCTGGGGAGCTACTGGGGTTACCACCCCCATGTGAGATTTATTTTCATATAGATCTTGTTTCGGGAGTGGAACCTATCTCACAAGCACCTTATAGGATGACTACCCCTGAACTCTGCAAGCTCAAGTTATAGCTAGAGGGACTTACGGAGAATGGCCTAATTTATCCTAGCATATCCCCTTGAGGTGCACTAGTGATCTTTGTAAAAAGAAGGATGGATTCTTTATGTTGTGTATTGATTACCACCATCTCGAACAAAGTAACGATCAAGAATCGTTGAGTATTTGGGAGGTGGACATTCATAAGACCACCTTTCGTATGAGATATGGCCACTATGAGTTCACAGTGGTACCTTTTGGTTTGACTAATTCCCTCGCAGTATTTATGAGTTTGATGAATGGGGTATTCAGGATTTCTTAGATAGCTTTGTGCTCATATTCCTTGATGACATTTTGATTTACTCATGTACGCGTGAGGAGCACGAGGGAAACCTTCGCTAGGTTCTTCAGTGTCTTCGGGAGCAGTAGCTTTACGGGAACTTAGAGAAGTGTGCTTTCTTTTAGACGGAGGTGCAATATTTGGGTCACATCATTTCTTGGGAAGGCATCGCAATCGATCCTTCCAATATTAGAGCTATTATGGATTTTCCTACACCCACTTGTGACATAGGTTCGTAGCTTCATGGGATTAGTAGGTTATTACAAGAGATTTGTTCAGGACTTCTCTCGGATTGCACACCCCATCACTTCCCTTCAGTGGAAAGGGAATAAGTTTCTTTGGTCAGACAGGTGTGAGTAGGCCTTCAGGACACTGAAGGAATGCCTTACTACAAAACCTATTCTTGCAAAGTGCGAGATCCACGAGGGTGAGTTATTCGTTTGTACGAATGCTTCTTTGGCCGACTTGGAGGTCTGTTGATGCGCAGGAGGGAAGAGTAGTGGCTTTTGAGTATCACAAACTCAAGGATTATGAGCTTAATTATCCGAATCATGATCTTTAACTTGTGGCAGTTGTGCACACTTTGGTTTGATGGAGGCACTTTTTGCTTGGTCGGAGATTCACATTCGGGATCGACTCGATCACTTGAGTTTTCGCCACCTCTTCATGCAACTTAATCTCAATGCTCGTCAGCAGCGTTGGATGGAGTTTCTTTGTGAGTATGATATGGAGATAGAGCATGTGAAAGGGAAGGAAAATGTGGCGGTAGATGCTCTCAACAGATGGAGACATGTGATTATAGCCACCTCAGTGGGCATAGATTTTGCGAGCAGATTCTTGACAGACTTACTCTTAACAACTTCTGTTAGGATAAATTAATTATGCATTATATGATTTATTATTTAATTAATTTTATTAATTAAATAATAATATTATATGGTTATATTATAAACCATATTATAATTGTAAGTTGTTATATGGTTTTAAACCATATTTGTCTTTTTGTTTCACAGGGATAATTGTTACAATTATTATAACAATTTATATGCTTCCCGGATGTATTATTGGAAGCAGTTGTGAGTATGGTTTTACCTGTGCAACATATTTGTTTGTCTACACATTGCTGTCCAATATGTATAAATATTGCAGCACTCCATTGTAATGGTTAATCAATTTCACATTAATAAAATATACAGGCTTCCGTCCCTGTTTGTGAAATTACATTTGGTACCAAAGAGAAAATTTGGGCTTGTGATCCTGTGAAGGTGTGGAAAGAGAGAGCAGCCAAGATAGAGGAGTTTTGGAGAATTATTTGCAGCATCAAAGAGCCTGTGCAGCCTCCTGCAACCTCCCAGCCCCATCCCTACCTCCTTACACCCTTTCGTTTGTTCTAGGTGTTTAGAACGCAAATTGTTTTTACACCGATGCACTCAAGTACTAGGAAAAAATTGCTGCAGGTGTAGAATTTTTTTTTAAAAAAATTCCCCAATATGGGTTTTGTATCTAAATTAGAAAAGCATTTAGTCTCTTCTAGTTTTAGCAGGTTGCTATATTTGGAGGTCTTTGCATTCATTCATCTCTCGGACCGAGCCATTGCATTCAACGAGGAAACCAACCACGTAGACCTACACAAAGTGGCCATTTTTCTCGAACGTAGCCAATACCGACCTGCACAAGCACAAATCACACAGTGAGTAAAACAAATAGTAAAAAAAATGATTCGCACTCTATACATGCATGCAAAAAGGAAAAAAATAAGAGGAGGAAAACAAATCAATGAAGAGCAAAGCAACAACGAATCAATAAAAAAAGTAGTGGTAAAAAAGCAAAGGTGAAGAAAATAGCTTGAATCTAGTTTTTGGAGCAAAGAAAAACCCTAAAACCACCTCATACCAGCAATAGCCATGTGGAACCTCTGCCACATCTTGTTTAATGAGGTAAGTCATTTTTTCTTCTACTTCAAATACAATTTGCCCAATTTTATACATCAAGCGCTCATAGAGCCAAGGTGGTTAGACCAAATGACTTAGAAGTGGGAGGTGTGGGGTTCGAATCCAAACACCAAATTGAAAATTTTTAATTTGGTGAAATTTTTGCAGAACCGCTAAATTTAGTAGGAAATTTAAATTTAGTTATAACTAACTAAATTTAGCGGAGAAATCCCTAATTTAGGGTAAAAAAACATTCCCCCATTCAACCTATTTTTTCATTCCGGGAAACTTTCTCTAAAAGGGGGATACCTAAAAATTGCATTTTCACTTTTTTTTTTTGCAATTCTTTACATTTTGGGTTGTATTGGGCTCAGGAGGCCACAAGGCCCGCAAAAAGCAAAAAAAAATTGCCTGCCATTCAAATTTTCCATATTTTTGAATGTAATTTGTATATTGCTTTATATTGTACTAATTTTCGAGTTGCTATAGTCAATCTGTAAATTTTGTAATCGCTCTCAAATCGCGAATTGTAAAAAAAAGAGTATAAAATTTGTTCTATAACACTCACGAGATCCTAGATCTCATTCGTAGCATTGGGTATATGCGGTTCCTCTGGGAAGCGCTTATGGGTAAATTCATTGTGACTACTACTATAATTAATGCCTAATATAGCTACAACAATGTCGTCGGCATCAACCCTTTAAATCGACAAGGAGTAATAAGGTCACAAAGTGTACACACTATGAACCATCCCATCTATCTCGTGAACAATTGCATGACATAAATCTAGACTGAGAAATTATCCAAGTATATAGCGAGGTTACGCACGTGTATGAGGATATTTCTTTGAGCTAGTGTTAATAATCGCATAGACCCCATAAGTATTGTCTTGGTACCATGTATTGAATTCTTTCATGTACGTTAACACCTCTTTCACGTACCACCGGGTATATAGAAAGGGTGAGCTTCTTCCACGTACCACTGGGTATATCGGAAGGGTGCGTATATAGAAAGGTTTGGTATATCAGATTGACGGTATATAGATTGGGAGACCTAATACCTGGAGTGATAAGAGCTAAACCCTGTCAGTGATCTCTGCAAAATGGGCACCAATACCCCCAAATGTTTTCTTCTGAATTCACAATTGCTCAAAGTAAACAACTATGCTACATGGAAGACTAAAATCAAGACACATCTTGAGTTTGAAGAAATCTAGCATATTGTGAATGGTACTCTGACCAGATCAGCAATTGATACAACACAACAACGGCAGTTTGATAAAGTAGATCAGAAGGCCAAACTCATCATCTTTTTGGAGTGTTTGATGATGTGCAACCCCACATTCGAGATGCCAAAATAGTGAAAGAAGTGTGGGATAAATTGATCACAGTATATGAGGCAAAGAACAAGAATGTTATACTCAATTTACAGAGTCGGTGACATCACCTTGAAGTTCAAGAAGAATGAGAAAATTGAAGATTTCTTAAGAAGAGTTACATAATTGAGGGCTTCACTTCTAGCCCTAGGAGAACCGGTCACAGATGATGTTCTCATTCCCATTGTTCTGAGAGCACTCCCCTCTTCTTACCACATTTTTTCACAACACTAAACGTGTCAGATATGACAGTTAGTTTTGAAAAACTGGTAAACCTATTGCAACAAGAGGAAGCAATGCACAATAAGGATGATGAAGAGGAGAAGGCACTGTCTTCACATCAAAAATGGAAAGAAAAAGGTAAAGGAAAACCTAATTCCTATTAAAAATCCCAAAATCAAAATTAGTATCAAGGGGACAGACAATAGAAGAAGCAATGTCCTATCTATAAAAGAGGACATAACCTACAAGATTGTTGGTATAATACTTACAAGAAAGGTTCATCCAACAACTCGGACCTCAACAACAACAATCTTACAAGGGACATTCTAACAACAATCATGGGCAGAAAAAGGGGAACTGGAAAAGAAGACCCCACCAACAAGGTAATATTGTTGAGCAACAAGAACAATCAGACAATGAAGACTACTTATTCACTACTCGATCAAGTGAACCATCCACGTCATCTAGTGATGTCGGTATGTTGATTCGAGAGCCACTCGACACATGACTAGCCACAGAGACTGGTTTATTTCAATGAGGGACACACCATCAAAAAATCATGTTTCATTGGGAGATGATTCTTTATATACAGTTCAGGGGATTGGGAACATTTCTCTACCCCTTAGTTCACACAAATGTAGAGTATCAAATGTCATATATGTCCCACTGGGTTGAGAAAGAATCTTCTTTGATTAGTCAACTTCTAGATCACAACCTAAAAATTGACTTTGATAGTCAATCCAAAAAGAAAACGTGTTTGATTCAAGATAAATCAAGAGGCTCGAAAATAATTGCAAAAGCCTCAAATGTGGGATGCATGTTCCAACATGATTTTATTCACGAGAGATGATCGGGCACTTGTGGCTAAAAGCTCTACCTCAACATAGTTGTGGCATCAAAGATTTGGTCATGTAAGTTTCTAATATCTCGAAACACTTTGCTAGTGTAATATGGTACATGGGCTACCTTCTCTTCATAAGGATACAAACAAATGTATTCATTGCCTAGTAGGCAAACAACGTAGAGCTTTGTTCCAGAGGAGTACATTTGAGCTCATGGTAAACTTGACTTGGTTCATACCAATATTTTTGGTTCGATGCACCCAAGTCATTCTAGGTTCAAGATACTTCATGCTTTGTGTTGACGACTATTCAAGAAAAATGTGATTTTTTTGTCTTTGTAAGAAAAGTGAAGCGTTTGAAACCTTCAAAAAGTTCAAAGTAGAAGTTGAGAAAGAAACTAGTTGTCACATCGAAC
This sequence comes from Taxus wallichiana var. yunnanensis, assembly GCA_018340775.1. Taxonomy (NCBI): domain Eukaryota; kingdom Viridiplantae; phylum Streptophyta; class Pinopsida; order Cupressales; family Taxaceae; genus Taxus; species Taxus wallichiana. The sequence goes on from CM031238.1 coordinate 745,457,594, forward strand.
TCTCCACTCCAGATCGAGGGGGAGAATTCACCAATGATGAGTTTAGAGACTACCTACAAACTCATGAGATTCATCAACAAATGCCTCCTCCACACACATTGTAGCAAAATGGTGTTGTTGAGAGAAGAAATTGTGTTATCATGGAAATGGTGCGATGCATGATCAATGAGTCCGGACTTGCAAAAACATTCTGGGTAGAAGTAGTAAATACAATAGTGTATTTGTTGAACAGAGCACCCACAACTTCTCTTGATGGAATGACACCACAAGAATCATGGTCAAAAGGGAAACCATCCATTGCACACCTCAAAGTATTCAGGTACAAAGCAAGCATGCACATACCCAAACAGAACAGAAAGAAATTGGAAATGAAGTCACAGAAAATTGTCTTCATTAGGTACAGTGAAGAGACTCTTGGGTATATATTGATGGATCCTAAGACCAGAAAATTCTACACCAGCAGAGATGTTGAGTTTTTTGAGAAGAAGGAAGTAGAGACTCCTCCTCCGGACTCACAAGATGTAGATTTTTCACCTGTTGTAAAAATTGAAGTTGATGTTCCCTCAGAAGATGAAAGTAATGATGGGGATGATGGTGTTGATCGAGATAGAACCACGACCCATGGGAATAGTTCAACGTATGCCTAAATGGTGTACAAGTACATTACGAGATGCAAGAATGGATGCTCCACCAGATACATCCATCCCCTGGACCACTGAGACTCACAAAATAAATCAAGAGAAGAAGTTAAATTTTCTTTAATGAGTAGAGTTATTCAATCAAATGAGCCCTCACACAGTCTAGGAATCCCTACAGTCAAAATCTTGGAAAGATACCATGGATTCTGAATATCAATCAGTGATGAAGAATAACACTTGGCAGCTTTTCGATCTTCCACCAGGGGAAGAAACCCATTGGATGCGAGATGGATATTTAAAACAAAGTACAAATCAGATGGGACAGCGGACAAGTATAAAGTGAGACTTGTAGAAAGAAAGGGTACACACAAAAGAAGGCATTGACTATGATGAGACATTTTCTCCCACAACTAAGATCAAAATGATCGGGATGATCTTTTCTAGCTGCACAATTTTGATGGAAAGTCCACCAAATGGATGTAAAAGTTCCTTCCTAAATGGAGAATTACAAGAAGAAGTCTACATGACTCAAGTGAGGATATGTAGTACACGGTTAAGAAGTAAAGGTATGGAGACTCGGGAAATCTTTGTATGGGCTCAAACAGGCACCCTGACATGGTACATCAAGATTGGTGAACATCTTGTACAACATAGATTTGTTAGAAATCCATACGATCCCAATCTCTACCTCAAAAAGAAAGGGGGGGAGATGGTGATTGTTGTTTTCTATGTTGATGATCTAGTCATCACTCGTAGTTCATTAAGAATGATCGATGTAATGAAGAAATATCTTAATTGATCCTTCGACATGACCGATCTCAAAGCTAATGCATTAATGTCTTGGATTAGAAGAATGGCAGAAAGAGAATCATTTTTTTTTCTCAGATGAAATATACCAAGACAACACTCGAGAAGTTTAGGATGATGGATTACACACCGATTACTACACCCATGGAGAATAAATTACAGTTATCTCATTCAGATCCATCTCCTGAGGTAAGTGCCACTCTCTATCAATAGTTGATTGGGAGTCTCATTTACCTAGCCTAAACTAGACCGAGATATCACTTTACAAGTAAGTATTCTATCTAGGTTCATGTAGGAACCCAAAGTGTGTCATTGGAAAGCAGCAAGGTGCATCTTGAGATATCTCAAAGGATCAATGGATCTTGGTCTAGAATACAAGAAGAACGACAACTTCTTCTTGTCTAGATATTCGGATTCAAGATCATGTAGGAAATATTGATGATAGAAAATCCACTTCAGGATTTGTATTCTTTATGGGATCTAGACCAATATCATGGGGAAGTAAGAAACAACACTTTGTTTCTCACTCTTCCATAGAAGCCAAGTATTGTTCTACAGGAGAAGTCTTTCTGTGAAGCAATTTGGCTATGTCGCATACTAGAAGGACTTGGAATACCACAGAAAACCAACCACCATGTATGTTGACAATGAATGTGTTCTCAAACTTGTTCGCAATCTAGTTTTTCATGAGAGAACAAAGTACATTGAGTTACTGAGTTTATTTCATATCCGAACATGTGTTGAAGCACAACATCGAGCTTCAATACTATCCAACAACTAAACAAGGGCAAGCAGATATCTTCACAAATTCACTTGCACGTGACAAGTTCGAGTTGTTCAGAGAGTTCCTCTCCTCATCCCTTGAGACAATGCACAATTAAGGGGGGGAATGTTAGGATAAATTAATTATGCATTATATGATTTATTATTTTATTAATTAAATAATAATATTATATGGTTATATTATAAACCATATTATAGTTGTAAGTTGTTATATGGTTTTAAACCATATTTGTCTTTTTGTTTCACAGGGATAATTGTTACAATTATTATAACAATTTATATGCTTCTCGGATGTATTATTGGAAGCAGTTGTGAGTATGGTTTTACCTATGCAACATATTTGTTTATCTACACATTGTTGTCCAATATGTATAAATATTGCAGCACTCCATTGTAATGGTTAATCAATTTCACATTAATAAAATATACAGGCTTTCGTCCCTGTTTGTGAAATTACAACTTCTACATTATAGTTTGAGCCAAGATCTAGTCTCGAGACCCCTTGAGGGGAATTTTGATGGTTTCTCACTAGAGGCAGATGGCCTTCTTAGGCACAAAGGTTAGATTTATGTTCCCAGAGATGAAGGCTTGAGGTAGGACATATTCATAGAGGCACATCGTACACCCTATTCAGCCCATCCTAGGTTCAAGAAGATGCATGCTACATTGAGACAGGTTGTATGTCTGGAGAGGACTTCACAGAGACGTGGCTCAATTTTTGTCACATTGTTTAGAGTGCCAAAAGTGAAGGCCGAGCATCAGCATCCAGCTAGCCTTCTCTTTCCTCATGCTATACCAGAGTGGAAATGGGACACCATTTCCATGGACTTCATTGTTGGGCTACCGATGTCGAGATATCACCATGACGCCATCATGGTCACGGTTGATAAATTGACAAAAGTGGCTCACTTTTCTCTAGTGAAGACCACTTATATAGCTAGTGTAGTGGCACAGGTATATCTTGATGAGATTGTCAGGTTGCATGGGATTCCGTGGAAGATCATTAGTGACTGTGATCCTTTGTACACTTCCCATTTTTGGACTACCATTGAGTATGCCCTCGGAACAAATATCAATTTCAGTACAACATATCACGTCGAGACAAATAGATAGGTAGAGTGGGTAAATAAGATTTTAGAGGATATGCTCGGGATGTATGTGATGGATCAGCAATCTAGATGGGAGGAGTACTTTGTACTTGGTGGAGTTTTCCTACAATACATTTTTCATAGTTCTATAGGCATGGCTCCTTTTCGAGCTTTGTATGGCGAGAGGGTGCGGGACAACTCTTAGTTGGGACAGTTAGAGGACAAGGTTTCTCTTGGACCAGCTTTGTTACATGAGATGGAGCAGGTAGGTAGTTTTGATCGAGCAGAGATTATAGGAGGCACATGACATGCAAAAGATGTATGCGATCAGCATAGGAATGACCGTATTTTTGATGTGGGCATGAATTTTTCCTTTGTGTCGAGCCACATAAGAGCCCTATCTATTATCAAAAAGGTTCTAAGTTAGCTCCTAGATTTGTTGGTCCTTTTGATATCTTGGAGAGTATCAGCCTTTTGGCATACCGTCTAGCATGCCTTGCCACCTTTGCCTTGTCTCACGTACATGATCACTTTTTTTTTTTTAGTACACGGAGATATGTTGCAAACCCTTATCATGTGCTAGATTGGACATCATTGCAGGTGCAAAATCAGGGCAGGTGATGGTGGAGACCATCCGCATTATAGAGTGCGGAGCCTAGGCCTTCAAGGCAAAGAGATTGATCGAAGTCCGGGTGTAGTGGGACAAATATGATGAGATGGCAACCACTTGGGAGCATGCTACATTGTTACAAGTTTAGTTTCCACATATTTTCCAGTGACTACCAAGAGGAAGTCGAGTCTAAGGCGAGGGGGATGTAGTTCCTACTTCCCTTTGACACATTTTTGATATTCATCATGATACTACCGATTATATTATGGACATGATTGTGGACTTTATCATAGTATGATGTTAGATGTTAGATCATGGATTATTGTTGACTTGATTCGGTTATGATGCATGATGATTATTAGAGACATTTTGGATATTGATGTTCATATATTGTTTGACATGGTTATACTATGGATGTTGATCGGACATGTGATATTGAGATATTGTGAGTAGACCTAGAAATGGAAATTATTTGATGATGATATAATTATTGAGTAAAATTGTAAATGATCTTTTTGGTTGCTTGGATGTTGTTGTGATTCATATATCTAGATGATTTTAGAATTTTAATTATATTATTTTGGATTTTTGATATGGCCACAAGACTGATCAAGGTATTTGTTTTTGCAGGTTAAAATATCACAACAAACATTGGGGGATTGGAGACCAACCAAATTGGAATTCTAGATGAATTCAACAAGGTCACCATGACAACTTGTATTGTTTGTGTGTGGTTGTTTTGTTAGGGGTTCCCATGGGGGGGATCACCTTTAAATGTGACCAAGGGGTTATGTGTATTTATTTATTGGTTCCTTTGTTTATGTTTGCATGTGTTTATTTTATGTTGCATTAAACCTTTCATTGTTCATTAATTAATTAAAATATGTCATAAGAAAGTAATTAATAGAGTTGGTCTTGAATTAAAGTGTTGTAAGTGATGTGTAAGTTAACTTTTGAGTGTGAAACAGTCCACCTTCTTGGAAATTCGAATTTTACCTTGGAGTATGATTTTAGAGGCTTGTGGAACAAGTTAAACTTGTCCCACACCTCTTAAATTTATTTACCAACCATACCTATGGTTGGAGAGTTGAAATTATACTTTTATAATGGTTTTTTAGAAGACAAATTGTAAGTTTTATTGCACTTTTCTTACATATGTTTAAATTCATTCCTTTGAGGTGTGGGTTGGATTTGAGTATGTAAGTAAATTGTCATATTACTCACCCACCTATCTATTATGAATTGGAGAATGAAGTTGACTTTTGGGTTAGGGTTGAGGATATGTGATGTGGCATTCTATATGGTTTCACCTCATCCTCTTCTCTTCCCTCTTCTATTAAATTTGAATTGCTTTCCTTGTTTTGGGTTGCTTGCATTGAGATTAAGCTTATTTTTTTGGAACATGGAATGACTCCATCATTGAGAGGTAGGAGCTTGGCTCTTGTAAAGCTTCTCTTTCTGTTTATGAAAGTGTTATTGTTGTGAATATTTTTGTATATTTGTGGAATGTTGGGTAGATGGCCTAGGTATGCTGTAAGAGAAGACTATGTGGTTTATTTGGTGGGAGGAAAAAGTGTTTTGGGGAGGTATAAATGTGGAGGGAGTTGGGATTTGGGTTCCACCTTACAAAGAAATAGCTTGCATTTCTTTACTCATTATGGGGTGCCATAAGAGGTTGGGGAGGCATAAGGAAATGTGAGGAATAAGGGGTACTTGGGGGAGGCATAAGGGCATGTCAGGGATTTGATATACTATATTTTGGTGGTTTGAAATCGGTGGTGATACCCATTTCCCCTTTGGGAGGCATAAGTAGCATCCCCCATAGTTTCTTGCTCCTTTGGCTTGCATGATGAAGCCTAAGTTTTGTTTTCTATGTTTTAATGTGGTTGTAAACTACATTCTATTTTTGGACTATGTTTTAAATGTGAAATTTGCATGTGTGTTTGTGGAAGCCTGTTGTTGTCATGATTTGAAACACATATTTTATTGCATTTTGGTTGGGGTTGGGGCCAATGAAGAAGGATGGCTTCTCCTTATCATTGGATGTCTTGGTTGGGTGGAGAGTGTTGCCTTTCCCCTGCTCTTGTTGTGATCAAAATTGGAAGAATGATAAATCTACATGTTGTTGTTCTGGAGAAGAGGAAAATGAAATAAAATAGTTGATGGTGATCGTTGTTGAGACAAAATTATTATTGTAACCTTCCACTTAAATTGGATGAACTTGTATATGTTTTGTAAAGGAAATATGTTGTATTAAATATGAAAGATGTAATTTTAAAATGTAAAGGATAAAATTCTAAAAAATTCTCTAGATCCGAATTTCCGCCAGAGTTGGGAAATGCCAACACGTGTCCTTTCAAGCTCACGAGCGCACAAAGTCAAATCACTCGTTTTTCCCAAAAGGGAAAAAGCCGCTATAGTTCTCCCCACTCCACCAACTGCGCATGGTAAAAATTTACTTCCCCACCCTATCGGTCTGCATTCCTCCTCCGGGCAAAATTTCTCTTTGAATTCTGTAGACCCGAGTTGGGGAAAATTTTCTCCCCTAGGCCCGCAGATCCGTTCTTGGGAAAAATTTCCTCCCATGGTCTATCGGCCCATAACTTGAGAAATATGAGGAGTTAGGAGGACTTATTTATATCACCAAAAAGGTGAGAAAATTTCCTATCCAATGAGAATGTTTTTGGGAAGTTTTGAGTGGATTAATTTTGAGAAAAATTAGGTTGAATATTTTAAGCCTATTAGAAAGTGATATAGTGAGAAATTACCCTCTTAAGCTAATTGATTAATCTAACCTTAAGTTTGGACCTTGTAATCTTTTATAATTGTCATATTAATAAATCTATAAGTTATTTATATTATATTGGCTTTGTAACTTTTTTGCGACGATTTTTTCTTGTAACCTAGTGTAGACTCTTTTAATCAACAAAAAAATTATTCCATAATTTTCCTAACTAATCCTAGGTTGCTCTTAGGTCTCAAGTGGGTTGTTTGTAGCGGTCGTTCTGAGGAAGAGTGTCACATAGAACCTCAGTAATTTATGTGACTGTAAGATTTTCCTTGACTAGGGCACCTGGAATGGGTCAGGGGTTCTTGCAGTCTTTGCCGCACTGCTTTGGGTGTCTGTGACTACTGAAAACCTCATAAAACTTCATTTTCGGCTCTAAATATGTTCACTATCCTTTTCTTCTTATCACAAATATGTCACACAATGATAGCCGATGTCTCTAATAACCTACAATAAATAAATGACCTACAAAACCATAAAAAAACACATCAAATCCCAAAAATAAAATAATGCAAATGAGGGGTCGAGACTTTCATCGGTTTTCAAATGTGTGATCTATTTTTTTGTGTTGAAATCATGCCCTAGGTTGCTCTTGTGCATGTCACACTTGAATAGCGAGCAAGTATCTAGATGTAGAAATTGTGGATAGATGTGTGCATGAAATAATTAACTTCCTATCCTATGAAGTCTATGAACAAAAATGCAATCCCTTTCCCTTGTGTAGTTGTTAGATGGATTCTTGAATAATCTTCTAATGGTGTTTAGATGGAACCTTAGGTGGTGATAGTTAATGCTTAATTATTTATCCATTATTATGATCACATAGCTTTATATTTGTATGATTCCCTTGCTTGAATTTCTTAATAAACCCTGAAAAGGCCGACTAACAAAAATATAAGATGCACAAATGACTAGAAAAGACCCAAAAGATGTGAATAAAGTACAAAGAGGTCAGAGGTGCCATGATGGGATGGGGCACCTTGTGCTAGTCTCCATAATGAGAAATGTTGAAGTATGAAAAGATAGACTGGGATAGAAAGAGTGTAAGATAAAAAGTAGCCAAAAAAAGCAAAAAAATGGGGCCAAATACATGTGTTAATTACTAATTATTTTACTTAGGAATCATATGAATGGTAGTATGCAATCAGGAGTAGATAGATACCCAAAGTGTGTGATTTAGTGTCTACATTTTCCCCCACTTTATGTTGCTGAGTGAAAGTTCGATAACATAACGTAGATAGAAGATGTGTACCCAATAATCAAGTAGATTGATGGAGAAAACCATGTCAAGAGACAAGGAAAAGTGTGGAGTGATAAAAATGTGAAGCATTCAAACTAAAGAGGAAAAAGTGTAAAAAGTGATGATGATGACCCTATGATGATAATGTATGTGTAGATGTTGCATTTGTGCCTATTGTCGATGTTGATGCTAATGTGATTTATTTTGTGATTGGTTTTGTTTATGTGTGATGTGACTACTTCTTCCCATAAGGATAGACCTACAAAAGAGAAGAATGAAGAAGTAGTAAAGTATGTGTGTATATGATCAAAATAAGTAAAAAATATGTAATGAAGTATGTAAAATTGTAAAAAGGAACATGTTAACCTGATATGTGATGAGTGAATGAGATAGAAAGGATCCTATAGATGATGTAGAAGAATGATATTTTTTGGTGATCTCACACCAATTACGTTGAATAATTTTGTTTGGGAGATCTCACACCAAGACATAGAGTAAGTGCAGGGAAAAAAGTCAGCTATCATCCTCCAACATTTAACTACTTCCGAAAGTATATAACACCAAAGTGTAGATGGTGTGTGAAAATATGATCTAGTTCGAACAATTATGATCCAATGCAAAAGTAGAAAATGTTGTGTAGTGCATGCATGTCGAGTGCTAAGGATTGTGTGCCTTGTAAAATCCATTATGTGAAGTGTTGTAGATTGTGATGAAAAAACAAATGTTGTGTAGTTACCCTTTATTCATAGGCATCCATTAAGGGTTAGGGGCACCGGAAACTACTGTGATGGTCCTGGACACTAGCGTTTGTGTTGTCTTTGAGGACATGAGTTAGATTATGAGCCTTGTTTGAGATTGATGAGTGTGTATTACCACTATTGAATTGTGATTATAAGAGACTCGTATTTGGTAAATTTTTCACCTAAATGATTCCCCCCTCATTTTGGGTGCATGTGACATCATTGAAGAGTATGCATCCTAAAGAAGGACCGACTGTTGTGTTGGAAACCGATGCCCTGTAATGGGAGGGAGTGTGCTTGGTAGAAACCAAGGCACATGCAAACTAAGTGGTTAGGAGAAAATTCTAAGTATAAGAAAGAAAAACATGCATGTAATATGTAAGATAAGCATGCAAGAAGATAATGTAGGAATACAATAATGCAAATAAAATAGATTGCGAAAAGCAGGGTTTCAAACATGGGACACCCACAGTGTCACAAGACAATCATGACCATAGTGGCCACAAGCATAGAGAAAATCAGAGAAGAAAAAATACAAAGGAAAATTCCACAAACAATGGCATAAAATGAAAAGTAGAAGAAAACCAATAGTAACAGAAAAGCATAGAAGCAAGTATACTAGTAAGAAAAATATTGTGCATGAAGAACCAATTAGCATGTTAGAAACATAGAAATTATGTCAAGGTGTGTACAATCTGATATACTAATGTGATATGAAAAATTAAATAGTAGCACCTATAGTGTACGAAAGTGAATTCCCCCGGATTCGATGTGGGACCTGATGCAGGTAATCGTCAACAAGGAAACTTTTAGTGGTGTATTTTTCATAAACTCAAGAATATTAGGAATTTTGGAAATTGGAAATGGTGAATTTTCAACGATCAGTTGCCCCCTACTTTGCCTAAAATTTTCACTGATAAGTCATTTGTATAGGTTAGTTTGCCTACTATTTATACGTAAAAATTAACTTATGCATGTATTTGTCGAGGTATAATACATAGCCTAAGCGGTTATAGGGGGTACCCATTTAATACATACATAAAAAAATGGTTATTCATCCAACTTAGGTTGGATAGACAACCATTGTCTTCCATCCATCCAAGGTTAGAAGGTAGACAATGGATGGCCATCGAACCTTGGTTGGATGACGAAAATGGACCGTCGCCCAACCCAAGTTGGACAATTGGGTTAGATGACAAAAATAGACGGTCATCTAACCCAGGAAATCCCTCTAACCCAGGTAAAACAACTTGGTTAGATGATAGAAAATGGATGGCCATCAAACCCTAGTTGAACAACCATCCATTGTCTATCGTATAACCCAGGTTAGACGGTGTCTAACCTAGTTGTACTGAGAAGACAATGGACATCCATATAACTTTGGGTTATATGGCCATCCATTTTCTTCTATATAACTTGGATTAGACACCATCCAACCCATGTTGTAGAGAAGATGAAGGACGACTGTTTAACCCAGTCAACATTTCCATGAAATAGTTTTTCAAAAACTCACCATCAATGTGAAAGTCGATTTTGGATATTCACCACCCATTCTAAACTTATATTTTAGAGGGGGGTCTTAAAATGAACCATGTGCACTAAACATCCATTATCCGTGTGTGGATATTTATACTATATAGTCGAACTATAAATAAAGTGAACACGCACATGTATATAATAAGATAAATGACATATAAGATATATGTATAACATGTATAACAAAGTACATGCAATGAGTAAATGTAATCAAGACTAAATATAATAAATACATGTAGTATGTTTTGGATGGGTGAGATGGAATCAAAAGAAAAGTTAATGTGATAGGATCTCTGCATGCCCCCTGAGTGAGTGTGAATGAGTGTGTATGTGGTGAGGTTCATTTTTACATGCCACCTCAGTAGTCAATAACGAACTGTAGAAAAAGAGTGCATCATGGGGAAATGGTTTGAGTTGTATGCACTAGAAATATGTGATCGATAGAGTGTAGAGCATAGAGCATAGAGCATAGAGTGTGAGTGTGCAAGATATTATGGTGGGATTCATTTTAGATGTAAACCCTCAGTAATAAAGTATGTACAATGGAACTAGACTACGTCATAGGGTGGTGTGTCATGTTGATTGTGTGAGAGATATGTTGAATGTGTAATTTACTATGTTGATTGCATACATGAGCAATGTTTCATGTAATGTGAGAGAGGTATGTTGTGTGATGTAGGAGATATATGTTGTGAAAGCACTAAGTGTATAACATGTTGTAAATGTCTCGAGTGTTTTACATGTTGTGAATACATCAAGAAAGTTATGTTTATGAAAGTGTTGAATGCATAGTGTTTTGTGAATGTGTCGAGTGTGCAATGTGTCACAAGTGTATGTCAAATGTGTAGTGTGTGAGGTTCATGTGTATAGGATGCCCTCAATAGTCAAGTGTGCACCATAGCACGAAAGTGCATCATCGAGTAAAGACGACATTAATGTATCAAGATGTGTATGTTATTTTTGATATACGAAGTGTTGAGACTATAGGATGCATGTCAATGTTAGAGTGGGGGAGAAATAATTTTAGGCCCCCAAGTGTGTGATGATGAATGTGATATCCGATGAAAGTAAAAGATGAGGGTTCTCCACCCAATATTTGTGGAGATGAAGGTGTCCGACCATACTCTAAGGCTCATGGTATATGAGATGACTTTTTATCCATGAATGTGCATGATATGTAAGACACAATTGTTACCTAGGTAAAAGAGACCACGAAGGTGATGTGTACCTATAGAAGGGAGACTGTGGAATTGTTGAATACCTATGTGAATGAGACTTTGGAGATGATGAAGACCTATGCACAGGAGATTGTGGAGGAAATGAAAACATATATGAGATAACATGAGGAGGTGAAGAATTCCTAGATTAAGGATTGGTTAGAATGAGATACCTATAATTATATGGCATACTAACAAACCAATGAGAGTGTATATATCTTTCATGAATCGGAGAGATAGGAAAAGATTGAGATTTAGAATCGATAGGTCGTGGGGACCTAGATTCTCTAGTGATCGTAATGGTAACCTTAATCGAAGGTTATGACCATGGAGTGGACGGTGGAATACCATTCATAGTAATGACTTGCTTAAATTGTGAATGAATTTCAGATGTAAAAGATTCATGGAGATGATAGATTGAGATGCGCAGACCGAGGGGAGACCTAAGAACATGTCACACCCTTCAAATGAAGGTGCCATAAGAAAGGGCACAATAATGGTAAGAGCACCAATAGGATCGGAAGCTTGAAAAAACCATATGATTTAAGGATTATATATGAAATTTTATAGAGTGGATAGTTGATAATGACAAGGAGTGCAGTAGAACATGCGTTGATTCACCATGATGGATCAACTCTATTGTTATTGATATAAATGGATTTAATATAAGGGTTAATGTATAAGCGATCAGCAGAGAATGTATCATGATAATCATGATTGGAGAAAAAAATAATAAGTGGGGATGTTTGAGTATGAGAAACTAGAAAATCAAGAGTCCCCAATGTAGGAGGAAGCACAACAAAATATATATGATTGGCTAAAGAGTCGGTTGATTTCTTATCATGTTTCGGAAGACGATTATTGAAGAGTGTGAAATTATGATTTTTGTTGATGGATGCGAAGTTGCACGCTTCTAAAGCTCATTTGCATTATTATCGATGAGATCTTGGATAAGATTGTGAAGTTTTAAACATCGATCCGTAGAATGTATAAACACATGATGATAGTCACATTTGATATTTTCATTGTAATTATGAGCGTTAGGAAGAGATGGGTCTTAATTGAGTGGATGAGTAAAGATAATAATATTGATCTCAACAAGTTGTGGCGTAGAATATGTAGAGCGATGACCAATTTATTGTATGCTTGCTTAGGTGTTTGCCATTGGAGATCTTTAGTGTTAAATACAACATTAAAAATGAATTTAGCTTCATGTAGGTTTAGGTGATGGTTTGAAATTTATTTTTCTTTGAAAATGCGTCGAAGATGAATCTTTTTCATGATAGTTAAGTTTTCCTATAGATAAGAGTTTTGTTTCACGTAGTTTAAGAATATGACATAATTTCTTAAATGATGGAGAGGTTTCAAAGATAATGCTTTCCTACAGAGGTGGAAATATACTTTGTACGAATAAATCTTTAAACTCAGAGTCTGCAAGTACATTAGACATCTTAGCTAAGTTGTTTTTTTATTGTAAGACATACTCTTCTAGATGTTCATTAGAACCTTTTTAAAGTTGTGTGAGTTGATCATATCAGATCTTAGAGCCAATATTGATAGAGAAATGATCTAATAAAGCATCATCTAGATGCATTAAATATGTTCCCTGAGTGAACAAGTATGTCATATACCCAATGCATTGCATAAGCATGACGAATATAATGAAATATCTTAGCTAGAAGAATATGATCATCTAAAAAATCTAGATATGCCACATAAAATACTCGAAGATGTTCGTCACAATGCCCATTAAAAATGGGAAGATTGGGGGTGACCAAGTTAGGAGTAAATGGGTAAGTGAAAATGTAAGGTGTGAATGAATTATGAAGTAGTAAAGTAGAATCCAAAGATGGAGATGCATAATAAGTATCTTGCTATAGTTTTTGTATTTGAACTTGGATATATTAGTAAAGGGAGGATAAGTCCGGAATGCTAGAGGAAGAGAATTTATGCATGTGAGAAACTAGAGATAAAGTGAAATGGTTGGTGAGAGTAGGAATATAAACGAGATTTTGGTAGAAATAGGAAAAAGAGTGGAAGCAAGTGGTTGAGTAGCAATGGCCATGGAGGTTAGAACAGAGGAAGAGACATTAAGCTCCACAAGATAGGTGGATTCCTCATGAGCACCGAATAAAATCAAGTCTAGATCTTGTTGATTCTTAAAGCAATATGATCATTAAGGTATTTAAGGTGGGCTTCAGTAAATTTTCCATAATATTGAGCCATAGTTATAAGAGGATAAAATCCCTAAAAATAAAGTGGATTCGAGTGACAGTTCTCCAAAATGATTAATAAAAATATTGACAAATGAATTAAATTCCTAATCTAAAATAGGTAACAACACCGTAAATTAAATATACAATAAGGTTTAAAATTTGAACCAAGCAAATAAGAAATTAAGATTTACAATCCTAAGTGAAAATGAGGAGATAAAATAACTTATATAATTCACAATTAATCCTAGACTATTTTTAAGTGACAAACTGATCAACAAAGAGGGAATAATGTCACACAAAGCCTCTTAAAATTGTGTGACTATAATATTTACAGAACGGGGTGCCTAAAGTTGTTTGAGGGCACTATATACCTGCTCTTGGTTCGTATGACTACTCAAACCCTCAGAAAAATTCCTTCACAGGGTTGCAAGATGTTTGTTTTCTTTCACTTCTTGTCTATATTATGTCACACAATGATCGTTGATGTCACAAATAACTTGCAATAAAGAAGTGACCTGTAAAACCCTCAAAATCACATAAAATCCCAAAAAGAAAATAATGCAAATGAGGGGTCAGAATATCCTCATTTATCCAAAAAGTGATCTTATGATTGAGCGTTGAAATACATTTCAGACCCAATGTAGTTCTATGTGTGTTTGTGTCAAAATCATGCGCTAGATAGCTCTTGTGCATGTCGTAGTTGAATAGAGAATAATTAGCTGGATGTAGAAAATGAAGATAGATGTGTGCATGAAAGAATGAACTTCCCCTCCTATGAAGTGCATGCAAAAGAATGTAGTCCCTTTCCCTTGTGTGGATGCTAGATGAATTCTTGAATTATCTTCTAATGTTCTTTAGATGTGACCTTAGGTGATGATAGCTAATGCTCAATGCTTGGTCATTTATTATGATCACATAACTTTATATTCATATAATTCTCTTCCTTGAATTTTATAATTAACCCTGAAAAGACCAACTACCAAAATGATAAGATGCCCAAACATCTAGAAAGGACCCAAAATATGTGATCAAAGTACAAAGAGGTTATCGGTACCCAGAGAGGTTGGGGTTCCTCGCGGCGACATCCTAGTTGGGCACTAGTGTCCATAATGAGAAATGCCAAAGTATGAAAAGAAATACTAGGATAGAAAGAGTGTAAGATCAAAACTGGAAATAGAAAGAAAGAAAAGGTGGAAAAATGCATGGGTTAGTTAGTACATTTCTTAGTTAGGAATCATGTGAATAATAGTATGTGATCGGGACTAGATACATACCCAAAGTACATGGTTTAGTGTCTACATTACCAAGATTGAAAACTATATGAGATTTGTATGACTTGAGTGGAAGAATTTGATTCCTATTAAAATCATCAAAGATAAATAAGATGTAATATTTATATTATTTCATTATCTATTAACAAAATTTTAAATTTGGGGTTATAAACACCTTTCATGCTTTTATTTTTGCATTTTTCTTCTCTAGTCATATCTTTCACCTATTTTTCATACAATGATAATGTCCCTCATAAATTCATTTTGTAACCATTAATCATGAATAAACTTATGGAGATAAAAAAATGATGAATAACAGTGCTTAGGGAAAAAATGTCACCGAGGGTCATAATCATTGGGTGTTTCTTCCCCTGCCAGAAAGTCTTCCCTTCCTAGGTAGGACCTAGTCTAAAATTTGAGATGAGTGGGAGGATTTTTGTGGAGTGATATGTCACTATATATTATGTAATGTTAAGATTATTAATGAGCTACACTAAGTCACCATTACTTAGTGACATTGGTATATGGAATTGAGGGAGGTGTTTAGGATTGAGTCAAGTATATTTATAAAAGGGAAATGTGTGGGATATGTTCGAATGATTATTTCCAAGTGTCTTTGTTCCAAATCAAGTACTAAAATAATATGCAAATTATAACATGGAGATATTTCTAGACGTATGGGAAATATATTTTTCCTTTTTCAATTTTTTATTTTTTTCTTTTTTATTATTATTTGATATTTATTATCATTTTAAGGTTTTATATTTTGACTTTTTTGTTTTAGGTTAATTAAGAAAAAGCATTGGCATGAGTAAAATGGCTATTGTCATATTATTGCTACTTAGAATTATATAAAATTGTAATTATGCATCAAGACAATATTTTTAGTATGATTTAGGAAAACTCAAAAAGACCAATAAAATACAAAATTACATAAACAATTTGCCATGTAAGGTCTTGAATGAATTAGGAGAAATTTTAAGGTAATTATGTTTTCTTAAATATACAAATTTTTATATAGAATTTTACTATTTTTGAATCTTAATTGTATAAGTTCAATATATGGGACATGTTGATGCATAATCACAACACCCCTTATTATTGCAACTTGATAGATTGACATTGTTAGTGTGATTACATAACATGGAGCTTTTCCCAAAGTGTGGTACTTTATGATTGGGAAAGCTCTCCGGATGAAGGTCGGTTCCTATTCCTCTATTCTGATACACACACTTAAATTGTAGAGGATCTATCCTAAAATCTACTCTAACTTTCCAAGGAGACAGGGTTGAAAATATTGTAAGAAATTAAACCTAATCTATAGGAGGTGATGCACAAAAGGAATGTTGAATACCTACTTTGCATGGAGATGAAAACCAATAAGTTTGAATGGGATGAATACACACCACAAGTCAACCAATTGTTATGAATTCATTCACCATTAAACACAAATCATTAAATATGCAACACAATTTAACATGCACAATTAACCAAAATTATAATGAGAGATCAAGAGAATACAATGAACACAAGAGAGGGTTGAACTTCATCCATAAACATGTATTATTGCTCCATAGATTTGATACGATGAGATTACAATGTCCAAGAAGAACTAATTTACATTTACAACTTGAATGGGAGGTTTTAGCTCCACAAATTTACTTACAGACAAGAGAATGAGGGAGGGTGAAAAGAAAGATTATGCCCCTTAGAAAAGTGCCCCTTGTTACAATTTATAGAAGAGGATTTACAAAGGAGGTGAGAGAAAATTGAATCCCGAATTTTCCAAAAATCCTCCAAAAGCATTCTTTAATCCTTTAATGATTGCTTTGTGATTTTCAAAATCTCCCTTTTCATTAATGGCATGCCTTGTGCTTCAAGCAATTTGCATTGATTGCTCATCCTATCTAGTCTAGGCCCTATAGACTCATGATGACTCCTACTCCTCACCAACCTTCATTAATGGCCTCACCTACCATTTCATCTCTACCATTTTGGAGGTCCAAAACCCCTAAAATTTGAAATTTGATGATCCCAAACTGTGGATCCTGAAATCACCTTTCCAATGACTGTAATTTTGTAAGAAATGGATAAGTACATTGGAAGATATGTATGTTTTTCCTTGGATGTTGACTAAGATTTTACCTTCAACTGCTTCATTCAATGGTGGACTGTATTTCTCATTTTTAAAATATTAAACCTTATTAAAAGTCCTATTTTGTGTAAATCCGATCTCCCATTCAAAATTTATGGGCATCTAAAGATGAGGGTGTCATTCTAAATAAATTTCTAGTTGTTGACCTTCTTTTTTGGACTCTGAACCTACATCGCACCCCCAAAATCCAAAATTTCAGACTTTCGGGATTCGGAACTTCAGGATTTGACACTTCGGAAGTCACCGGCACTTTTGCTAGCTAATTGGCTTGAAAGTTATGAAATGTCGAACCTCCAAAGTCTAAAATTGGACTTCGATTTGAGACTCCAAATTTTTTTTGTGCGGCCCATTGTTCATTTGCAAAACCGTCAAAACCTCGAACCTCTAAAAAACTCAAGTCTGAAATTCAAACTTCAAGTTTTAGACCTGCTAGCACCATTGACCTCAAAAGTGGAGTTGACCCCAAAAACCCCGAGCCTTTTCATAATTCGGGGCTTTGGGATTTTTCCCTATTTTTACCCGCTCATCCATCGAAACTACGAATTTCACTTCCAAATTCGACCCCCGAAATGGTTGACCCCAAATTCAAATTTGACCCCAAAACATGTATCCCTTTCAGACTTTGGGTTGGTCACCATTCCATTTTTCCCCGCCTTATCTCGTGAAATGCCAAATTCCTCAAGTCTGAAAACTTTGGGCCAGGCCTCCATTATTTCATCGACCTTGGATTTTCATTTCTGAGCCCACCTGTAACCCGACCATTAGAATCGAAATGTGACCTCCAATGGCCTAATGATTCCTCCAATTTCTCAGTGTGGAATTTCAAGTTTGTTCAATTTTTCCTGCGAGGAAAAATTGGATAACAGGACCTCCCATAGTAAATAAAGACTTGAGGAATAGGTTATGCGATGATTTTACTAGTATGAGGATGTTGATCTACATGAGTGTAACACTTTGAATCCCCTCCTATAATGCCAAGGATTAGGTTGAATATTTTAACAAGTAGTCGAGAGTTCACAAGTACAGAAACCTAGATAGAGTCTCACAAAATAGGAAACGCTCTACCTATCTTGAAAAGAAGGTATATGCACGGGAAGGTGTAGTGGGAAGTTCAACATGGGTGAGGGAATTCCTTCTACAAGGATTATTTATCTCTCTATTTCTTAGCATCTAGATGATATGTTTGGGAATAAATAAAGATAAAATGATTGTGGATGTTCTTATTTTTTATATGAGGGAGGGAGTTGGTCCGTTCATAGGTTATGGTGGGAAGAATCATGATAGTGTGTGTAATGCAAGAGAAGATTAGTGAGTGAAAATTCAATACAACAAATAAATTTATTTCCTAATCTAATCTTCTCAAACAAAACCTCAGATAGAGAAATGGATAGAATGAGAGGAGATATTCAATACCTACACTTACCCACAAGTTTCAGAACTCCTTCTTTTATGTGTTGGATTTGATCTTGGATTGATTATTGATTACACTTGCTTTGCTTCATATTTGTGGATTCATTTGGATAACATCTCCCATTTTATTGTGCTTGGATTTTCTTGATGAAGATGATGATAGATAGATTGTAGATGAATGGATTGATTGAGTGATTGAAGATAAAATGGATGATTGATCAAATTAGTATAACTTTGTTATGGATTTGAGAGATTATTCCAAGCTAGCTCTCATGGAGGAGGATAGCTCCATTTATAGTTAATATGTGGAAGATTCAATATTGAGGATTAAGCCAATTTGGATTTAGATAAATGGTGGAAGATGCATGAGAAGAATGGATAATTCTAAAATTTGAGAGAAGTCTCCATAGAGAATGGAATCTTTATTTGAATTTTTAAATGGTGGGAAGTTTAGAGAGGCTTCTAGAAATAGAAGCCTCTATATTTAGAGGTTTGAGGACGTGATTAGGATTAGGATTGTATTAGGTTAATAAATTGTTATTAGGGGTTAGGTTACATGGAAATTCTAGGTGTAGGGATGTGTAGGTAAATGTAGGAATATTAAATTCTCAGAATTTTTTATTATAGGTAAATGCTTTTGAAGGAGCATACCACGAAGTACAATAAAAAGGCTCAACAACCAAGATGGACATGAAAGTACAATGTGTTTTTTAAAGACATGGGGTGCACACCCCATCTAAAATCCAAAAACTAGATAGAAAGATAATAAAAATAAGTCAAGGGAAAACTACCAACAAGAATCCCTACAATAGTCTACCAACAACATAACAACAACTACACTCGTAACACAAGATACCAAAGACACTAAATCACATATTTTCCATACACCTTAAGAGATACCCTAAGTGCCTTATAAAGAGTCATAACAACTCCAATATTAGGGTCAAGATGGGTCTCTTTGAAGAAATTCTTAGTAATCTTCTCGTTCTTCCATACTATAGCAGGAATTCCTAGAAAATGTTAATAGGGATTAAAATAGGATAATCTAATATAATAATGAAATAAAAGTTATTAACGGTGAAAATGGGATATTTGATGAATAAAAAGTGTTAATGAGGGTATTATAAATGATAAAGGGTAAATATGATAAAATGGATTAATAATAATAATTAATCTTGTGATTAATTATTATATGGATGATGTTGGGATATTTTTGGGACATGTTAATTTTAATTAACCATGTTTACATTTTTCCCCTATTGTTATTGTGAAGTCGTGAAAGTTGAAAGAAATAGAAGAGAAGATGTGTGAATGGTGATATAATTCCTTGTCATAGCATTAGGTGGGGAGGAACGAGTCAAGTAACCACTCGAAAAGAGGAGAGGCTTAAGTTAGTAGATGAGAGAGGATTAGAGGATTATCAAGGAGAAGAAGTGAAAATAGCATAAAAGTGCCAACGATTTGGGAGAAGAAAAGATCAAGAGAAGAGATTGAGAGATAGAGCACTTAGAAAAAGAAAAAAATTGGCATATCCGGTTCTCTTTTTACTCCTATATATATATATATATATATATATATATAATTTTATTAAAAAACTATGTTTTAGATTGTTAGTTATATGGTAGAATGGTTGCTCAGAATTTTGGAAACATAAACTTCAAGTTTATGCCTTGATATACGATAATGTTACCAACCATATAAATTCAAGGGGAATAAACACATTTAGAGTAAAAATCATTGTTTTTATGGCTGAACCTTTTGACTCGAGACAAAAAGGCCTTAATAATATTTCCCCATTTTGGTACTTGCATAGGACCCAAATCTAAATTAGTTAAATTGTAATAGAAATTTTTGAGAGAAGATACAATACTACGGGAAGCTAGAATAAATGGGTAGAATAATATTTCTAAAAAATATTGAGGATAAACTAATTATATATAGAATACGAAAGAAATATTACCCAATGATGAAAAACAAAGATAGGTAAATTGATCAATATTAAAAACCAATGGAGACATGCAAGGAAAAATTAACAAAAATGTCTTTAATTTCAAACATTCTATTTGGATAAAATGTAAGGTTGTATTTTCTTTCTATATATATAAAATAAAATAACAATAACAAATTGCAACAACACCTATGTATAAACATAAGTAGATATGATAAGATGTAGAAATTAAAATAAATTGATAATGCTAAAGTAATATAAATTATCAAATGAATTGCAAGATGTCGTTTCCTTCATCTACACATAATTAAATGATTATATATTATAAATGTAAACGGAGATTGATGAGGACTAAGCCTATTAAGATATAGAGCAAAATAAAAAAGTATGCTTCTCTTATTACCATAAAATATCTAAAGAGAAAAAATAATTTCTTATACCTATATAATATCTCGGGTTGAGGAATCCTAATAAAACTTATATGATCGAGTGGTATGGGTCATTCAGAGTGTTGGGATACTTCAATATTGGACTTAGTTACCTAAAATGTCAACATGGACATAGAGGTTCCAAATTTAGAATTATCAAGGGATAAAAGAGTAAGTTTAAGAGTTGTGTATAGTCGGGGGTGTGATGGTACTTTGGTGACAGATGACTAAGTTCATAGAATCACATGTAACGAATGCTAAGAGGGGACATAGGGAGCAAATTGGATTGGCACACAAGCTACCCTCTTGCATTGACACTTTTAAATATTCATGCTCTAGCATTTGGTGGATTTCAAAGACTAGGTGGGTACCTACTAATTTTTTTAGAATTTTGGCCAAAAGCAAGATCATAGGGTTGTGATTTTAGGTTATATATTATTCCTACTCCGTATAGATTACCAGTTGGTTGGGTAATAGCTTACACATTTGAATCTTTATTTCCTCATTGATCACCACATCTTCCTTCTCGTGAAGGGTAGGCCCACTATCAAAATTTGAGAGGTGTGTAGGGATCTGTATGGCTCATGGTTGGAGGTAAAGCGCCCGATGATGCTTTTTCTCTCGCTGTAGTTGAACAATAAAATGGTCCTCTACTTCTTGTGTCTTGAAAATAAGAGGTTAAAATTGTACCAATTTATTTTTAATGTGATTTATGGGTAAGTGCACCAATTTGGGGGGGCAAAAGGGGGTCTTAAGTGGACGCATTTTCGTGAAAAAAAAACTTCAACTTTTACAAGTTTTTGAAATAGTTACACTCAAAATTGGAAGATGTTGTAGAAATATAAATTGTAGAATTTTGAGTCTTGTTTGTAAGATACTAAATTTTATTAAAAACGGATAAGTTTAAGTGGGTCACACAACTAAAATACCACCGAATGCTCCTGTTTTTGTTAAATAAAAATAATAGAGTGACTTTTGTGCCCCCACCATTTTTGAGCACCATTTAGTATTTTTAAAACCATTTGGTAGAAAGATAGCTAGGAGCATCTAGTTTGGGCTCCATTTTTTATTTTTATTTTAGCGATTTTTTTATTTATGATTTTTGTAGTACGTAAACTTTATGTTTTTAAAAATAATGGAGCTTCGATTGTACCCCAACCCTAACTACCTAAAAAAAAATCAAAAATTAGATTTGTTTTTTGAATATGTATAGAATTATGCCTAGTTTGGGCTAGTATAATTTTTTAAAATTTCGATCACCCAAAAAAAAGATACACCATGAAAGATAGACATATTTACACTTCAAAAAATAGCTATAAAAAGGCATAGTTAGAAAATAAATAATATGGAAACCTTATATTAGTCAGAAAATTTGAAAAATTATATTTTTAGAAAGAAGAAACTCTGCTCTACGTCGTGGTATAATTTTTTTTAAATGGATCAATTGTTTTATTTTGATTTATCATAGAGGAAGTGGCAATTTTACATTTTCTGGCAAAAACACGATGTTTGTTGTGTTTGTACATGTCCATGCCTCAGGCTTGGGATCCAAACTAGATCCTAAGCCTTGAGACATGGCTTGGAAAAAGAGAAAATACAATATGCGTACGCGTTTTTCTTTGTTTATATATTGTCTCCCCCAACGTCCCTTTCATCTCTTTCACAGAATTCTCGCAAAACATTCTCGTTTTTCCGCAATTTTCTCTACATTCTTGAAAGATTTTTAGTAGTTCATTTTGTCCCCTACCCCACTAGTTGATTTTTTCTAATCATGGGTGATAAACGTCAAGCTAAGGAAAAGAGGAAAGTCAATAACAAGACACCAAAGCAATTGGAAGAGAAGAGAATAAAAAATTTGAAGAGAATGCAAAAACTTTGAGCAGGGCAAGGTACATCTGCTATATCAAATGTAGCTAATGTATTAGAAAATGGGGATGAAATACATAATGAAAATGTAGAGAATAATGATTTTGCAATTAATAATGATATTGAATTGAATGATAATTTTGGTATGGATGAAGAAATTGATATGAATCCAATTGTTGAACCCTTACCTGAGAATCCAAATGTTAACCCGAAATTTGTATGAAAATGTTGAATGAAGAAAGTAACCTTGTAAATGAATCTTCACTTATAAGAACACCTCCTTCCATTTTGTGAATAAAACCAATTCACTTAATTGAAATTGATGAAAACACTATAAAATCAATTCCTAACAAAAGGTTTGAAAGAAATACGAGAAGAAAAGCTAGTGGAATTTGGGATAATTACTTTGAGAATTTAAATGACACACAAAGATGTCGATTATTTGTTACACTGATAAAATTAATTAAGATGAGACCCATAATGAAGACCCTGGGGTTAAGAACATCTAATGTTGTTTATCAAAATGCATCAATTGTTGAAAACATACATAAAGCATACCAAAGCGTAGGTGGAAAAAGATGCACTAAAGATAGTAATGCTACACGGTGTGTACTTACTAATTGTATAGTAAGTGATAAAAAGCAGTTAATAAATGTTTGATTAGAAAAGAATCAAAGTGCTTTGAAGCTAAACAAAAACACTAATGAAAGCAATAGAGAGACGTAAACGCGTCTTAAGTCAAGTAAATAACACCGACTATTGGGATTTCTCTAGCGAGAATTCCACGAAAATACAAGAATACATCTTATATTCTAAATGAACTAATTGTAAAATTTTGGAATGAGAACACAAGGGTGTCGACGAATAGAAGAGATACAAAAAAAGAAGAATAGGTTCTCGTAATCATGAATTGTGTGCAAAACATTTCTTAGATATGACTCAAATAGAATTGTAACTAAGTTTAAGAATAAAAATCCACAAATTAACATTAGCCAAAGATTCTTTGAAATGAAAAAACCCTTTCATGTGAAAATCAATCACTCACGTACCACTTGTTGTAGGCATCATGTTGAATTTTAATACATTATGATGTTTTTTGTCAAATACGTCATGTTTTTCATCCGACATCATGTTGCAGGAGTGTGGAATAAATTTCCCACAAAAATATTCATGGAAATTTATTCGACAATATTTTGTGAAAAATCAACAAGACAATTTGTTTATAACAAGGCATGTTAGGATGGAATGTACAATGTATGTGGTGGCTTGCCAAATCTAAAAATTTGTATCCATGAGGAGAGTACATATTAAATAGGAAAAGTATTGGTTGATTTCACCAAATATAAATTAGTGGCATATCAATTAAAAGATGGAAAATAATCTAAGAGGTATGAGCTTGTTAGAAAATAATTACTCTGTATCGAATATATGGTCAAATTCAGAGATGAAAGTTTTTATGAGTATGCAAGGACCGCACATAGAACTCGATGGTTAGATGAAAATTTCAAGTTAAGAAAGGACACATTCCCACTTTGTACTATTGTTTAGGTATTTGACTTCGTAGATAATTACACATTGCAGCCAAAAATGGAGGTTTAGTCTCAATATTATAACTCGGTGCAAGTTTCTATTTTTGTGCATATAACATTCATGCACTCGCATGAAAGCACTGAGCAAGATCAAAATATATTAAGAGAGTATCATTTCTACATCAGTGATGATCAAACACATTCTATAAAATATGTACAAAGGTGTTTCTAGGTGTTTTATGCGAACTTGAATGAGAGGAACATTAGTTTTATCAACATTACATTTGGTCGGGAAATTGCACATCACAATTCAAGAATGCATAGATGTTTTATTAGCTAAGAAGGATGCACAAAGAAACAAATGTACAACATATCTGGATTTTTACTAAGGTTGGTCATGGAAAAGGAGAGCATGATGATGTAGGAGCATGTGTGAAAAGAGCACTTGCAAGAGAAGAGTTACAGATTCAAGGATGGTGCTAAATTTATAGATGTAAAAAAATGTTGATTGTTGTGTCAATATTATGGGTCATGAATCTAAAGAGAGATCAACGGTTCATAGATATTTTTGGTTGATATAGGAACAACATCTAGCGAAGTTTGAATATTTTATGACAGTTCTAGGATCAAGTGATATGCACTTATTTCGTAGTTCAAATGTAATTGCTTAGACTATTTATACTAGGTGCATGACATGTTTTTGTATATCATGCATTTATTTTACGTGGAATGAATGTGAGTCACAACAAAGGTGGATGAATGGACTTGTAGACCTCTAATTCTACTTGACACACATCAAGTTCAATGAGCATTACAACTTAGGTCTTCGATCAAATGACAACATCACCTATCTTTGACCAAGTCTCTGATTTAGTGCAAAAAGGTACATACATATATGTACATGCCATGTTTTAGATTTATAAATTATTAAATGGTCAACTCTTAATGTATTTTTAAATTGACTGAATAGTTTTACTTTTCGATACATAGGCACGTTTTTGTAGTTATTGTGATGGAATTTAACGAAGAGGGAATATACTACTTCTTGTCTCGTTGTGTAGAGGGGAAAAAATTGACTTCCACAGTCATTGATGGTGAAGACCTTGAGTATCCCACTAGGTCAGTGGTAGTCACTGGAACTTGGCTTCGACGATATCCTATCGGAAAATCAAGCATTTGGTTGTTTGAAGACTATGAAGTACATCGAGAAGATACTTCACTATTAACATTTGGTCCTTGCAAAAATATTAAATTGATCAAATATGAAGGTCATCCATCAAACAAGAATCTGTGGAAGATTCGTGAATCGATCATGAAGAAAATTTTTCACCGTCAAGAATAGAGTTAATCCTGCGATTCATTGGATTGAATTTGCAAAGGTATGTTCTTTATGAATTTAATTTGAATATTCACTTAAATGATTTTGTTTAATTTTTTATGATTTAAAATTCTATTTAATTGCTTACTAACAAGTTTATGTAGGTTAGTGGTGCCTAAAAAGCTTCCACCTTCACGTGGTTGGCACTTTCAAGAGAGAGTTTAGTATTCTCAAAGCCAAGTGAAGCTAATAGAAATTAAATATTAAAAAGAAAAAACAAACATAAATTCTCATTTCACCACCTATATTGTAAAAATATCTTATTAAAATTATCATTTCACCACCTCTATGTATGAACCACCTATATTATTCAGGTGATTGGTATTGGACAACCTTACACCGACTCAAGTATGAATGGAGATGGAGAAAAATGGGAGAGGCTTTCATAGAGGGCTTCAACATGGAGGTTTTGGATCTAACAAAACGTCTCTAGGTGCCACAGGAGTCTGATAAATCACATGTTGAAGATATAATGTGTTTTGGTCTCAGGGATCTTAAGAGACTACACCCGAACGAGGTAGCCCGAAAGCATGGGGAGCATAGGGAACCAAAAAAATTCTCTCGCTAGCATTCACTTGGCCACCCCGATGTGTTGGTGTAGTTGGTTTGGTCCCACAAGCTAGCGTTTGCAAAATACAACATCTAGCAGCCTTCACTAACTCAAACTACACTAGTTCGCGTGTTTGCAAACAATGGAACAAAGAAAGAACTGAATAGAGATGGATAAAACCATGATAGTATTTTGTTGAGGGCCCTGACATGCAGGTCTCATATCTGACGAGACATCTCTAGGTGCCACAGAGTCTGAGAAATCACCTGTCGAATATATAGCGTGTTTTGGCCTCATGGATCTTAAGGGAATACGCCCGAATGATGTAGCCCAAAAGCATGGGCAGCATAGGGAACCAAAAAAAATCCTCCACTAGCATTCACCAATCCATCTAGATGTGTTTTCCCAGAAGGTTTGGTCCCACAAGCTACCATTTACAAAATACAACATCTAGTAGCCTTACACTAACTCAGACTACACTATTTCGTGCGTTTACAAAAAATAGGATAGTGAGAGAACCAAATGGAGATGGAGAAAACTATGAGAGGATTTCATAGAGGGATTCAACATGGATATTTTAGATTTAAGGAGACAACTCTAGGTGCCACGGAGTCCGAGAAATCACTCGTCGAAGATATAGTGTGTTTTGGCCTTAGGGCTCTTAAGGGACTACACCTGGATGAGGTAGCCCAAAATCACAGTGGAGGAAACCACCAATGTTCAATGATTTTTCCATAGGATGCAGCTATATAGACTATGAACTTAGTTTTTTTGGGAGACCACCAATGTTCCAACTGTTCATTTTGAAAGAATGAATATCTTCAATCCAATAGAGAATGAAGAGCTCGAATTTTTTTGACATTACAAACAGCTTGTTTATGCCCAAAAAGAAGTGAAGGCCATATAAATTTTCAATCTTCAACTTTATATGATAATAAACATCGTCAGAAAAACAATTAGGTGAAGATGTCACTATGATTTAAGAATAAATGCCTCCTAAAAGTCATAAAGAGTCGATTTGATTACCCAAAACATCGTGAAGAACTTAAAGAGAAGATACAAGTAGAAGGAAAGGAAAAATGGGAAGCATGGAAGGATAAAAATTAACTGGAATGAAACATCTATGTGATGTTGTCGATAGAATCATGAATAATCTTAAGGACAACATGCCAAGTTGATTATTTTTTTAATCCTACCTGCTTCAACTTCACAAATCACACCTGTAGTTCTAAAAGCAAAGGCATCTTTGGAAAGAAAAACTACAATGAAGTATTGATAATTGACCCTGTAACTCATTTAGAATTGTAATTTATTTTTTGATTGAGCATTCACCCATAGTTTCTTTTTTGAAGGAAGAAATTCATTTTATATATGAGAAATAGAATGTTGATTTAGTCTATTACTTTGACTATTTAGGTTATATTTCTATAGTCGTTTAATGAAAGTTTGAAGCTCTTTAATACTAACATGGAAAAATTTTTAGGGCCCTATGAAATCCTCTCACGGTTTTATCCATATCCATCCGGTTCTCTCGTTGTCCTATTGTTTGCAAACACAAGAAATAGTGTAATCTAAGTCAGTGTAAGGCTGTCAGACACTATATTTTGCAAATGGTCACTCGTGGGAACAAACCATCTGAGCCAACACATCTATATTTCTTGGTGAATGCTATTAGAGTCTTCATTTTGGTTCCCTACACTCCCTGTGCTTTCAGGCTACCTCTTCCGAGCGTAGTCCCTTAAGATCCCTAAGGCCCAAACACGCCATATCTTCGACGGGTTATTTCTCAGACTCTGTGGCACCTAGAGATTCCTCGTTATATCCGAGACCTCTATGTTGGATCTCTCTATGAAATCCTCTCACGCTTTATCTATCTCCATTTGGTTCTCTCGTTGTTCTATTGTTTGTAAAGGTTCGAAATCACCGTAGTTTGAGTCGGTCTAGGGTGCTAGATGCTATAGTTTGCAAACAAGCTCGTGGGACTAAAAAAATACGCCAACACCTCAAGGTGGCCTGGTGAATGGTAGTGGAGGATTATTTATGGTTCCCTATGCTCCCCATGCTTTCGGGCTACCTCGTTTGGGCGTAGTCTCTTAAGAGCCCTGAGACCAAAACACGTTATATCTTTGACATGTGATTTCTCGAACTCCGTGGCACCTAGAGATGTCTCGTCAGATTTGAAACCTCCATGTTGAATCCCTCTACAAAATCCTCTCGCGGTTTTCTCCATCTCCATTTGGTTCTCTTGTTGTCCTATTGTTTGTAAACGCACAAAATAGTGTAGTCTAAGTCAGTGTAAGGCTGCTAGATGTTGTATTTTACAAATGGTAGCTTGTGGGACCAAACCATCTAGGCCAACACATCTAAATGGCCTGGTGAATGCTAGTGGAGGATTTTTTTTTGTTCCCTACGCTACCCGTGCTTTCGGGCTACCTCGTTCGGGCATAGTCCCTTAAGAGCCCTAAGGTCAAAACACACTATATCTTCAATGGGTGATTTCTCAAACTCCATGGCACCTAGAGACATCTCGTCAGATCCAAAACCTCCATGTTGAATCCCTCTATGAAATCCTCTCATGGTTTTCTCCATCTCCATTCGGTTCTCTCATTGTTCTATTGTTTGCAAACACTCCAAATAGTGTAGTTTGAGTCAGTGTAAGGCTGTTAGATGTTGTATTTTACAAAAAGTAGCTTGTGGGACCAAACTGCCTCGGGTTAACATGTGCGGATGGCCTAGTTAACACTAGTGGAGGATTTTTTTGGTTCCCTATGGCACCCATGCTTTCAGGCTACCTCATCCGGGCGTAGTCCCTTAAGATCCCTGAGGCCAAAACACGCTATATCTTTGACGAGTGATTTCTCAGACTCCGTGGAACCTAGAGACATCTTGTTAGATCTAAGACCTCCACATTGGGACCCTATAAAAAATCCTATCATGGTTTTTATCCATCTCCATTTGGTTCTCTTGTTGTCCTATTGTTTTGCAAACACGCGAAATAGTGTAGTCCGAGTCGGTGTAAAATTGCTAGATGTTGTATTTTATATATGATAGCTTGTGGGATTGAAAAATCTATGCTAAAACATTGGGGTAGCCAGGTGAATGCTAGCGGAGGATTTTTTTGTTCCCTACATTCCCGTGCTTTCGGGCTACCTCGTTCGGGCGTAGTCTCTTAAGAGCCATGAGACCAAAACAAGTTATCTCTTTGACATGTGATTTATCAGACTTCGTGGCACCTAGAGATGTCTCGTTAGATCTAAAACCTCAATGTTGAATCCCTCTATGAAATCCTCTCCCATTTTTTTTCTGTCTCCTTCGGTTCTCTTGCTTTCCTATTGTTTGCAAACATGTGAAATATTGTAGTCTAAGTCGAGTGTAGTGCTCCCTGCACGCCTGTAGTTTGCAAACGGAAGCTCGTGGGACCAAGTCAACTATGCCAATACATCAGGGTGGCTAGGTGAATGCTAGTGGAGAATATTTTTAGTTCCCTATGCTACTCGTGCTTTTGTGCTACCTCGTCTCGGGCGTAGTCCCTTAAGAGCCCCGAGGCCAAAACATGCTATAACTTTGACGGGTGATTTCTTCGACTCGTGGCACCTAGAGACGTCTTGTAAAATCCAAAACCTTTATGTTAAATCCCTCTACAAAATCCTCTCACACGATTTTCTCCATCTCCATTATGTTCTCTTGTTGTCCTATTGTTTACAAATGCTCCAATAGTGTAGTCTCGAGTCGGTGTAAGGTTGTTAGATGTTGTATTTTGCAAATGGTAGCTTGTGGGACCAAACTGTCTAGGCCAAGACATTTGAATGACTTGTTGAATGCTAGTGGAATTTTTTTTTGGTTCCCTATGCTACCCGTGCTTTCAAGCTATCTTTTCGGGCGTAGTCCCTTAAGAGCCCTGAGGCTAAAACATGTTATATCTTTGACATGTGATTTCTCGACTTCGTGGCACCTACAGACATCTCATCATATCCAAAACCTTCATGTTGAAGCCCTCTATGAAATCCTCTCTTGATTTTTTTGCATATCCATTTAGTTCTCTTGTTGTTCTATCGTTTGTAAACGGTGAAATACTACGATCTATTTCAACAGTGTAGGGCTCCCAGATGCTGTAGTTTTCAAACGGAAGCTCATGGGACCAAACCAACTATGCCAACACGTCGGGGTGGCTAGGTGAATGCTAGTGGAGGCTTTGTTTTTGTTCCCTACACTACCCATGCTTTCGGGCTACCTCATCCGGGCGTAGTCCCTTAAGAGCCTTGAATGACTAGATTGGCTTAAGAATGAATTTGATAGGGGTATGTCTAAGAACACACAGGAGTTATCAATCACCTAGTAAATATTTCTTGTTTAGTTCTGGATGGGATTTAGCTGGCCTACGACTTAGTGACCTTCCATTCATTGGTAATTTATGCTATAATAAACCCGTGGATGCTTTCAAAAGTTCCTTTAAAAGGATAGGGGTATTCATCAAGCCTTGTGAAGGGTGTGATGTGATTTCCAAATAACTTGAAATGCCTACATATTTAAAGGTAATAACATGAATTAGACAATATTAGGCAATCAAGAATCATTGAGTATCTGAATCAAAATGTCATTGCATCCGGATACATTCTCAAGCATTGGAGTAATGTATATGGAGAGACATTCTCAAAATATCAACAGATGAAAGGCATAAAATTTTGATGACTCTCGGGTGTTTTAACAAGGAGAAGACTAAGAATCATAGAAGAATGTAGTAAGTACATGATAAGATAGGAACTAGTACAAAGATACCATGAGCAAGAAGAAGCACAAGCAAGGTAAATACACATATACTGATTGATAAATTGAATGAATAATTACTCGATTAGGTAACTCTTTATATACATACATTATATAAATATTTATTTCCAAAGTTTGATGCACATTATACATTGAAAATGCTATTACATGTACATCACCAATAAATGAAAAAACAATCCATAATGTCTTAAATATTTTCAAGTGCACATCATATTAGTTTCATGTGAAAATAATCTCGAAATGTAAGGTCTCATAAAAAATTATCAAGCTCCAAATAGTATTTTAATGTGCATAATAAATACAAAAATTCCCAAATAGGTCATATACCATCAATTTCAAATGCCATATAGGTGTACATACAATGCCATGCACATAGGCATACAAAAACAATGTCATGTAAGACATATATATTTCCTACTCATCAAAATCTATCCCTCTCTTGGCCTTGCTCAAAGAAGGCCCTCCCTTAGATGAAGATGGAGATATATGAGATGAATTTGGATCGTCCGAGCCCATGCTTTGAGTCCTCTTCATTGAATACTCACATGTAGATGAGCCTATAAATGCAAACAATGTTTTTTTGTCAAAACTTAATTTATATATGTTTTCAACATGTATTTAAGACCATGCTAGAATGAAAGTATTTACATAAATACACAAACTTACCACAAGTTGTCGATCACACCGAATTTGCATCTCATGCTCAGATGAGTCATCGGGAGCTCCTATGGTATGAATGAGGGTAAGAAGATGACGAGATGGAGGATTCCGTGCCCTTGAAGTAAAAATGGAGGGGGTTTAAGCTCCCGACATACACATAGGATCAAAAATATAACATCAGAATTAGGGAAAATATAACTAAGTACATGTATGTACATAATGACAATATTTTAACTAATTTTATCAATATAGAACTATTGTTTTTACCCCGCCAAAACTATGAATCAAATGAACATTCTTTGATACCTATCACAGTGTAACTCCCTGCATATACATAATGAAGGACATTATTAACATAATTTAATAATTCTATAATGAAATAAATTAATAACATGTAATTTAACATAATATGAATTACATGAGAAATTTAACAAAATTTACGTGTTGTTTGAATACTTCAGTGAGTTGTTGCGCAAATGAAATCGCAGGCAACACCTTTATCTACTTGTCACAGAGATGGTGGGGTGTCTAGTGAAGTCAACATCTTTATCAAACATGTATATCACGTGAGTTAGATGGACATACAAGAACATACCTATATTTGACTTCAAAAGTTTTATATATATAGACATGCAAATATATATATATATATATATACACACACACACACACACATGTATGTAAAATTTTACATAATTAACATTATAAATTACCTCTGTGAATATATGTGTATGCATGGTGCTCACCACCTGTGGTCAGGATGAAGATGTGCCTCCCACATGCTTTAATATCAATGCATATACATGTACTAGTACAATTATTTCAAAAATTTAACATATATAAGTAAATCAAGTATTCCAACCTTTTTGTAACACACATAACAAAACATAACAAATTTACCTACAAAGGTGACGTCAATGAATGTAATCCAAATGTATCACTCAAAAGGACATATGAAATAGTGACATTATTGTGTGCACCCGTAGCACCAATTGCACCAAAATCAAGACGCATGAAAGTATCATCCTCCTCGGGCCCCAAACATATGCTACCACATGACACGCAAAGATGTGGTCCCATGCTAGTACTCCCGAGGGAATACTCGTGTATCTCCATTTGCTTACAGCTCGAAATTTCCCTCGTATGTCAAACAAGGGTCATAGATAGCCCCGAAGCGCGTGGAGTGTATCAATCTCTATTGTCTCCTTCACCGCTTGAGGGAAAATCTCAGGGTGTGAGGGCTTCGTAATGCGGGAATATACCCTATTGAATAGGTGCACCTTGTGCACTGGTTTATCCCTGCGAGATCCTTTTCCTCGCCCTGAAATCTTGGAAATCAAACTAATTTGGCATCTCGTTTAGGATAAACTCGAATAGAGTTTCCTCGAAAGTATAGTGGAACCTCATTGTTATTACAAGGTTGAAAATCAAACACCATCTACCATTGGTCCCAAAAATTATTTTTAATCAAATTAGTATTGCACCAATGGATGGGAAACCATTTACATGACAACAAAACAATAAAATTAGTATGGGGGTCAGTGAATAAGGCACATATGAGGTCTTTTGTAATTTATTTTTTCTTTACATCCACATATGACAATTTTTTGGAATAATAAACCCTACAACCCTCTCTATAAGTTGTCCAACAATCAATTTTCCCCATTTCCGCGTTAACTTGAACAAGTAATGCATCCAATTTGTTTGAAAGAGAGGTGTGGTGGGGTTTTTTTAGATGTGAATCCCTCATTGTCTTGATTAAATCCTCAATTTCAATTTTGTTTTTAAATATGTGGGTTGATAAATATTCTTGACTACTTAGGAGATGTTAAGCAATTGTGGGAGTTTTGGGAGGGATGACGGGAATAGTAGGGTTTGGTTGTGCTTGATTCCCTTTACCTCTAACTCAGTAACAATAAAAATATGTATTCAATTAAAATTTTAATCTATAATTATCATATTTTAATGCAATTTTGAGAAAATAATTGTGTTTGCCTCTTCTCTGTGGCACCATCATCGATTCAAATCTTCCTGGTGATCCAGAAACGATCCTTTGAGCTTGAGATCTAGCTGAATGAAAAAATGCAAGGGCACAATTAAGCTCTAAAACTCACGTTTGAGGGAGATAAAATGATAGAGGCTCGGGCCTCTTTTTTTCTTTATAGTAGGCATAACGTGTATGCGTTATGCCTCAGTAAATCCCAAACTTGAAAATTTAAAACGTGATCATGTTATAATAGAACGCGTATGCATTTTACTTTTTTAGGTTTTTGTCCACTTTTTGGCCCCCTAACTTTGTGCACTTAGCCTTATCTAAAATGGTCATAAATGAAATTGTGCCATTTAAATTGTATATTGATGATTGCCTTGTTAAAACCATTAGAATATCTTATATTTTGTATGATGGATTCTTTAAGCATTTAGAACTATGTATTGAAAAACTTATATCTTATTAATAAGTCACTAAGATGTAATCAACCAAAATGTGTACATGTTATGAAGGATAATCCTATTGTATTATAACTCTAATTACAAAATGTTATCATGTGGAAAAAAATATGGTGTGATGGAATTTTGTAAATTGTTGTATTGGTAAAAAATTAAAATGAATAAGTAAATGATCTTAATATATCAACTAGGTACTTAAACCATATTGATTCTATGCATAGTCATATTCATTGAAATTATCAACTCAATTGTCTTGAATTATATGAAGTGTTTTATGCAAAAATATGTGTAAATAATAGATTTAATCCAAATTGAAATGTTACAATTGGGGATCAAACATTTAGAGTGCATTTATGATGTAGAGACACACTATAACAATAAGCAAAAATTTTATGATTAATTTGAAATAAACTTACAATAGATGTATACTCTCAATGTGAGTGAGTGTTAAGTAGAAAATGTAAACATAAGTAACATGTTCTTCCTAACTATGAGATTTGTAGTTTTATATTTATCATTGGATATAAAAAAATAGACGTGTTTTTGTGGTCTTTATTAGGAAGGACGTTACATCTTGGTATCAGAGCTTAGGTTCAACACTACGGCCTTATATGTGTTCATTACTTTTTCGAGGTTGTATTTTTGTGGAATGTGGGATATGAAATGGAAAGAACAAGAGGAGCATCTAGAAGTGGTGAAGCTAACAACACCATTGACATGAATGAAATTCCAAATGTCATTGAAGAAGTTGCAAGGCAACAACAAGAAAGTTTGGATCAGATCCTTGCCTTACTAACTGACACCCGAGATGCAGGCTCGTTCCACTTGAGCAAAAGGCTTCAGAGGAGGAGATAATTGTTGGGAATAATCAGGGGAATGAGACTGAACAGGGTGATGAGCGTGCCATGAAAAATTCTCATGATCATGTTGTTGAACCAGAGCCTAAGAGGGCTAGATTTGAGATCAGAATTGGCTAAGGACCTTAAAATAATTGTCCCACCAAAGTACTCAGGAGTGGTATTAGGAGATGGAGCTGAAGCATGGTTAATTGAAATGGAGAAGTATTTTGAGATTCAAAACTTCTCGGAGGAAACCAAAGTAGTATGGGCTGCATATCGGTGTGACAGACAAAGCATCTGCTTGGTGGGATAAAAAAGGTTGAACAGAATTTGAGTGGTGAGAATACCACTTGGGAGTTATTTGTGACTCTTTTCAGGAAAAGATGGCTACCACAGTTGTATTTTGATAAGAAAGTGACATAATTTCATAATCTAGTCCAAGGAGATTTGATAGTCACTCAATATTGGGAGAAGTTTATTAAACTTCTCAAGTATGTGCCCAGTATCAGAAAGATGAGCGGTTCTGAATCTGCAAGTTCATTATGGGGTTGAGCTCTCGTATTGTACCAGAATTGGATGTTCATGGGTTGAACATGATGGATGAGGATTTTGAAAAAGCAATGAAGCAGGAGAAAAAGCTACAATTGATTTATGCTTCTAAAAGGAGTCTAGGGCACCAATGGTTGGACCAAATCAGCAGTCGTCAAGACCATTCAAGAAGAACTTTAATAAGTTCAAAAAGAATGGAGGAAACAAAAATGGTAAAGTTGGAACCAAATTTTTTTTGTAAATTCACGAAGCTAGGAAAAAATTAAAGGAACCAACCAAGTGGGAATGGTGGAAACAGACAGAACATGAATGCAGGAGAGAAGTTTTTGCATAGGAAAGGACCAGTTACATGATGTTATAAATGTGGAGGTGATCATTATGCTATCAATTATCCCCAAAACAATAAAAAAGGACCTCCTATACAATCTCAGAGTCAGCATCACATTCATGCCATAGTTGACAATCATCAATATGATTTTCAGACCACTCCAGTAGAAGTTCCAAGTAAACTTTTTGGTGTTTCTATTTCTATTCTAATTGACACTAGAGCTACTGAATGTTTTTGCACTAGAAATTTTGAATAAAATCACTAGAAAAGATAGTTATATGAATAAAACTTAGTCAGTACAATATGGAAATCAGATGGA
Source organism: Taxus wallichiana var. yunnanensis (assembly GCA_018340775.1). Classification (NCBI taxonomy): domain Eukaryota; kingdom Viridiplantae; phylum Streptophyta; class Pinopsida; order Cupressales; family Taxaceae; genus Taxus; species Taxus wallichiana. Next base: position 745,493,720 of record CM031238.1, read on the forward strand.
AAAGAGAGTAGAGAAATGTCTATTCACAAGCAGAATTAGAGCTACTAGGTTTTACAATTGAGGTGAACTTATATGTTGCACCCTTGGGATCCTATGATGTCATTCTAGGGGTGAATTGGTTGTGTCAACACAATGCTTTAAGGTGGATTGTCATGCAAAAACAGTAACATGTCAAGACGACAGTGGTGAGCATCAAATTTTCACAAGGGGTTCAAAAGGCCACTAAGTTGAGACAAATATCAACCATGTAGTTGAAGAAGGCACGAAGGAAGGGTCTTATGATGTATGCAATTCATATTGATGATGTGGGTGAGGAAAGAGAACCTACATTAGAGGACTACCCCTTTCTTCGAGATTTTAGTGATATATTTCTAGAAGAGTTGCCAGGACTTCCTCCTCGTAGGGAATTTGATTTCTCTATAGACTTAATTCCAGGATCTGAGCCAAAATCAAAAGCACCTTACCAAATGACCACAACAGAGTTGTTTGAATTAAAATCACAGTTGCAAGATCTATTAACTAAGGGATTGATCCATCCTAGTGTCTCACCTTGGGAGTACCGGTTATTTTGTCCGAAAAGGAAGGATGGAACCCTTAGTCTTTACATAGATTATAGGATGTTGAAAAAGAAAAATTAAGAACACGTACCCTTTACCATGTATTTATGATCTATTTGATTAAATGCGGGGAGCTACAAGTGTTTTCCAAGATTGATTTGTGATCTGGGTATCATCAATTAAGAGTAAAGGAAAACGACATACCTAAGACAACTTTCAGGACAAGGTATGAACATTATGAGTTTATTGTACTTCCCTTTGGGCTCACAAACGCACCAACAACCTTCATGAATTTAATGAATAATGTGTTCAAAGACTATCTAGATGGTTTTGTGCTATTTTTTCTAGATGACATATTGATATACTCATGAATAGAAGAGGAACACATTCATCATCTACAACTAGTGCTACAAAGGTTGAGACAACATAAGTTATATGCCAAGTTGTCAAAATGTAGTTTCTTCCAAAGGAAGGTGCATTATTTGGGTCATGTGATATCGGCAGATGGAATTGTAGTTGATCCGGCCAAGATAAAGGCAATCATGGAATGGCCAACACCTAAAAATGTGCATGAGGTGCGTAGTTTTATGGGACTTGTAGGTTATTATAGGAAATTTGTTGAGGGATTTTCTAGAATTGGTAGTCCTATTACCTCATTGCAAAAGAAAGGGAAGAAGTTTCTATGGACAGAAAAGTGTGAACAATATTTTCAACTCCTTAAGGAGAAGTTGACTACTGCCCCAATTCTAAAAGTTGCTAGATCCTAATGGTGAGTTCACAGTGGTTACAGATGCATCAGGTGAAGGTTTTGGAGGAGTTTTAATGTAGGATAATCAGGTAGTGGCTTATGAGTCACGAAATATTAGGAAAGGGGATTTGAATTATGCCCCACATGATCTAGAACTTGCAACAATAGTGCATGCTTTGCAGATGTGGAGGCATTACCTTTTAGGTAAGCCTTTTTTCTTAAGACTTATCATTCAGGATTGTAGTATATATTCACCCAACCTAATTTGAATGCATGTCAGCGACGTTGGTTAGATTTTTAGTGAATATGACTTTGATATAAGCTATATAAAGGGAAAGGAAAATTGGGTTGTAGATGCCCTTAGTAGGAGATGACACATAGCAGTCATGGCCTCGGTAAGGACCACTTTCAGAAAACAAGTTTTAAGTAAGCTTTCATCTAGATACTTTTTATGAGAAGGTCAAATATGCATTGGGAATTGATAGTCGTGATTGTAGATATGAGGGTTATCAGTTTGATAGAGATGGAATTCTATGTTTCCATGACAGAATATATATACCTGACCTTGATGGATTGAGGACCATAGTATTGGAGGAGGCACAAAATGCTCCTTATTCAAGTCATCCCAGAGTGACAAAGATGTTAGCTGATCTCAAACCATTGTATTTTTGGCCAAGAATAAAAAGGATGTTGCAAACTTTGTTTCTAGATGTTTAGAGTGTCAACGAGTGAAAGATGAGCATGTGCATCCAGCAAGGTTTTTATACCCACATAAACCTCCCAAATGGAAATGGCAGTCATAAGTATGGATTTTTTTAAGGACTTCCAATGTCCAAGAACAAACATGATGTTATATTGGTGGTTGTGGATAAACTCACCAAAGTAGCCCATTTCATTCCTAGAAATTTGAAGGATGATTCACCAGTTTTAGTTAAGAGGTTTATTCAGGAGATCTTTAGGTTGCATGGAGTGCCAGAGAATATTATATCAAATAGAGATACCCGTATGACGTCAAGGTTTTGGCAAAATTTACACTCTGCCTTAGGAACTAAGTTGAATTTCAGCAGTGCCTATCACCCAGAGACGGATGGTCAAACAGAAAGGGTAAATCAAGTTCTTGAAGACATGCTCAGGATGTATTGTATGGATCAATAGTACAAATGGGAAGATTATTTTCCATTGGTTGAGTTTTCCTACAACAATTCACACCATTCGACATTGGGTATGGCCCCTTTTGAGGATCTATATGGAAGAAAATGTCGAACACCTATCAGTTGGGATCATGTTGAAGATAGGGTGGTTATAGGCCCTAACATGCTTAGGGACATGGAAGAGTAGGTAAAATTGATTAGGAAATGCTTATTTGAGGCAGCAAACAGGCAGAAAAGTTATGCAAATAGGAAACAAACTCCTAGAGAGTTCGTGGTAGGTGATAAGGTTTTTCTAAGGGTTAGACCAAAGAAGAGTTCAATAAAGTTTGGAAATTCTTCCAAGATAGCACCTCGTTATGTTAAGCCATTCGATGTTATTGAAGTGGTCAATCCAGTAGCATATAAACTTGCGCTACCTCCATCTCTATCCCGATTGCACAATGTTTTTCATGTGTCTTTATTGAAAAGATATCATGCTGATATGTCTCATGTTATTGATTGGAAATATCTACAGTAGCAAATCTAGGATTTCTTCGGGTCGAGCCCCCTACGGAGATATGCAAGCTTCGCTTGTGAAACATGGAAGTATCTCAGTGCAAGGTCTAGTGGGACCAATATATAGAAGAGAGTGCTATCTAGGAGAACTATGAAGAATTCCTCGATTCATATCCGCATTTATATCATTAGTTGTTTGCTTTTAGATATTAATAATCATTGGGACAATGCTTCCTCTTAGAGGGGAAGGATGTCACATCTCGAAAAATAATCATTTATTATTTTGATGCATTTAGAGAATTGAGTGGCGATGATTGCCATAGAGATACTATGTTGTTGATTTATTGATCTTGTTTCATTAATATTTTGATATGTTTGGGTAACGTAATTGATCTTCAATAATTAAACAATTGTTAGATGGTTATTAAATGTTGAAAAATAATTTAGGATTATTGTTGATAATATCATGTCATTTCATATTTATAGATATTTGAATTATTACTTTGGACAAATAATGCACTCGGTATTATTATTTGGGCATGTGCGGGAGTTCTCAATAAGTGAGAAAGGGTATCATCGGAGATAGAAGAAAAGATGTCGTGATGAGTATCGAGAGAGAGAGAGAGAGAGAGAGAGAGAGAGAGAGAGAGTTACTCCTGTGTATGCTAGTGCTTGAAAAAAAAAAGAGTCAAACCATAAGTTGGTCAATAGAACATTTTCATTTATTTATTTATTTTAAATGCCTTGCGATAATTTTTTTCTTTAAACAATACAATTGTTTTAATTCTTAGTGATATAATGATGTTAATGAGTACTCTCATAACAAGAATCGCAATGTCAATCACCCATTTTAGACAAGCGACATTGTTGTCATTAAGTGACAATATTTTAAGTAAAGATAATATCATTATGTATGGAGTATTCAGGTTAAAATCTGTATTATAGATTATCTAATTAGGAAAAAAACTAAAATAAAAATGTACAAAAAGAAATAAAAGGATATATATATATATATATATATATATATATATATTATTTCTGCATTATTATTCCTTATATATATACACGGGCACCTAAAAATAAAAAGGGAGGAAGTTAATACTTAAAGAGGTAGATTTAAACTTTTTGCAAGGAATGATAATATAGTGAGCTATTAAATATTCATGGAGGAAACTTTTATTTATGTTATACATATATACGAGAAAAAGAAATAAAAGGGGATATATGATATGGTATTAAATTACTTTGGTGATCACTAAATGGGAGACCGAGTTAACTTAAAGAGAGATCATTTAAAGTTAGAAGCACGTGGAGATTAAATCAAGCCTGGAAGTTTAAATTAAGAAAACTTAAAATAAGATTGAGATGGAATCAAAAGGGATGGAGGATGAGAAAGAAGAGGCGAGTTCATGGAGGAATTAAAGGAAGAGAACTGTTACTTATTTTTGGGGTAAATACGCATAGAAAGGAAGGGTGGGTTCAGAAAAAAGGAAGAAGAAGAAGAATAAACAGACCAACATAATCATACGCACGGAGGAGGGAAAAAAATATGCAGTTGTAGGATGAAACGCACAGGAGGGGAAAATCTTTTTAAAAAAATAGAAGGGAGGCACGGTTCTTATGCATAGGCCCACGATTATCAAAGAGAAGAAGTGAAAATACGAGAAGAGTGCCAACGATTCGGGAGAAGCAAAGATCAAGAGAAGAGCTTGAGAGGGAGAACACTCAGAAAAAGAACAAATTGGCAGATTCGGGTTCATATATATATATGCTTCTCTTAACACCATAAAATATTTAAATAGACAAAATAATTTCTTATACCTATATAATATCTAGGTTCGGGAATCCTTACAAAACCGATACGATCGAGTGGTATGGGACATTCAGGAGTGTTGGGCTATTTTGATATTGGACTTAGTTAACTAAAATTTCAACATAGATGTAAAGGTGCCAATTGTAGAATTGCCAAGGAGAAAAGAGTAAGTTTAAGAGTTGTGTATAGTCACAGGGTGGGATAGTACTTTGGTGATAGATGACTAAGTATATATAATCACATGTAACGAATGCTAAGAGGGGACACAAGGTTGAAAGGGTATTGAAACACAAGCTACCCTCTTGAATTGACACTTTGAAATATTCATAGTCTAGCATTCTAGTGGATTTCAAAGACTAGGTGGGTACCTATTGATTTCTGTATACTTTTGGCCAAAAGCAAGATCATAGGGTTATGATTTTAGCATGTATATTATTCCTACTCCGTATAGATTACCAGTTGATTGGGTAATAGCTTACACATTTGACTCTTTCTTTCCTCATTGATCACCACATCTTCCTTCTCATGAAGGGTAGGGCCACTCTCAAGATTTGAGAGGTGTGCGGGGATCCGTATGGCTTGTGGTTGGAGGTAAAACACTTCGATGATGCTCTTTCTCTCACTGCATTTGAACAATAAAATGGTCCTCTACTTCTTGTGTCTTGAAAATATAAGGTTAAAATTGTACCAATTTATTTTTAATGTGATTTATGTAAAATAGTCGGAAATGAAATTATACCTTTTAAATTGTATATTGATGATTACCTTGTTGAAACCGTTAAAATATCTTATATTGTGTATGATGGATTCTTTAAGCATTTAGAGACAAGTATTGAAAACCTTATATCTTACTAATAAGTCACTAAGATGTAATCAACCAAAATGTGTACATGTTATGAAGGATAATCCTATTTTATTATAACTCTAATTACAAAATGTTTTCATGTGGAAAAACAATGGTATGATGGAATTTCTTAAATTGTTTTATTGATAAAAGAAATCATAAATGAATAAGTAAGTGATCTTAATATATCAACTAGGCACTTAAACAATGTTGATTCTATGCATGGTGGTATTCATTTGAAATTATCAACTTAATTGTCTTGAATTATACGAAGTGTTTTATGTAAAAAGATGTGTAAACAATAGATGTGATCCAAATTGAAATGTTAGATTTGGGGATCAAACATTTAGAGTGCATGTATCATGTAGAGACACACTATAGCAATAAGCGAAATGTTTTATGATTAATTTGAAACAAACTTAGAATAGATGTATACTCTCAATGTGATTTGTGTGTTAAGTAGAAAAAGGTAAACATAAGTAACATGTTCTTCCTAACTATGAGAGTTGTAGTTTTATCTTAATAATTGGATATAAAATAAATAGATGTGTTTTTGTGGTCATTATTAGGAGGGACGTTACAATGCCCCTCTAGGCATTAGGCGGGGAGGAGCGATTCAAGTAACCACTCAAGAAGAAGAGAGGCCCAAGTTAGTAGAGTAGAGAGGATTAGAGGATGAGAAGATTTCAGGATTCAAATGATTAGGATTAGAGTATTAGAAGATTGGAGGATCAGAGGAATAGAGATTAGAAGAATAGAAGAAAGGATTAGAGGAATAGTAGAATAGTATAATAGAAGAGAGTACTAGAGGAGTGGGAGATCTTGGATGCCCTAGTCAATGATGTACGACGAGGGTGAAGTTTTAGGATTTTGTTTTAGATTTGAGAATTCCTCGATCAATGGTGTATGAAAAGGGTGAAGATTTAGTATTTGGGATTAGAGGATGTTGGATTTGAAGATTTAGGATTTTAGAGATGTTGGATTTTGAGATGTTAGATTTAGAGATGTTATATTTCGAGATGTTTGATATAGAGATGTTGGATTTTGAGTTTCCTAGCCAAGGAGTAGGATAGAAGGTTTGGGATTTAGATTTGGAGGATTAGAAGATTGAGGATGTTTAGATGAGAGAATAAGGATTGGTTGTTGGACTGATTTAGATGAGGAAAGGATTGGAATGATGATTGATTAAGTGATTGAGGAAGAGTGTTCGAGTTTAATTGATAAGAGGGTGTTAGAAGATGCCCTAGCCAAGGGGTAGTGATGTTAAATTTTTGATGTGAGAGGATAAGATTTGGATGTGGAGATTGATTAATTGATAAAGGATTGACTGTATAAGAGGATGAGGAGGTTAGATAGTTAGTTATATGAGGATGATGATTAGGTGTGCAAGATGATAAGGTGAAATGATGATGATAAGGATAAATGATGATGATAGCAGTGTATGTTCTTATCATCCAATTTTTCCCCTTGGGAAAAATTAGACAACTGGGAACAAATTAAAAAAGGCACCACAATTAGTCTCCATGAGGTCTCCTGTGTGGAAAATCTCCAAAAAGCCTCAAAATTCAAGTATCAAGTCCATAGTTTATAAATGGGCCTTTAAATTCACTTGAGCTAAAACTAGCTTGGCCGAGTAGCTCATGAGAGCTACTTAGAGAACCTAGTCATCACATGAGGAAAACTCATTCATAGGAGTGCTACATAGAAAGGGGACAATTAAATCATCTGAGTAAGTTGGATCTGAGCTCATATGGTTCAGTAGACAAATTAAAATAGGAAGAGCTACTTGGGGAGCCTGATTTGGAACAAAACATGCGGTAGTCATCATAAGGAAGGAAAAGCTACTAAACTCGGTGACATAGAGGATGGACCTTGATAGGATACAATGAATAGGGCTCTCTAAAATATCGATAACGTTGAGTCCGAGTTGATTCGACTATGGAATTCATTAATGAATTCAACGAGGAAACCTAGATGCGAATCAAGATCATTTAGATCTCAAAAGGAAATGGGCTATGTATTAGGTAAAGTTAGACCTATCAAGGCCGGGGAAGACATTACAAAACTAGAAGCCACAAGAAAGGAGTCTGTGCCATCAATCTTTAGAGCCAAAAAAACCACAGAAAGCGATGGAGTCAAGTGTGAGGCTCAATAAATTTGCACGACATGGAGGATGTGGGTGCTCGTTGATGGGAATAGACAAATCAACTCAAGAAAAAAAAATGAACTCGCAGGAGAAACATGTCGAGATCGCTAATATAAAAAAAAAGATCCTACGATAGAAAATGGTCTTATGGGGGTGTTAAAGAAGGAAGATTGAACTTTCAATACTAGCGATCTAGGAGCTATGTTGGTTTCAAAGACCTAAGCTCCCATTGGAGCTTGTAGAAGGAGTGTAATGGAAGCTCGTTGGGTTTGAAGGTGGTTTGATCTTTGGCGCGAATGAAGATCAAGCTCAAGTTAGACACTAGGAGTGTCGAGCCATACCGGGAAGGAGATCTCGCAAGCTCGATTAAAGGATCTTAGATTTGGCACGAACAAGGACCAAGGCCTCGAGCTTGTGTTATGGAGATTGGATCAATTCAATGAGCTCATGAAGAACGAATGGGGGTGTACAAAAAGGCACAAGGCTTATAAGTCTGAGTAGTTTGCAAATGGGAATATTTATAATAGCTTAGGAGGAATGGTTGTAGGGAAGATCATGTAGATAGACGCAAAATGGAGAAATAATGAATTCAAGAAAATAAGTTTTAGGCATTCAGATTTTTCCATTTGATTCCTTGAGTCGGGTGAGTCGGAAAATTTTGAAAGGAAAGGAGTCTGAAGTCTGAAATTTTAAGACTTGATTGGTAAATTTTGGGTTCGAGGTTGAAGCTCAATAAAAAATGTTTTTCAAGATGTGGGTGAGTCGAATCCAAGGAATGAGGCCCAAATTCTTGAAATGTGAAGTTCTCACCCAATGTTTTCAAAGGGCCTCATCGAGTTATGGGCATGTCATGAGGTAGTTGGGTGCATTGGGCACTAAGGAGTGGTGGGAGAAATAAGGAAATTTTATGAGCCACGAAATGAGTTAGGTGGGAGTGTAATGACAAGCTCGGTGGATGAGGATGTGTTTGATGGTGGAACTTGAAACCTCTAATCATAACCCAACATCAAACATTAATATCTTCTACATTTTTAAACCAAAATTGATGAAATCATATTTTCCAAAGCAGCTTTTTTAGTGAAGAATTCAATGGTGATGGAAAAATGCGAGAAACTAGGTTGGTTGGTGGGGGTAAAAATAAGAGAAGCAACCAAGAAAAAAATGACAATAACTTGAGATCCACAGTCTTATCAAATAAAAATTATAGTCAATGGAGATAAGTGAATGAGGAAATGAAATGGAAACATAAAAAATGGATTTTGAAGGTTTTCTAAACCTTGAAATCGAGACACCATCAAAACTCAGAAATTACTTAAATTTCACACCGAAAGCCCATTTTTGCAAATATCTAGTCAACGGAAAGGTGAAGAGAATCTCTACAACATGAGATCATCATTTTTGGATTTTATAGGTGGTAGACCTTTAAAATTTAGGAACAGATATACATTGAGAAGTAGCTGAAAGTTATTAATGGTGTTGGTCGGAAAATAGGTCATCATGAAGCTACGAGGGGCTAGGATCTACACTCTGCTGCAATCACAAATAGTTCCTTCATGCACAAGGTAATTTAATTATGTATCGGAGATTTTTCAAATCTTCAAGCACTCATTACAGATTAAACAATGAATTTTTATGGGTTTTGGAGTAATTTTGGGATTTCTTTACCTCTCTCCTCTACTCATTTCTCTTCCTATTAATATGTAAAGGAGTTGCACAAGAAAAGAGTTGATCACCTTCTTCTCCCATGCACCACATTTCTTATTTATGCTTCAATCCATCCTCCCAAAATCTGTAATGGCTTTATGCCTCTTCCCACATGTAATGTACTTTCTATATTCTAAACAAAGAATAGAATTATGTTTTGTGTTGTTGTAAAAACTTTGGATGATTGTAGTGACCTATTTTACCTATCTTAAATACAAATCAGGTGTTTTGTGCACATTTTATGGCTATTGTAGGATGTGGGTGTGTTGTTTTTATAAAAGGAATGCAGAATACTTGTCTTGTGGTTTTTGGTACAGATGTCCACCCTCTTCTAAATAGATTGGTGTATTTTTTTCCTATGTTGCATCTTGTTCAACCTCCCAAAATTCACTCGTTTCTCCATTTTTAGGTAGGGGAAATTGATTGACACTCCTTTCCTGGTTGTTGGTCGAAAAATCATCACGAGAGAATATTTATGGATAGACAAGCCAACAGTGTGCGGGGCATAGCCCCTCTTTGAGACAGCAAAGTGAAACTAGTTTATTGCTATTCTACCAGCAGGAATCTGTGCAAGTCTCACAATATTCTGCCTTTGGGGGTTTGGGATCTCATCCCAGTAGAGGTGCTTCCAACCATGAAAATAAATGAATGGAGGGAAAGATGAGGAAAGAATGGGTCCAAAGGGAGAAAAGAAATGAATTCCAAAGCAAAAAGGTCAGAGGGTTTATGTTTTGGGATTGGTAATAAATGGAGCCAAACCTACTTGCATAAATGAACAAAGCAATACTGATGAACAAATGACAAAAAGTAGAGATAGATCCAACAGAATAAACACACAGATCTGACATAAGAAAGATCAGATGCCCATAACACACATATTCAGCACAAAGTCTTAATATTTGTATTAATTTTTCTTCTGTTACAAAAAGTACAAAGCCTTTTCTTCTCACTTCTATTTTTCATCTAAAAAGTGTCCACCTTTTGAATACAACAAATATTCAAGTATTTATAGGAGGCGAAGAGAGAAGGAAAAATAAACCAACAACCAATTACAAGAATTTACAAAATATCTAAAAGTCAAGCTGTTGACTTTGGGCACTTGGTGGATGACAACATCCCATGGTGCAACATGGATGATGTCATCGTTTGTGCCAACATACTTTTAAATATTACAAAAGGAAAACCAAGAGGAGAGAGCTATTCATCGTTGTCTCACGGCTAGAAGGGAGTATCATGCTTCTGCTCAGGAGAGGCAATGTGGAATTGAGCCTGATACTCCATGAATTTGCTGACCATCGGCTGAAGTTGATCCTGGGTAGGACCCTTGGTGTGATTGCCGATGACTTCACAAGTCTCCCGTTCATCTCTGAGTTTTTCGAGGAGCTTGAAGTATTCATTACCTACCTCCATCAGGTATCCCAGAAAGTCACAGTAGGCCAAAAGGTTGTTGATGGATTCAACATCAATAGTAGCTTTTGGTCCTAGCCCTTGCGAGACAATCTCTTTGAAGATCCGGATGGTTTCATCTGCCTTCCTCAAGGTGAATGACAGAGTGAGCAAGCCCGGAGACATCCTTAGGACAATTTTCTCCATTTGATGCATTGCATCTAGGGCTTCCTCCTTGACCTTATCTATCTTCTCCAGGACAAATTCCATCTAATCGACCCGGTAGTCCAAAGCAAAGCAAGGACTTTGTTGGGTGCTCTGGGGTGATCGAAGACACCGAATTTAACTAAATCATCGACTGAGTAGTCAAGCATCTTCTAGAATGTCTCATGTTGCAACCTAGCATGGTCCAACTCTTCGGAGATAGGTCCTGCAATCGCCTAGAGTTCCTTGTTCACCTGATCAATGTTCTGATATAGCTCGGTGAACTTGACGATTACTTCCTCACTATCTTTGAGGATCTGGTCTCTCCAGCACGGATACTGCCATGCCTTGTTCACCAATCTTGGCATATTCGTTTATCTTATCCTGACTAAGGGCCTCAAGAGTTTAGTGGTAGTTGTAGGAGGTGCACTGCCCATTTTCTGCAGGGCATGGAGAAGATGTTTATTCTACTCTTTTAGTAGCCTCTTCTCTTCCTTTGCTTCTTGAAGCTTCTTGCAAAGGGCATCCACCGCAGATAGGGCCTCTCCTTGAAGGCTCTCGAGATGACATTCCCATTATGACTGTGTCACTATATAATCTGTAGAGGATAGATCCTTTTATCCTTTGTGGGATCGGGATACGCGATCTCCATTACTCTTTCTCCCGATGCACTCTGAGAGAAGTGGGTTATTGGTTTTGCTTCTTAGCCCCTTTTGTTGGGATGACGGAGAAGTCCATAGGTGCAATGGGGACTTTCCTCTTATGCTGACTCAGGTGCTGGGAGATCCATGCTAGACTTAAGGGAGTGGGACCAGAGGTGGAAGAGGGAGTAGCTGCAGTGGATGAGGGGAAATGGGTCGAGACACTTGGTGGCGGCATTGAGAGAGAGGCCAAGAAAGTGCTCACGGGAGGAGGAGACACTGCAGGGGAGGTAGTCGTGGGAGTGGAAGGGAGCTGAGAGATGAGAGAAGAAATGGTGGGGGACAGCTCTGCAAGGGAAGAGAAGATGGAGGAAGAGGAAGGGGGAACAGTAGAAGATGGGGAGAGGAAACAACCAAGGGAATGGTTGGTTGAGTCACATGAGGAGGGGAAGGAGGAGAGGGAGAAGGGATGGTGGGAACCTCAATAGTTGTAGTAGTGGCAACATCCTGAGTCGATGTTCCTGTTGGAACACTCTCTACCTCTTCTTTCTCTAGAGATACCAGGTTACATCCTGTTCTTGTGCGGCGGAGGGAGGGATCTCAGGAGCTTCTTCTTGAGTGGCACTTGATTCTCCCTCTCTGTCCTTTCCTTTTCCCTTTGGAAAATTCTTCACTGGCAGGTGCATTTCACAAAGGGGACATGGTGAAATCTACCCCAAGGTAGATGAGGTCATTCATTCTGCACCAATGCTCTGTGCGCTGTAAAGTGCCCTTAACCCTTTCCTCGATAGTCTAAGGTGCCCTTGCTTTGTCAATATCGGTGAATGGCCGATTGTCCCCATCCGTATCTAGATATACCTGATCAAATTCTTGATCGGTTGTTTGGAAACCTTTCGGAACAATGGCCACTCCATATTGAAGAATTTCTGCCAGGGCCAAGTGGGATTCATCCTTTCTCCCGAATTCGGCCTCGTGATACAGGTCGATGTAGATGTCCTCGATCTGTGGAATGTGGATCGGACCGAGTTTTTCCTTTGGGAGGCAATTTCGTGGATCAAAGGTTGGCCTTCACAGAAATTATGCTTCAGGTTGAGTAGTTCGAGCTCCGCAAACATTTCCTGGGCCTTGGTGTGAGAAGTGCAGGTGTACCTACCCACTATGAGGGGGAAAGGAGTTCCACCCTTCTTCCTTTTGGCACATCTCCTGATATGTTATGAGTTGTCTAGATAGCTCCAACATGATCAACTTAGGGAATGCATACCTTGGTAACTTGGTGGGCTCCCCCAAGAAGTTGGCTGCTCTAAGATAGGTGAAAGTGGGGAATTACGTAAATAATGCCCCCACTTCTCGGTTGCAGTTACTATGCTCTTGGTCATCCGACCATGAGTCATATTTGGCCTCAATAGGCAGATGATGCCGTAGAAGAAGGCATCGTTGATCTTACTGAACTGTGGGATGCTATTTTCCAGCTTCAACTCTAGATAGTATTCGAATATTTTTACCTGGGGCCATACCCCGCATCGGCTCAGCGCTAGGTAATCTCTTTGAGTGGCAACAATGTAGACCACATAGGAGTTCATGTAGAACCTCCCCGTTGTTGTGAGTTGTTGAAGTTTCTCGAGACGGCGTGCGGCGATGATTTCTACCCACTCAAAACATTGATCAGGCACGTTCTTGTTCATTATTTCCAGGTACTTGAGCATCCATTTGTGGAAGTAATGGGCATCAGAAAGCCCAAATACCCTACTTAGGAAGGTAATGGTGTCGCTCAGTTCCTCAGAGAAGTCACTGCGGTGAATAACCTATGGCCACCTGGTTATTACCTTCTTATTTTTAGGTACACCTCGTTCATTAACTGCATGCATTTGTCTTCATTTTCTTCCCATGCCTTTATGCAGTCTTCCTGGCTTATAGCCACAAAATGCCAGTGGTGGGGAATACCCAACATGATCTCGAAGTTTGGCAGTGAGGTTGATTATGACCTCACCCTTTTCGTTCTCGACACACCTTGTGTCTTTGTTATAGCAGCGGGCCACCACCATCATGAACTCATTATTTACTGCACTAACGGGATTCCCCACGAAATGCGAGATCACCGCCCCACCGCTTTTCCATCCAAGGACGCCCATGACCCTTCTCGGTTCTAGCCCAAAATCTTCATGTCTATATGGCCAAGTTCGGAATCTCTAATGTCTAAGTCACATTCTGCATGGGACTTGGGCATCCTGACCCTTTGATAATTGTATTTCATTTCTTCCTCCATGAGTTTGGCCTTACCCTTTGACTTGGTTGGCCTTTTGCTTGATGTAGACATATACGCAAACTGTGGTTCGATTGCTGATTTGTAAGAAGAAGGAGAAAAGTCCAAACAGAAGAGCCATGTTATGTTACATCATCCATTAAAGCTTTACAAAATGAGGAGTTAGAAATTTAATGCTTCTAGGCACAGGGTGTAGGAATATGCGGGCCGTAGGGTCAAAATTATGGCGCACTGATGTGGAGTGTTGTAAGGAAGAAAATAACCCCAAAGGGGGGTGCAGAAAATTTACACATAACACCAAATTTGTTACGTAAGGGTTTACACCTATGCCTTTGTGTAGAGTTTAAACTCGGGAATAAATAAGTTTGGTGTTGCATGGGATAAGGATGCACCAATGGTGTAGATATGGAATGTGTTGCACAACATTTTGTGCGCGCTAACGGGCCTTTAGCGCAGCCTTGAAGAAGATATTGCATGACAACATTTTTTTGGTGTAAGTGGGACTGCGCTTTGTGCCCATATAAGGATTTTCTAAGTTTTATACGTGCTTTGAAAGGATGCGTGTTGCAGGCAGGGACAATGCGCCTACTTGGTGCGACTATGTTTTATGCAACAAGGATGGTGATTGCGCCAAAATTAAACCACGGCCTAGAAATCGATAACTTTTAGGTTTTCTTTCTTCCTAATTGGTTTGTGGTTTTAGGCCCGCTTCAACGTGGATTTTGATGAGTGAAGGGGACAGAGCGAAGAAGATCTTAGGTTCATTTTTGAGACAAAGCCCTCCAGGCCAGCAGATCTGGAAGGAGGGTGAAACTGGCTTGGGAGGGAAGATTACAAACAGGATGGAGGGGTTTATGGTTTCTTCAGATTCATTTTATTATTATCCCACAAACAACCAAACCAAAACAAAAACCATAAGAAAAGCAAGGACCACTTACCCGGGATATATAGAATGAGAGAAATGAAGTGGGGTCCACGAACGCGACACGAGGATGATAGGAGCACTGACAGGTGTAGAGGAATAAACTTTTCACGTGTTTTTCAATCATGAAAATGACAGGGTGGATGCGCCTATATATAGCAAAAGGTGTAATAAATGCACCACCAAATTTTTCAAAGGGCGCACCAAAAAGTATGTCGACATGAAAATATTTGCGCCCTTTGGTGCGGTTATGTGTCTGTCAGCAAGAAATTATCTACGCCTTTGGCGCAAATTCAGGACTATCAACATGGGGTTTTGAGCACTTTGGCGCACCGCTTAAGGGCACAACATTTTTAGTGTTTGACACGGCACATGCACCTTGGTGCAAGCAAGAAAGGTGCATCACGGGGAGGTGCAAAAATTGTTGTGTTAACACTCCAAAGGGTGTGCCAAAGGAATAGAAGGGGTGCAAATATTGCTTGTGTTGCATTGACAAAATTTATGCCCAGCCAAAAAAGGACAAAAATGACTAAGTTCAAAAATGAGATTTTTCCGGAAAGGGATTTTATGCCATTTTGAATGCCGAGGACCTTGACGAGGAACCGAACAAAAATTTCAGTATATGGTTACCTACAAAATTTCCTTCGTCAATTTTACAGGATAACAGATGGCTCTTTCTGGGGACTATATTTAAGCGAAGCTTGAGGGTAGAGAATCCCAGATCAACATGTGCCTATCCATTGGGTTACAGAGTCAAAAACAAGGGCGACGATATAAAGGAAAATGCACGACCAACCAAAGCAAACACACAACAAAAAAACACACAACATAAAGCAAACTGTACAAAGAAGAGAGCAAGCTCTACTTCCAGAATATTTTGAGATGCTTCCCACTATAGGGAAGTGGGAGATCAGTTTCGTCTAGATACGAGAGATAGAAGCTATTCTCTCCATTGAGTTTTTGATCTTGAAAGGTCCTCTCCATAGAGAATCGAATTTCCCGTGCATGCCCTTTGGCTCTCTTCGTTTGTCCCATAAAAGGATGAGATCTCCCACCTGAAAATCTCTTTTCTTGGCCTTTTTATCGAACAACCTCTTGACTTGATTCTGATGTTTGGTGATCCTGTCGACCACTCTTACTCTCTTTTCTTCAAGCTCTGCTAGATACATGATCCTCTTTTCAAGAGAATTTTGGAAAGTTTCATCTTCAATTGCTCATGCCAAGCACGAGTAGGAAGTTCCACAGAAATGGGGAGTTCAGCGTCGATTCCATATAATACTTGAAAAGGTGACATACCAAGAGACCTCTTTGGAGTAATGTGGTCCACCCACAAAGCGTCATACAATGACTTGTGCCACGACCATTGATTCTCATCAACTAGCTTCCGTATGATGGTCACTAAGTTTTATTATGGATTCTTTGACCGCATTTCCCTAGGGGTAGCAATCGAGGCATGAGCCAAATTTATTCCAAAACCAATAACTTCCCATGAGGAGAAGTTGGAAGCATTATCAGCAATGATTTTGTGTGGAATGCCAAATCTCATGATGATATTTTCCTTGATGAAGTTACAAACAACTTCAGAAGTGGCATTCTTAACAGGTATGGCCTCCACCCATTTGGTGAAGTAATCATTTTTGTTAGGACATAAATATTTCCAACACTCAATTGGGGATGGAGTGCTCTGATAAACTCAATTCCCCACTTCTGAATGGTTCATCAATAACGAATGGCCTGAGGGGAAAAGCAACAAATTTTGGTTTGCCAACAAACTGTTGGCAAAGCTCACATTTTGCTACCCAGGTGGTTGTATCCCGAAATAGCGTTGGCCAATAGTACCTAGCCCGGATGATCTTGTGTGCTGTCACGAAAGAGGAAAAGTGACCACCTCCAAATGAATCATGAAAACTCTCAAGTAACCTTACCTGCTATGGCTCGTCACACACATCGCAAGAAAATTCCATTGATTCCACATTTGTATAAACCGTCATCCTAGATGACATATCTGGCCACTCTGAGATTTATAGTATGCTTCTCCTTTGAAGTTAGATGAGCTGGGCACTCACCGTAAGTGAGAAAGAAAGCGATATCAGAATACCACTCATCACTAGTTGCAACAAATAGAACCATGGGCAAAGAATCAGCTTTCTCCAGCTGGCCTTGTGTCCCATTAATGCAATCATCCTTTTCTTCAAGGTTTTCTAAATATTTTTTTTCAGCCATAAGCTGACATAGGCCCTTGCCTCTTACCAGCTTGGTTGGTTTTATATCGAGATCATACTCTTGGACCTTTTCGATCCAATTCCCTCGCAAACTCCCTAACTCCTGTTGAGTTAAGATTGACTTGACCTGGCTGTGACGGGGACCAGCACTACTGTATGAGAGTTTAGGATGTAATACTGGAAGTTCTTAACTGCTTTGACAATGGAAAAGGCATGCTTTTCCAACTGAGACATATTCAACTCATGAGGCTTGAGGGGAGAGCTCATGAACGCGATTGGAGATTCAAAATTTTCTATATTCTTCTACATTAAGATGCCGATACGATATGCTCGAGATGCATAACTATACATGATAAAATCCTTGGAAAAATCGGGACATACCAGGACTGGTGCATGAGCGATGGAGGATTTTATATCGTCAAATGACGTCTTTCCTTCTTCACTCCATTGGAAATTTTGTGACTCTTTCATCATATTTAATATGTGACGAGTCTTTTCAACAAAGTTGGGAACAAAGCGCCTGAGAAAATTCACTTTTCCGAAGGAGTGAACGCCGGTCTTGCTTGTGGGTAGAGTAAGGCTCTGAATAGCCCTAACCCTTTCGGCATCTATCTTTGTTCCTTCCTTGCTAACAACATGTCCCAACAACTTTCCTTCAGTGACCCTGAAAATAGACTTTTTTGGATTTAGGGAGATCCCGTGTTCTCGGCATCTATTCAATACTCACTCCAAATGATTACAATGATCACTTCGTTGTTTAGAGAACACAGTTAAGTCATCCAAATAAACTACAATAACCTTTCCCATCATACCTTTGAACCTGAAGTCCATTGCTTGTTGAAAGGTGGCACCAGCGTTGGTCAAACCAAAAGGCATTTTGCTATAGGCGAATGTGCCCTAGGGGGTAGTGAATGTTGTTTTGAATTGGTCTTCAGGTGATACTTCAATCTGATTATAGCTCGAAAAACCATCAAGCATGGACATCATTTCTAAACCATTCTTTCACGCAGTAGAACCTGATCCATTATGGGAAGTGGGTAGTTGTCCTTTAAAGATGCCTCGATTCAAGTTATGAAAATATATGCATATGCGTATCTCGTAATTTTTATTATGTCTTGGCACAATTTTTATGACCCAAATCTTGTGATGGATAGGAAAAATAATCCTTGCATTCAACATCTTTTGTATTTTAGCCTGGATGGTACCTGAGATCTTGGGATTATAGTGCCTTTGTTTCTGGCGAAATGGTTTGACATCTTCCTTCAACGGGATGTCATGTTGGATGTCCTTCACTTGAAAGACTTTAGATTGGCATAAGACCATGCCAATACATCCATATATTTCTTCAGACAATTTGACAAACTTCCACTTTTCTTCAGTGTGCAACATTTTCCGATGTTCACAAACTACGGATGCTCCACGGTACCTAGATTGACCGGCTCGGTCTCTGGAGAGGAGTTAGGATTATCTTGCCTTTTCTTCCGAAAAAATGATCATGTCTGTCAAACAAACATTCCAAAGAGACCAAAAAATTTGGAATTTTATTTCCTTTGAGTTGACATATGCCATCACTTCCTTTTGATTCATCATCTTGATCAGTAATAGATTCATGGCATATAGAAGTAGATCCTTCAAAATGAAGCTCACTAAAATTTTCTGCCTTCTCCAAAAAGGCAATAAGTTGATTGTCATCGTTGAATACCTGCCAGTGCTAAGAATTATCTGGCACACTTGGGTGGAAAACTACCTTAATGGTATATGTGTCTATTTTCAACCCTAGGTGGGGAGCATGAGGGATGCCGAGACGGCCAATGAATCGGCCATGTCATTCTGAGCTCTTGGAACAAATTTTATTGAGAAGGCGTCAAATTCCTCAATGTTGTCCCATACCGCATTGCGGTAATGCCTGAGCCTTTCATTTTTTACTTGGTATATCCTCTTTACTTGATTTACGACCAGCTCAACATCACCTTGTACTTTTAGGTTTTTGATTCCCCTTTATTTTGTGGCTTGCATGCCAAGTAGCAAAGATTCATACTCAACAGTATTATTTGTGTTGAAAAACTACAACTTGAAAGAGAGAGGAAAAATCTCTTCTTCAGGGATATTAACACAGCTCCAGCACCGCATCCGCTAGTTGCATAATTGCCATCAAACTGCAATGTCCAAACCTTGTTAAGGTCCTCTTCCCAGATGAGAACATCCATTTTGTTAGACTCAGTAGATAAGAAATAATTCCCCATCCCTGATGATTCGAAGAGAATTTGGGCTTTGGGGTCATCGGAGTTGGTGACCAAGTACTTCTTTTGTGATTCAGGCTCCAATGTCTGCATTACACCCTTGACGGGGATTCTGGCCTTAGACCAATCCATATGAATCTCTCCACCAACCTAGCTGCAAAATCTCCTTCCTAGTAGAATTCCATATGTTGTTGGAATATCAGCAACGAGGATGGTCATATTTACTCTTTTCTCTGGGAATGCCGCAAATGCGAACTGCGTGTCTTTGATTTGACCAATCAACGGAACCTGTTTGGTTTCCAAGGAGTAACATCTACCAAAAGGTTTGGTAAGAGTGAGGCCCAAAGCATGGGCGAATTTTTTCGGCATGACATTATCGGAAGCGCCAGAATCAATTATACAATTTCTTAAATTGTGACCATTGATTAGGAGGGAGAGATAGAAAGGTTCTATTTTTCCTGACATAGAATTCGAGGCAACGTTTATGCGAGATGCAAGAGGAGTGGAAAGGATTCCTTTCGGGGAAACCTGGGAATTTACGATAGCTTGATTTTGGATATATTCGGTCAATCTTATGAGCTACTCGGGATTATACTAAAGATATTCATCCTCTCGACATTTGAATCTTGGTCTTCCTAGCATGATCTATTATGTCAAATGCAGCCAAAGGTTGCGTTGATGAGGGAATGAGCCCCTCATTTCACGATGGTGGAGTAGGGTTACTTGGTCTTTGTGGGAATAAGAGGAGGCTAATTTAGAGGAGAGATGGGAGGAAAAGATTTCTTCGTAAAATGTTTAATAGGAGGTTGAGCGGGAAGAGGATTACCTCTTTTAGCAATGGTTGGAGGCGTGTTTGACACAGCCTTCTCTTTTTGTATCCTGGTAGCAACTTCTGCTTCTTTTCCTTGTGAGCGGGTGAAAACATCATATGACTACCCACTTGCATATCCTTGGGTACCCTCTTCTTCATCGATTCTTCCTCATCAAATTCCATGTGTACGATAGTAGAGTCACCAGTTGGTTCACCGACATCTTGGTCATCTTCACCTTGGGATGAAGGTTCTTCATAATTTTTCTTCTATTCTTCGATTTCGGGTAGAGCATTGACTGGAGGGGCCTCAAGTGCCAACCGCAAAGTAGTTGTGGGAAAATGCGGCCTTTGTGGGACGTTGTTGGAAGTGAAATTTCTTCGTGGGATATCCAGTATGAAGAGCTAGGTGAAGCTTGAGCTAGTTGCTTCTTTAACGTGAGCAAGTCATTCGCCATCTTTTGGAATGCCGCATCTGACGAAGTGGAGGGAGAAGGAGTTGAATCTTTAGGCTTGGACGGTTCTCGTTTTAATTTGCTAGATATAAGTAAATTATCTTCAATTCAAATGGCGAAGCTTGGGCAAAACTAGAGTAGTGACTTGTTCTTGAAAGAGTAAGAAACTTACTTTGAGCTCATGGCATTCACAAAGAAGCACTTCGATTTTACGGCATTGGCGGAAGATGACATGAAGCACCACAGTTAATGAGTGAGTGAATGAGTTGAAATGGGTGATGAAATCGTGCATGGTTGCATTGACTTCCTTTTTCAGATGAGTGATATTTGACAATAACGTAAACGCATCCTCTGAAGGCTTATACCTTTCTTCAAATGCAGTCCGTAACGTGGCCCAACTAGTGATAGATCCAACCAGAAAATGCTGAAACCATTCCACCACGGGTCCTTACAAGGTCTCCAGAAAGAGGAAAACTGACACATATTCATGGTTCACATCCAGGATGTTACATGACATGATGAAAATAGATATACGTGAATCCTTACTTTGGTTTCCACTCCCATCAAATTTGGGGAAATTCTTTCAGTTCCCATGAGGGAGCGCGTGAACAGGATGTTGCAAAGCAAGAGGGCGCATAATATTTCCCCATGGTACTGCCATTTGAAAATCTGGAAAAAGGACACGAGCTGGGAGGACGGTTCCACTGAGCAAAAAAGCACTACAGAGAGATGTGGATGCTCCTTGTGAAAAATGATTCCTTTGTGGAGGTGAGACATTTCTGGATGACCGGTCAGTTGTACTTAGCGATGAGAAGCATGCTGGTGTAATACTGAAGTTGTGCCTTTGAAGTAGATCAAAATTAGGATCAACTTCTCCATGATCTCTCCTGCTATGAGTAAATGGTTCACCCACCAGTGTATCGTTCAGATCTGCAATGTTTTTAGAGCAGATTTAAAAACTCTTTTTGGTTGTACTTGCTGATTTTCTGATTTTTCGATAAAAATCAGCAGCATGTACCTTTTCTAAATATTTAATTTTATCCCTCTTTTGAAAACCGATTGCGGTTTAATGACAAAGATTAGCGAGGATAAAATGATGGTCAACTTAGTAAGCTGATTTTCAGATCTTAGATTTGACTTTTTGCAAGGGTTTTGAAATATTTGTAAAGCTATCGAGAACCTTAGATCTACGGAAATATACGGGTTTTTGTAAAAACTCAGTGAACTAAAGATCTCTAACTAGCCCAGATCTATGGATCTCTGAAGAAAATTTTTAGTTTGGATCACTTTTGCAAAAATATTGGATTTTAGAAAAAAGTTATGATTTGCAAATAGGTAGTGATTTCTTGCAGTTTTATCAATCTTCTTAGTTACTTTAGCAACTTTACAAGCCGTTAGTGTCCTTTAACCAACACAACATTCACATAAATCTATTTGATCCCGGTAGAGTCACAAAAATCTGTTGGTCCGAAAATCGCAAGAGCAGATTTATGGATAGACAAGCCAACAAGCAGTGTGGGCATAGCCCCTCTTTGAGACAACAAAGTGAAACTGGTTTATTGTTATTCTACTAGTAGGAATCTATGCAAGTCTCACAATATTCTACCTTCGGGGGTTTGGGATCTCATCCCAGTAGAGGTGCTTCCAACTGTGAAAAGAAAGGAATGGAGGAAAGACAAGGAAAGAATGGGTCCGAAGGGAGAAAAGAAATGAATTCCAAAGCAAAAAGGTCAGAGGGTTTATGTTTGGGATTGGTAATAAAAGGACCCAAACCTACTTTCATAAATGAACAAAGCAATACTAATGAACAAATGACAAGAAAGTAGAGATAGATCCAACAGAATAAACACACAGATTTGACATAAGAAAGATCAGATGCCCATAACACACATATTCAGCACAAAGTCTTAATATTTGTATTAATTTTTCTTCTGTTACAAAAAGAACAAAGCCTTTCCTTCTCACTTCTATTTTTCATCTAAAAAGTGTCCCCTTGAATACAAAAAATATTCAAGTATTTATAGAAGGAGGAGAAGAGAGAAGGCAAAAAGAAACCAACTAATTACAAGAATTTACAAAATATCTAAAAGTCAACTATTGACTTTGGGCAACTTGGTGGATGACAACATCCCATGGTGCAACATGGATGATGTCATCATTTGTGCCAACATACTTTTAAATATTACAAAAGGAAAGCCAAGAGGAGAGAGCTATTCGTCATCATCTCATGGCTGGAAGGGAGTATCCTGCTTCTGCTCAGGAGAGGCAATGTGGAATTGAGCCCAATACTCCATGAATTTGCTGACCATTGGCTAAATTTTACCCTGGGCAGGACCCTTGGTGTGATTGCCAATGACTTCACAACTCTCCCATTCATCTCTGAGTTTTTCGGGAGCTTGAAGTATTCATTACCTACCTCCATCAGGTATCCCACAAAGTCACGGTAGGCTAGAAGGTTGTTGATGGATTTAGCGTCAACGGTAGCTTTTGGTCCTAGCCCTTGCGAGACGATCTCTTTGAATATCCGGATGGTTTCATCTGCCTTCCTCAAGGAGAATGACGGAGTGAGCAAGCCCGAAGACATCCTTAAGACAATTTTCTCTATTTGATGCATTGCATCTAGGGCTTTCTCCTTGACCTTGTCTATCTTCTCCAGGACAAATTCCATCTGATCGACCTGGTAGTCCAAAGCAGCAAGGAATTTGTTGGGTGCTCTGGGGTGATCGAAGACGCTAAATTTAACTAAATCATCAACTGAAGCAGTCGAGCATCTTTTGGAATGTCTCATGTTGCAACCTAGCATGGTCCAACTCTTCGGAGATAGGTCCTGTGATCGCCTAGAGTTCCTTGTTCACCCGATCAATGTTTTGATATAGCTCGGTGAACTTGATGATTACTTCCTCACTATATTTGAGGATCTGGTCTCTCTAGACGGATACTGCCATGCCTTGTTCACCAATCTTGGCATATTCGTTTATCTTATCCTGACTAAGGGCTTCAGAAGTTTCAGTGGTAGTTGTAGGAGGTGCACTGCCCATTTTCTGCAGGGCATGGAGAAGATGTTTATTTTGCTCTTTTAGTAGCCTCTTCTCTTCCTTTTCTTCTTGAAGCTTCTTGCAAAGGGCATCCACCGCAGATAGGGCCTCTCCTTGAAGGTCGTTCCCATTGTGACCTTTGTCATTGTATAATCTATAGGGGACAGATCCTTTTTATCCTTTATGGGATTGGGATACGCGATCTCCATTACTCTTTCTCCCAATGCACTCTGAGAGAAGTAGGTTATTTATTTTTGTTTCTTATCCAATTTTGTTGGGATGACGGAGAAGTCCATAGGTGAAATGGGGACTTTCCTCTTATGCTGACTCAAGTGGTGGGAGATCCATGTTGGACTTAAGGGAGTGGGACCAGAGGTGGAAGAAGGAGCAGCTGCAGTGGATGAGGGGAAATGGGTCAAGACACTTGGTGGTGGCATTGAGAGAGAGGCCAAGAAAGTGCTTACGGGAGGAGGAGACACTACAGGGGAGGTAGTCGTGGGAGTGGAAGGGAGCTGAGAGATGAGAGAAGAAATGGTGGGGACGGCTCCACGAGGAAAGAGAAGATGGAGGAAGAAGAAGAAGGGGAACAAGTAGAAGATGGGGCATAGGAAACACCCATGGTAATGGTTGTTTGAGTCACACGAGGAGGGTAAGGAGGAGAGGGAGAATGTACGGTGGGAACCTCAATAGTTTTAGTAATGGCAACATCTTGAGTGGATGTGCCTGTTGGAACACTCTCTACCACTTCTTTCTCCGAGAGATACCAGTGTTACAACTTGTTCTTGTGCGGCGGAGGAGGGCTCTCAGGAGCTTCTTCTTGAGTGGTGCTTGATTATCCCTCTTTTTCCTTTCCTTTTCTCTTTGGTAAATGCTTCAGCCTGGCAGGTGCATAGCCTAAAGGGGATGTGGTGAAATCTACCCCAAGGTAGATGAGGCCGTTCATTCTACACCAATGCTCTGTGCACTACAAAGTGCCCTTAACCCTTTCCTCAATAGTCTGAGGTGCTTTTTCTCTGTCAATCTCGGTGAATGGCAGTTTTCCCGCCCATATCTAGATATACCTGATCAAATTTTTGATCAGTTGTTTGGAAACCTTTCGAAACAATGGCCATGCCATATTGAATAATTTTTTCTAGGGACGGGAAGGAGTGATCCTTTCTCCTGAGTTCGGCCTCATGATACAGGTCGATGTAGATGTCCTTGATCTATGGAACGTGGATCGGATCGATTTTTTCCTTTGGGAGGAAATTCACGTGGATCAAAGGTTGGCCTTGCTGGGAAATTGTGCTTCAGGTTGAGCAGTTCCAGCTCCGTGAACATTTCCTAGTCCTTGGTGTGAGAAGTGCTAGTGTACTTACCCACTGTGAGGGGGAAAGGAGTTCCACCCTTCTTCCTTTTAGGAACTTCTTGTGAAATGTTATGATTTGTGCGGATAGCTCCAACAGGATCAACTTAGGACTGCATACCTTGGTAACTTGGTGGGCTCCCCCAAGAAGTTGATTTCTCTAAGATAGGTGAAAGTGGGGAATTTCATAAATTACGCTCCCCACTTCTCGGTTGTAGAAGAACTATGCTCTTGGTCATCGACTATGAGTCATATTGGGCCTCAACAGGTAGATGATGTCGTAGAAGAAGGCATCGTTGATCTTACTGAATTTTGGGATGCTATTTTCCATCTTCAACTCTGGATAGTATTGGAATATTTTTACAGGGCCATACGCCACATCGGCTCGATCTTTGGATTATCTCTCTTAGCAGCAGTAGCATAGACCACATAGGAGTTCATGTAGAACCTCCCTGTTGTGAGTTGTTGAAGTTGCTCAGGATGGTGCCGCTGATGATTTCTACCCACTCAAAATGTTGATCAGGCACATTCTTGTTCATCATTTCCAGTGTACCGAGCATAAAAAATCCCAAATACCCTGCTTAGGAAGGTAATGGTGTCACTCAGTTCCTTAGAGAAGTCACTACGGTGAATAACCTATGGCCACCTAGTTATTACCTTCTTATTTTTTAGGTACACCTCGTTCGTTAATTGCATACATTTGTCTTCATTTTCTTCCCATGCCTTTATGTAGTCTTCCTGGATTATAGCCACAAAATTCTGGTGGTGGGGAATACCCAACATGATCTCGAAGTGTCGAGGCAGTGAGGTTGATTATGACCTCACCCTTTTCGTTCTCGACACACCTTGTGTCTTTGTTATAGCAGTGGGCCACCACCATCATGAACTCATTATTTACTGCACTAATGGGGATTCCCCACGAAATGCAGACCACTGCCCACCAGTTTTCCATCTAAGGATTGCCGTGACCCTTTTGGTTCTAGCCCAAAAATCTTCCATGCCTATATGGCCAAGTTTGGAATCTCTAATGTCTAAGTCACATTCTGCATGGGACTCGAGCATCCTGACCCTTTGATACTTGTTTTTCATATTTTTCTCCTTGAGTTTTGCCTTACCCTTTGACTTAGTTGGCCTTTTGCTTTAGTAGACATATGCGAATCGAGTTCGATTGCTGATTTGCAAGAAGAAGGAGAAAAGTCCAACGTAGACGAGCCATGTTAGCTGTTAGATCATCCATCAAAGCTTTATAGAATGAGGAGTTAGAAATTTAAAGGCTTCTAGGTGCAGGGCGTAGGAATACTACAGGTTGTAGGGTCAAAAGTATGGTGCACTGATGTGGAGTGTTGCAAGGAAGAAAACAACGCCAAAGGGCACAAGGCACAGAAAATTTACACCTAACACCAATGTTGTTATAGAAGGGTTTACACTGTGCCTTCTCGTAGGGTTTAAAGCTGGGCGTAGATAAGTTTGGTGTTGCATGGGATAAGGATGTGCCAATGGTACAGATATGGAACGTGTTGCACAACATTTTGGTGCGCCAAGGGGCCTTTGGCGTGGCGCAGAAGAGCTTGCATGACACCCTTTGTTGGTGTAAGTGGGACTGCATCGTGCCCATATAAGGATTTTTCGAGTTTTATACAACACAAGAAGGATGCGTGTTGCAGGCAGGGATAATGCGCCTTCTTGGCATGACTGTGTTTTATGCAACAAGGATGGTGATTTCGCCAAAAGAAAACCACGGCCCAGAATTGATAACTTTTAGGTTTTCTTTCTTCCTTATTGGTTTGTGATTTTAGGCATCCTTTGATGTGGATTTCGACAGTGAAGGGGACGAGAGCGAAGAATATCTTGGGTTCATTTTTGAGACAAATCCCTTGAGGCCAACAAATCTGGAAGGAGGGTGAAGCTGGCTTGGGAGGAAAGATTGCAAAATGGTCTGGAGGGGTTTATGGTTTCTTCAGATTCATTTTATTATTATCCCATAAACAACCAAACCAAAACAAAAACCATAAGAAAAGCAAGGACCACTTACCCAGGATATATAGAATGAGAAAAAAAAGTGGGGTCCACGAATGTGACACGAGGATAACAGAGTGTTGATAGTTGCAGAGGAATAAAATTTTCATGTGTTTTTCAATCGTGAAAATGACAGGCGGATACGCCTATATATAGCAAAAGGCGTAATAAATGCGCCACAAACTTTTTCAAAGGCGCACCAAAAAGTATGTCGACATGAAAATATTTGTGCCCTTTGGCGCGGTTATGTGTCTGTCAGCAAGAAATTATCTGCGCTTTGGCGCAAATTCAGGACTATCAACATGGGATTTTGAGCGCTTTGGCGCACCACTTAAGGGCACAACATTTTTAGTGTTGACAGGTGGCGCATGCACCTTGGCGCAAGAAAGAAAGGTGCATCACGGGAGGTGCAACAATTGTTGTGTTAACACTCCAAAGGGTGCGCCAAAGGAATAGAAGGGGGTGTAAATATTGCTTGTGTTATATGAACAAAATATGTGCCCAGCCCAAAAAGGACCAAAATGACTAAGTTTGAAAAACCAGATTTTTCCGGAAAGGGATTTTACGCCATTCCGAACGCTGAGGGACCTTGACGAGGAACCAGAACAAAATTTGGTATGGTTACCTACAAAATTTCCCTTGTCAATTTTACAAGATAACACTGGTGTATCACCACATTTATTATAGGTCTTCATTCCATGCATCTGATTCCCTATCCCCTTGGAAGCATTAGATTAGGGTTATTGAGTAGTTAGTGGTACGTACGTATGTGCGATAGAAAAGTGACATGTGAGCGTGAGAATCTACAAGCAACTCTTCTTCGTACCTGACCTCCTAAGGTCATGCCGAGATAGCCGGTGAGAATGGAATTTATATGGATATAGAAAAAATAGTTAGGCAATCTTATATCCTCGACACGCAATAATGGAATCTGTGAATCTAAGGCGAAGAAGGCTCTCCTAACCTGAATTGGTGTAATGGATCGTTTGGATATAATATTTTTTCGGAGGCTCCAATCAATGTCGAGCTCTGCTGAGATTCTATTTATTGTCTATTGGATACATGGAAAATGACATGTAGGTACTTCATGTATGTGTCTAGAAAAGGTCATGGAAGATGGTGATGAGAGGTGTAGTGGATCCTCCATAGTTTTATGGACGATTCTCTGGTCTAGTCAAGAAATCCCTAGCTTGATTGGTTGTTACGTTTAATATGGAGAATTTTGTAATGATGTCTAGCAGAAGTGGTGAGGATCTTAATATTAGTGTGTGCAAACCAGCGTCAATGTCTGATTGATTGGTAGGCCCATTGTGTTGTGGAACCTATGGATCACAACCTGTAAGTTTGTGGTTGTGGCGGACCTCCTATGGTCATATGAGGAGTTAATTTCTCCTTCTGATTATCCAATAATAGTATGTCTTTTCAGCCTCTATGTTTAGAACTAGAAGTTGTGTAATTTTCTCATAATACCTTAAGGTGTGTTACGGTAACTTGAATACGTAAGCTAGTATCTATGTCGGTCCGGGAGGTCTCTGCGTTAGGTTGTGGAACTAAAGGATCACAACCAAACACTTGTTCTCTTTTGAGTCCTTGTATAGTCATGCGAGACATCCTATCAAGGTAGTCTGTAATTAGGGTGATTTGACCAAAATGTGTATGCCTTGTCATCTTCAATATTTAACTCTCTCAATTGTTCACTAATTGTTCATAGGTTTACCATTGTTCAAAAACCGAATCCTAAGGTCTTGATCTATATTATCTAGTGTTGTGGGGAGATTTGGTTGAGGCACTATTGGTTCAAACACATATTCCCTAAATTCCCTAGGTCTCGTGATTGTCATGCAAAAATGATTCAACTTTAACTAAAACTAATAAACTAATTATGAAAGATGTATCTACACTATGCATGTATTCTTTTATCTTTGTATTTTCGATGAAGTATTTTAAAGGAATTAAAAGAGCATCTATTCTAATATATTTAGAAAATGGACAATTAATCTAGTAATAGAATCAAAACAAGAAAAATAGCCACGATGTTGTTGTTTACAATGCGATTGCGAATTTATCCTAAATATCTAAACAACTAATTAATTTAAATCGAAAGACTCTCGATCCTACCTCAGAAGTGAGGAATGAATCATAGTTTCTTAGAAACTATAAATCCCCACAGCTTCCCTGGTGATGTCGAGAGTGATATTTGACTGAAATGAAATAATTTAATAGTCTATTTGATATGATATAACTAGAATTGTGACAACTCAAATTTGGAGTTTACAGAAAAGTGGTAAATCTAGTTGTGTGTGACTTTGTCACCTCAGTGTGATATCCTCATTCTTTCATGTCCTCGTGAATCCAGAAAAGCGTGTATATGATAGCAGCAGCAGAAGAAGGTACTCGAACAATGACAACTTTTGATATAGACCGAATATAATGCGAGTAAGAGAGGGATAGTGCAAGTGAACAGAGCTTGACTATGCAATTCCTAGCGGGATTTATTGTGGGAATACAACACAAATACGCCGAGAGTTCTAGAAACTATCTTTTGTGACCAAACAAAACCTGTAACTCTAAATGGATTCCAACCTAAGAATGAAACTATCTTATTCTAAACTGATTTACATGGAACAACAATGAAGCAAGATTGAAACAAGAAGATCAAATGACCTCTAGATGCAAGAGAAAGCTAACAATGGATGCAAAACATGAAACTATTGGAATTCTAAGCAAGAAACTCAAAATACTAAATGATTAAACAGAGAAGGAGAGGGGCCTCTTGTTTGAAAACAAGTTGGCTATTTATAACAAATGCATTCACTAGAAGGTAACTTGGAATGGAACTCTTTTACCATTAATGAAAGAGAAAACACTATTCACTGGGTAGCCAAAACATAAATGCAAAGCAAAGTAGCTAAAGAATGTGGATAGAAATTGAATTTTACATTTGACGAGATCATTGAAACATTCTAGAAAATGCACACAAGACTTCCGCCCGTGTGGCGGTGGTTACTGATCGCCGCCGTGTGTAGGGTGGCGGTTCTGAGATCGCCGCCCTGTCCTAGCAAAAGCATTCAAGGACCACCGCTTTAGGAAGGGTAGTGGTATTGTTACTTAAGGCTAAAATACAAGGAAAAGGGGGTAGAGGGCAGAACAAAGCACGTGAAGGCCATATGAGGCATACAGGATACAAACGTATACTTGGTGAGCTTTTCTAGATCCCAAACACCTTACGAGGAGACCTATATCATCATTGGGGTATGTGTAACCTCTTTCCAGCGGTGCAGTACCCTAAAATTTTAGGTACATACATAATAGTTTTTAGAGGCTCACCATAAGTTCGTGGTTGTAGCAGACCTCCTATGGTAAGATGAGGAGTTAATTTCTCCTTCGATTATCCAATAATCGTACACCTTTTTAGCCTCTATGTTTAGAACTAGAAGTTGTGTAATTTTCTCATAATACCTTGCAGGTGTTCTAGAAACTTGAATGCGTAAGCTAGTATCTATGTCAATGAGGGGTTCTTTCGCATTAGGTTGTGGAACTAAAGGATCATAACCAAATACTTGTTCTCTTTTGAGTCCTTGTATAGTCATGCAGACATCCTATCAAGGCAATCTATAATTAGGGTGATTTGACCAAAATGTGTATGCCTTGTCGTCTTCAATATTTAACTCTCTCAATTGTTCACTAATTGTTTGTAGGTTTACCGTTGTTCGAAAAACTTGAATCCTAAGGTCTTGATCTATATCAGCTAGTGTTGTGGGGAGATTTGGTTGAGGCACTATTGGTTCAAACACATATTCCCTAAATTCCCTAGGTCTCATGATTGTCATGTAAAAATGATTCAACTTTAACTAAAACTAATAAACTAATTATGAAATATGTATCTACACTATGCATGTATTCTTTTATCTTTGTATTTTCGATGAAGTATTTTAAAGGAATTAAAAGAGCATCTATTCTAATATATTCAGAAAATGGACAATTAATCTAGTAACAGAATCAAAACAAGAAAAGTAGCCTCGTGTATTTGTTTGTCTGTGTAGTTGTGAATTTATCCTAAATATCTAAACAACTAATTAATTTAAATCGAAAGACTCTCGATCCTACCTCAGAAGTGAGGAATGAATCATAGTTTCTCATAAACTATCAATCCCCACAGCTTCCTTGGCGATATCGAGAGTGAGCTTTGACTGAAATGAAATAATTTACTACTCTATTTGATATGATATAACTAGAACTTTGACAGCTCAAACCTGGAGTTTACAGAACAGTGGTAAATCTAGTTGTGTGTGACTTTTCCCCCTTAGTGTGATATCCTCATTCCTTCGTGTTCTCTTGAATCCAAAAAAGTGTGTATATGATAGCATCAGCAGAAGAAGGTACTTGAACAATGATAGCTTTGGATATAAACCGAATACAATGCAAGTAAGAGAGGGATAGTACAAATGAATAGAGCTTGACTATGCAATTCCTAATGGGATTTATTGTGGGAATACAACACAAATACGATGAGAGTTCTAGAAACTATCTTTCGTGACCAAAAAAACCTACAACTCTAAATGGATTCCAACCTAAGAATGAAACTATCTTATTCTTAACCGATTTTGCATAGAATAACAAAGAAGCAAGATCGAAACAAGAAGATCAAATGACATCTAGACAACAAGAGAAAGCTAAGAATGGATGCAAAACATGAAACTATTGGAATTCTAAGAAAGAAAATCAAAATATTGAATGAAACTCAAAAATTAGTGAACCCGACGTGAAACAAACAATTGTTCCCATTTTATTTTCATTTCTTTCATCCACCTTCACTCTTTCCCATTATTCTGTAGGTATTCATATACCCCTCGAATATGTCAGGATACAACGCATATGGAAAACCTCTCTCAGGTCTCGAAGAAAATTATGGTCAAACAAATAGACAACCGTCACCCTCACTTTCGAATGGGTTGATAACTATTCAAGTAATTACTTGTCATCTCAAACTCCCCCTCAAATAACTAGTTCTAGTTCTTCGTTCCAAATTGAGGAGTTGGATTAGCTTGCACAAACACAACAACCAGAGCCCTTAGGCTCTAACAATATGATGTTTACTAGAGAATCCACTTCATCTCCTTGGGTCTTGTTCAAACCACAGATCAGTAGACAGTCAGATCCAATCCCATTTTTGGATGAGGAGTACTTAGCACGCTACGCTAGAAGCGAACAACGCTTCTAAAACATGTACCCACCTATAGGGAGTTTGCAAAATGATCGATACCCTACTCCAACAAAACACCCTTAGTCCTCCACCTATGGGAAATTCCCTCGGTGAAGCTTGGCAGAGTAATGATCAATTCATAGTAGGGTATCATACCCCTTTCCAACCTCAAGGTGTAAAACAAACACCATTAAGGCAAAAACTATGTTTTCACCAATAGAGGTCATTTCAGCCTTAGTTGAGAAGGTTAGAGGATTGAAACTTGCTCAAGAAAACTAAAATTTATATTTTGGGCAAGCAGGAATCCCCAACCCTCCGCATCACCCCAGATTAGGTTGACCTCCTTATATGACCGGGCACGTTAGGCATGCCTCCGTTGGTCGTCAAAAGGACTTTTAAGGAGAAGCGATAGTTAGGGGACAAGAAGTCCCTCCTCTTTAGTGGGAGAGGTTCCCTTATTCAAAAGCAATACTTATTTACATATGTACAGAGCATGGTTTTAGTATGGAACTTGCATATCATGAAATCGTTTAGGAGAATAGACCATCAATCACAAAATTATAGAGGAATGAAGACGTGGAAATGAGCAGAAAGGCATTCTCTAGAATTATAGATGGCAAAATAATTCCTTAAACATGCCAGAATATAATGACTTGGAATAAGACCATTTGTACTCGAATTAGTGAGATGCAATTTGAAAAGACACACAATTCTATAAATAACATCTATAAGAATACAAATCTTCTTGGTATATTGTAGACAAATGATCTAAAAAGATTCTACAAATAGCTGCGAATAATAGAATTAGATGAACAAAGAAAGAAGGTCCTTTTGTATTGATTGCTTTGCTTTTTCTCACACTTTTCAAAATAATCCAAGTTCCTCTCCTCGAAATGGCGAAGAGAGACCACTATATAGTTTTACAAATCAGTTACTCTTGGTAACTACCTTTTAAATAATGTTTAGTTAAAGGGTTGCTTAATGTAAAACCCCAACTAATTACAATAAATCCGAGATGAGGAAAGAAAGAAGGGAGAAAAGTCAGGAGAAGAAGACAAGTGTTCATGATTGAGAGGGGCCCACTGATTTTAGGATCCACTGTCTAAACCTTTTAACACCTCTGCTATGTCTCTGCCACGTGGGACCGATGTGTTGGCAGTGGATTGGGTCCAAAATCGAGGCACTTCTCCATATCTTTGTCGAATTTGACGTGTGTATGATAATCTTTATTTTCTTCTTCAATAGCAGACTGGAGAGAGCAGATCTCCTTCATCTTTTCCTTGGAGACAAAATCCTCCTTGAACAAATTATCTTTGACAAAAGCTCTGAATTGAGATTTGATTTCTTGCAAGGAGAGAGGCACACTAGAGGTCTCATCATGGAGGTGGCAATGTATATCCTTGAAAGCAGATACCACCAAAGTCTTGAAGGCCTCACCCTTCTGCCAGCTATTTTTCAATTCTCCCAAAGCTTCCTCTAGCACCTTGATTTTCCATTCCACACTGTATACCCATGATTTTGACAAGTTATCTTTAGTATCATAGAAGACCTTGTTTTCCATTAAAATATTTTCATCAGCCTGTCCCATAAGGCGAAGGTCTACTATACAGATGCTCCAGAGTTTGAGCTCTTTATCTATATTTCCAATGGTGGAGGATAGCTTCTGTTGTAGATTATTTACCTTCTCATTGAGTTTGAAGGCTTCACTAATGAAATTCAACCCTACAATGAGCATATCATCCACCATGGCCTCCATATCCCTTCCATAGATGGAATACTTGTGTATATCTTTGATACTCTAGACTTCATCTTGGCTGAGGATCACAGGTGGTGGAAGAGTAGTCAGTGGGGTAGGGTCTAAAACTTTATCTTTGGACAAAGTGACTTGATGAAACCTGTAAGAACCTGAGCCTGCTCTTCTAACTACTCTATAGTTTGTTGCCCTTTTTCCACCCTCCCAATGACCCTGGTGACTATTTCTTGAAGATTGTGAATCTCACCTTCAGGGGTGGACTCTCCCATGGGGATCCTTGAGAGCTCTAGATCAGATGCCTGCAAATCCTATTCTAGCTTGTCAACCTTGGGCTTGGCTATCTCCAGGAATTGTTGGCCCTGAGCATCAGATACTATTCTAGAGGTGGTCTTGGCCTTCTTGGCAGGAGTAGGAGGAGTAGTGCCTAATAAGGCCGCCACAGCATCAAAATTGGGTCCTGAGATTCGGGAGGAAGACTTTCTCTTCCTACTATCGACGAAAGGTTATACCCATGTAAAAGAGGAGGAGGAAGAAGAAGGTGGGGCAAGAGGGCTGAGAGAAAGGGAACTCATGGCACTCAAAGTGTGCACTGCTGTTGCCTCTAGTTGAGATATGAATGGGGCACTCGGGGCTTCTGGTACAGAGGATTCAATGATGCTTGAAAGCTCAGTTCTTTGGAATTCTTTTTATTTATTCGTTGGGGATTCTGGAGCACTTATGGAGACTGACACTTCACTCTCCTTGCTTTCATTGAGAACAATAATGTTCTCTGGACCTGAGGGAAATTTCGAATGCTTCATCATGGGATCTTCTTCAACAGGCTCCTTCTTTTCTTCCTTGATTTTCTTCTGATATACTTGGGTGGATGAGGAAGGAGTGGAAGATGTAGGACCTTTAGTTGATGAGGCGAGGAGGGGTCTGTATAGGTACTCCCGAATCAGGTGACAATGCCTCCTTTCTTGGTGTTGAAGTATCCTTGGAGGAGGACTCACCTGAATACCGTCTAAGTTCACGAACTCTCCTATCAAACCAGATTTTTGTTTTTACTAAGACAGGGGCTAAGATTTCAGCCAGATCATCCTTCTCCTTTTTGAACCAATCCAAATCCTCCAAGGGAGTGTGTTTGATCAAGGTGTCATACTCATATGAAAACAGATCAGAATTATCATCCTGAAGCCCTTCCGGAACTTGATACAAATTAAGCTTCTGAATCAGTTGAAGAGAAAACATTCCATAATGCCTCCTCCTTGCCTCAAAATCATCAGCACAGTCAGCCCAATAGTCTTCTGTATTTGCCGTATGATGGTAATTGATTATGAGGTTCTTCTCAATAAATTTCTTCAAGTCAAAACAAGTTCTTGGCTTGAAGAAATGGACAGTGATGGGAGCCAAGGCTCTCTCAATGTTTTGTGCATCAAGAGCTATTTTGCAGGTATAGTTTCCCAAAGATATAGGAAAGTGCAGGCCAGTGATTTTCTTATCCCTGTAGGTTTTGTGTAACTTGTCCAATTGCCTGCATATCTCAATCAAGGCCTTTTTATTGTTGCAGAACATAGGAAGCTTGAGAGGGGTGCTCTCATAACCTGCAAGCCTGATATAGGAGAATTTTCTAAACTAGATGAAGTAGGCACCATACTTCGATATTAGGTTCATGGCTTCATCCGAGAACCTCCTTACAGTGTCACTCTCCAGAAGCCTTACAATGTACATGGTGAAAGCATCATTCACCCTCCTAAAGTTATGATTGCTAGTGTCCAGGGTGAATTGAGGGCAGTAGGCATATATAGGGTCACCCTTATGAGCATCAATGTACGTGAATCCAAACCATTACCTTGATGCTGCTAGGGTGTACATCAAATATGAAGTCATGTAAAACTTCTTGGTTTGTTGTATACATTGAACAGCTTCTGCTAAGTTCATGCTGATGATTTCTACCCAATTGATATTCTGAGTTCCTTCGCACACCATGTTGATAAGTGGGCACATCCAGAAATGAAACTCATTAGTAGATTGTAAGCCTATGACCCAAGCTATTAGGATTATGAAATTAGACAGATCATTAAAATAGGCACGAAAAAGAGCTTTGGAAAAATGGGCCACCCCCTTTTTAGGGTTTTTAAGCCAAGACTTTGCCACCCTCACCTTGTATATTTCACTGTCCTGGTCGAAGAGAACCTATGCCTGGTTCTGAGAGATTATTATGGAATTGTCCATTTCAGAATCCTTAGGGTAGTGCCAATGGTGGCAACATCTATCTTGGCAATGATCTCCCCATGCACATTCGTTAGTTTTCTTGAGTCGGGGTTGAAATGAGTACCATAGGTGAGTACCATATCTGCACATTGCATGAGATTGGGAAACCAACAATGAATTCCAAGCCACTATCGTGAATCATTTGTGCCATAGGAGAGGCATTTGGATCTATCATCCTAGTCCAGAAATCTCAGAAGTCCAGGTGACGAACTTCACTATCCCCGATATCGAGAATGGCAGAATCGAGTGGTGAAACTTGCTCCTGGCCTTGGAATTTTATCTTCATGTTGATAGCGATTCAAAAAAATAGAGTCACATTTTGAAATCTTGATGAAATTGCAAGGGAATGGGTATGCGCATGAAATTTCAATTGCGAGGGTGTAAGCAATTGAGCAAGAAGAAAGCAGTGTGCAAAAATGCATAGGAGGGATGCTTATTAAATATCCATTTAGGAGAGAGAAAGGTAATAAATGTGCATTAAATACACATCTACCAACTTAAAAATAAGATATTCGGAAAGAGCGGGAAAAAATAGCCGGATGTCCTTTAGTTCACCCGGGACAAGCGGGACACGAAAGAGTGACTCTACGATGACGGGAAATGTGGAAAAGGAATTCACAAATGTTTTGAAACATGAGGGACGAAAGTATGTAAAGTGTGTGATGCGGCCAACGTGGGTGAAAGGTGAACATTGAGCCTAAGAGAACTTGTGTTATTTGGAACAAAAATTTCCAATGGGCCCGTGAGGAAACAAATTTTAGAGAGTAAAGTGGCCGATCGGTGAATAGGAGCCCGAATGAACTTGGGACATCTGGGAAAAAAATGTTTGACAAACCCACAAGTCACACAAAATGACCCAAATATGTAGTTTTTCCTAACTTTTGACTTTTCTCTTTACCAGAACAACAAAAAAGGTGATTAACTTCAAAAATTTCAATTTTGCACTTCTCAAAAGAAGGAGAATTTTGAGAGGACAATATGGCTCCTTCTAGGGATGACTTGGCTAAAGTCCAAAAGAATGAGACAAGGCAAGAATTCAAAAATCTAGGGGAAGCATATCAGTACCTTATCCATTGGGCCACGGAGTCAAAAGCAAACCAATACAAAAGACAACACACCAAAACAAGGAAAAGGAAGGGGAAAGACAAATGCTATACATAATATACAAAGGACTTCCTAATCACCTATGACTTAAACAATTTCAGGTACTACCCACTATAAGGAAGTGGGAGGGAAGAACCATCCATATAATCAAGGTAAAAATAATTCTTACCAGCAAAGTGCCTGATCTTGAAAGGTCCGAGCCAAAGAGAATCAAACTTTCCATGGCTGCCATGAGGTTCATGCCTTTTATCCCACAACAAAACAATGTCTCCAACTTTGAAATCCTGGATCTGGCTTTTTTATCAAACAAGGCCTTTACTTTCTGTTGGTGAGTAGATATTCTATCAGCGACCTTCAACTCTGACCTCATTCAATTTGTGAAGGTACATGATCCTTTTATCCAAAGAATCATTGAAACTGGTGTCTTCAATGGCCTTCATTAAATGCAAGGCTGGTAGTTCCACTGTTACGGGAAATTGAGCTTCCACTCCATATACTACCTGAAAAGGAGACATCCCAATGGCTCTTTTAGGTGTGATCCTATCTACCCAAAGAGCATCATAGAGATTCATTAACTAATTTCCTTATTATAGCCACCATATTTTTGTTTGTTGATTTTGCTTGTCCATTCCCCTGAGGATAATAATCGAGGAGTGAGCTAGGGAGATGCCATATCCATAACAAAAATCCATCATCTCAGTTGAAGAAAAATTTGAAGCATTATCTGTCACTATCTTGTTTGGCACACCAAACCTCACCAAGATGTTTTCTTTGATAAAACTGCATACTACTTCTGAAGTAGTACTCTTTACTAGAAATGATTCTACCCGCTTAGTAAAATAATCTGTGGCAGTTAATACATGGGTGTGACCAGCACTAGAAGAGGGATTAAGTGTTCAATGAAATCTAAACCCCATTGTTGAAAAGGATATTCGATCACAACCTGGTTTAAGGGGAAAAGAAGCCAACTTGGGTCTACCCACGAAGGTTTGACAAGCTTCACATTTATCAATCCACTTTGATGCATCTTTGAACAAGGTAGGCCAAGTAATATCCTTCATGAAGAATATCATGAGCAAGGATGATGATGCTTGATGAGTAGTTCCCTCCACATGCTTGATTATGAAAATTTGAAAACAAGTGTCCTCTGTTGTTCCTTGTCCACACATTTTAGAAATCTTCCATCCAACCCACTTAAACAAGGCATTTTCCCACAACACATATTGGGTTGATCTTAGCTTAACAACTCTCCTCTCCTTGGCAAGTCAAATGAGAGGGACATTCTCCATATGTGAGAAAGTGTGCGATATCAGCATACCATTCATCAATTGAGCCAAGAAACAGAATGGTAGGGAGATCAACTTTGTCCTTTGGTAACTCATGTCTAGCTCCTCAAAGAATGAGTTCACACAGGCCTTTTCCACAGATGAGCTTGGTTGTTCTGATGTCAATTTCATATTCTTGAACCTTGGCCACCTAGTTTCCTCTCTTAGATCCAAACTCCTATTGTGTGAGAATGGACTTGATGGTTGTATCAGGTACAAATACTGTGGAGTGAGAGTTAAGAATGTAAAAATGA
Source organism: Taxus wallichiana var. yunnanensis (assembly GCA_018340775.1). Classification (NCBI taxonomy): domain Eukaryota; kingdom Viridiplantae; phylum Streptophyta; class Pinopsida; order Cupressales; family Taxaceae; genus Taxus; species Taxus wallichiana. Next base: position 745,532,604 of record CM031238.1, read on the forward strand.
AACTGCTTGACAACTTTAACTACTTTGTGAAAGCATGTTTCTCCATTATGGTGTATTTTAACTCATGTTTTTTTACAATGTAGCTCATAAAAGAAATTAGGAGTTCATGATCATTAGAATCTTCTTGAGTCAAAACAAAGAGCTGTGGTGTTATCTCGTGGAATAGCAATAGATAATAAAGTCTTTGTTGAAATATGGACATGCTAAAATAGGAGTTTTAGCAATAGCCCCGTTATCCAAAATTCACCCCTCAAGGTAATTTTGATAACATGCATCAAATTCTTTTGTCCCAAGCAATTATATTGAGTCCAGGTGAAAAGTCATATTTCTAGGGTCCCCTCATATTTTTCTAACTCCCCTATCCAAGAAGAAGAGAGAAAGTTCTAAGAAAATGTAAAAAAATTGCAAAAAACAAGCTCGGGCCAGAAAAAATCATAAAAAATGGCTAAGTCCTAGTCCTTGCAATAGTCGGGACAGTTGGGACATCTGGACGCGAACCGGCCGAACCGGGCGAAATGAGTCAAGGCAGCCCGAAACAGTTTGGGACGCGCGGGACAAAAGTACGCGAACCGGCCGAACCGGGCGAAATGAGTCAAGGCAGCCTGAACAGTTGGGCCGAAAGTACGTGAAGTACGCGAACTCGGCGCTAAACAGAAAATTTGTCCCGAATGGTCCGAAAGCAAATGGGACATCTGGGCCGCGAGTACGCGAACCGGCCGGTTCAGCCGAAATAGGGAACTTCAGCACTGGGCCAAATGGGAGAAAGGGACGCGCGGGAAGCGGATAGCCGAAGGAGCCGAAAGCCAATCAGATCACGCCATGTGTCACCGGCAAAAAAGGGACATGGAAGCCCATTTCGGGTGGTTCGGAAGAATTTGTCCCACGCAGCACTGGGACATTTGGGACAAAGGGATGCGTGGGACGCGAAAAGCTGAAATGGCCGAAGACAGAGGAGAAAAGTCAACGTTTGGTCCGGAAACTTCAAACGGCCATAACTTTTGACTCCGAGCTCCGATTTTCATAAAATTGGACTTTCTGGAACGAGCACGACGTCCTCTATGCCACAAAAACTAGATTTTTATTTTTAATGAGGGTAGATATATTTAAATAAAAGAAACATATTCGGCTCCAGTCGATAATGCTCATTCTCGTCAAATGATGAGAAAACGCCCGCAGAGGACCAAAATAGCCTGCCCCGCACTCGTAAGGCCATAACTTTTGCATTTCTCAACGAAATCACACAAAATTGGTACCGTTGGAATCGTGGTTCTGAGCCCGATGCACAAAATTCAATAAATTCCAGATTTGATTAGAAATTGATTGATTTTTTTAAGAAAACGTGGAGGGTTTGAAATGTGTTTTATTGGTAGTGGGAATGTATTTAAGAGGCATGGTTATCCTTCTTTCTCTGCTGCAGCACATGGGATAGTAGCGGAGCCTTTGCAAGTAATGTATAATTATTTCACTCAATTTAATGCCTCTTATAGGTGGTTGAAGGATAGATTTCGGGATTTCCATTTTCCCTTCTCTTTTCCTTCTCTTTTTCTATAAATTGGAGTGTTGGGCTCATTGTAAAGGAGAGAGTTTTTGGGTAGCAAAGCTCTGCCAAAATTGCTTTGTGAAGCTAGTGTGTTGCAGGCCCTTGTAGTGGACTCCTTGCATGGTGATCTAGGCCCTTATCTTGTAATAGATTGAATCAGTGCATATCATGAAGCAATAAAATACGGTTTGTGGATGTATCTTCCCCTGCTATGTTTTCTTGCATTCTTCTTGCCCCTTTGATCTTTCTATAAGAATATTGTGTCTATTTATCATGTTCTTGTAGGGATTCATTATCATTATGTATGCTTGGAATATTATTGTGAATGCATTTTGCTAGATTATGATGAACTGTCATCACCTCTTCTAGTGTGCACTTTGCCTCTGTATTTCACACATTTGGAGACTACTCTCCCACCCTCCTTTTCTGGTGTATCACCGCTTTAGTGTAGGCTTTCATTTTATGCATTCTCTCTCCCTGGTCCCTTGGAAATTTAGATTAGAACAGTTAGCTTATCCTGCATTAGAGTAGATTGTGGCAGGTAGTTTAGGAGCAAGAACTAACTTTCTCTGGAGGTCTATCTCAAGTAGCAAGTCCCACAACTTGGAGATAGTACCCATGTTATCCAATCACACCATGAGCTCAAGTATATCTCCAGGGGTGCTGTGATTCGGTGATAACAAGCCCTTTTAATGCCTTCAAAGGCTTCTTTCCCTTCAGGAGACCAACCAAACGTCTAATTTTCCTTCATCATTTGGGAGATATTCAAAGTTAGTTTTGTGAAATTAGGGATGAATCTTCTCAGAAAGTTAATCTTACCAAAGAAAGAGTGCACTCCCTTCTTGCTGGTTGGAAGGGGAATCGCCGAATAACTTGAACTCGCTCAGGATCAATTTTTATACCATCTTTAGAGACAACATGCCCTAAAAATTTTCCTTCTGTGACACAAAAGACAGATTTCTTGGGATTTAAAGAGATTCCATGTTCTCTACATTTCAAAAGAACTGTTTCTAGATGCTGAAAGTGATCTACCCTTGTTTTAGAAAATACAGTCAAGTCATCAAGGTATATGACAATACACTTCCCTTTCAAACTTCCAAAGGCCAAGTCCATAGCTCTCTGAAAAGTAGCACCTGGCATTAATGAGCCCAAAAGGCATCCTTTTGTAGGCAAAGGTACCCCAAGGGGTAGTGAAGGTCATTTTGTGTTGATCTGTGGTATTAACTTCTACCTAATTATACCCTGAGAAGCCATCAAGCATAGACAACATTTCAGATCCCGTTACAGCTTGCAAGACTTGATCCATCATGGGAAAAGGATAATTGTCCTTTAAAGAAGCTTGATTCAGATTTTTGAAGTCAACACAGATACGAATCTCACCATTTTTCTTTCTAACAGGCACAATATTGGCAATCCATGTTGAATGGTGGATGGGAAAAATGATTTTATCTTTTAATAACTTCTTTATTTCCTAAAAGATGGTGTCAACTATCTTAGGATTGTATTGCCTTTGTTTCTGCTTCTAAAAGGCTTAATCCCGGGTTTGAGAGGGATAAAATGCTACATATCCTTTGGTTGAAAAGATTTTAAGTCCTCATAGAAATAAGCAAGAACATATTTATACTTTCTTAAAATATTAATTACTTTCTTCTTTTCTTCTGGTGTGCAACATTTTCCAATGTTCACGAGTTTAGGGTTAGTAGAACTCCCAATATTAATTTTATCATATTCAGCTGATTGTTGTGGTCCAGTAGAAGCTTTAAACTTCATATATCCTGTCATGTTTATCAAACAACTCTTCTAAACTCACCAGTTCTTTTGGAATTTTGTTCCCTTTAAGTTTGATACATCCGTCTTGGTCCATCTCTTCTTCATTAACCTTTTCTTCATTTGAGGGCACACTTTCTCGAGGAAAATTATCACTTCCCTCAAAGTACAACTATTCAAAGTTATCCCTAAGTTCTAAGAAAGAAAGAAAATGCTGATCATCATTAAAAACTTACCAGTTACTTGCATTATCAGGCACACTGGGCCTATAGATCATTTTAATGGTAAATTTATCTTG